>CM029565.1:14858955-15383387 GCA_017309665.1 Coelopa frigida
GGGAAAGAGACGAGCGGATGAGAGAGAGAGAAAGCTGGAGGGAGGGAGTGAGATGAAGAGAGTGAAATAAATGGTGGAAGTAAGACAGATGAAGGGAGAGAGAGAGAGGGAGTGAAAGAGATGAAGAGAGAGCTCAAGCGCAGTGAAAGAGATGGCACCACAAAATGATGGCGACATTAATTGAGGTCGGAAACCGCGCCATTTTGCCCGCCATATTGTTTTCACGTCATTCGGTTGGAGTTCGGGTCGTTGATTTGCTTTTTGTGATGATTTATTGAAATTCAGTTGCTGAAAATTAGCCATGATAGCTACAACAACAACAAATATATCATATTAATTGACAACAACAACAATAAGGATAAGTTTTTGACACCAACAACAACAAGTTATCGAAACAATAAAATTTTATTGAAACAACTACAACAATTTATTGAAACAACAAGTCATTAGATCAACCTGAACAAACAAAATTTTAGTTATTAAACAATAATAACAAAACCCATTTCACGAAGTAACAAATCAAATGCAACAACAATGTATAGTACAACAACAATAAATTGTATTACAACAACAAGAAGAACAACAACAAATCTCATCATCATCCGAACAACGATTGCGACCATAAAATTCCCGATCTGATTTTATTTATGAAGCTGCGAATTTAATTTATGCAAACAATTTGTCGTGATGAAACGAATCGAATCGAAACGAATCAGTGGAGAGTCGATGGGAAAAGGGGCGGGAGAGGGGGCGGTGGGCGTGGCTGAAGGGCGTGTAGGGCAGTTGTTGATCAGGGCTCCGGACGTCATCGCCAAATGGAGGAGGAGGCAATGAGGGCGCGGTCGATGGTCGAGAAGTTGCGGCCGTTGTTCGCAATTTAATTAGGAATGCAAATGCAGCTGGAGGCAAAGTGCTGGGTGGCTTGTGCGATATCCACATGTGTTTGTGGCTGTGTTTGTGTGCTTTTAAGCATTTATCTGTGTATCAGTATTTGTGTGTTAATTTTCAGAAACCACAATCCTCACCCCTTCGTTCAACCCCCTCACGTGTAGCAAAAGTAGTTCATTAGAGTAGAAATTTCCCTTTTCTCTCTCTCTTTGCCTTTGTTCGAGAAATTCTCTGAAATCCCTCTGTATCTTTCTAAATGGTGTTGCCGATGTTGTTATCATTCTTCCCCTTGTTTCTCTCTTTCATCCCTGTTGTCTCCATCCTTCATTCTATGCTTCCCTCAATCCTTCCATCCTTTCCTTTTTCCTTTTCTCCTTTCTTCCGTTTGATCTTCGAGCCAGGAGCACAAATAAATTTAATCTTCGAACTATTTGCAATTCAATCGTCAACAGATTAAGTAGCTGCAGGATGTGAAAACACAAACAACAAAACCTACAACAACGCCAATAACAACAATAACAACAACTCGAACAAGAACTGAATCGGATTGCATCGAAAACACAACAACAATAACAATACAACGCCATAGAAAACAACAACGAAAAGTTCGAAAGCAGAAGATTTCCAATCTCAAACATTTCACCGATACACTGCATCCGTGAGATACTTTGTGGAGATTACATAGATACATGAGAGTAGAAGGATTCTACTGAAACTTCTGTGGGAAAGGGAGGGAAGAAAAGAATTGAAAAGTTTAATTGAATTGAATTGAATTTAGCAAAAATTGAAAATAATGCATTTATTTTTGAAAAAGTTTAAAAGTTAAAAGTTATAAAAAATTATACTTTTATAAAATAAGTTAAATTTGATAATTGAAAAATAAGAAAATTTAAATAAAATTGAATTTCATGCCAAATTTTTTTGTGGAAAAGTCGAAAAATTTAAAAATATTTAAACCATTTAACATTTTAATAAATTTCACCATTATTATTAACCAATAATTATATTAATTATTTATATTTAATTCATATAATTTCTATTAGTTTTAAAGCGAAATTTAGTCCATCTAAAATGAATTAACGCAATAAAGGAATTTAACTGAGAAAACTGAGAACTGTAAAACGGCGGTAAACATTTTTTATAAATTAGTCATTGAAATTTAAAAATAAAATAAATAAATTGAATGGAAAAATTAATGAATCAATTATGGAAAAATATTTTAATTTTCCCTTAGAATTCTGCCGACCATCGCCATTAAGAGCGAGAGCTTCCCAAGCGAGCGTCTGGCACACCTTCCATCCATCCATCCATCGAACCAACCAACCATCCATCCGTGCAACCATCCATCAACACCCGGCGCTCTTAAGTGGCTGACCTCGAGTGCGACGCCGGCTGCCACCCTTTGCTGCCCCCTCTGCCCCAACCCTCACCGCAAGACGACCCCGCGACCCTCGGCGACAGCGCGATCTTGAACGAAGCCATCGGTGCGAGAAAATTCCCACAGCAACCGGCCTCCGGAGCTCGTTCTTCTACCGCTAATACCGATTTTCATTTTCCTCCTAAAATTCTTCGATTTCATCTTCATCGTTTTCTTCTTCATTTTCCTCTTCTTAATTTTCATCTTCTTAATTTCCTCTTCTTTTTTTGTCTTTTAAATTTTCTTTCGCATTTTCTTCTTTGATTTCCTCATCTTCTTTTCATCTTTTTCATTTTCTTCATAGTCCTCTTCTTCTCTTCATCTTCTTCTTCAATTTCGCCTTCGTAATTTTCTACCTTATTTCATCATCTTTTCTTCATCGTCTGCATCATCTATCCATCATCTCTTTCGATTTCTTCTTCTTCCCTTCGGCATCTTCTTTCTCTCTCCTCAACGACTTCCACGAGCTCTTGATGCATTTCTTGGGAACAAATCGAAGCAGCGTGAAAAATGCAAATGAGGAAAAATAGCGATAAATATGGAAAACACGTGGCACGAGCGAGCAAAAAAAGTGAGATGGAGAGGGAGACAGAGGAGGAACATGGAGAAACCGGATGGTGAGGGGGAGTAGGGAGAGAAGGCCGAAAGAAAGAGAGAGAGACAACAACAACGTGGCGGATGAATTACGATGAGAAAAATAATATAATTCGCTAATGAATTATGATATTATGCAAGGGAAGATCAAGGGGAGGAGAAGGCGAAAATTGAGAGGAAGAAAGAAAAAGATTGATGTTGGAGAATGGATGAAGGAAAGAAGGGAAGAGAAATGTGGTTAAGGAATAAAAGAATAAAAAAGAGTGATAAAAAGACGAAACGAAGAAGCCGCGTTTGTAACTTTGAACACGATGAGGTGACGTCATCGTGAGGTTGTTGTTGTGGAAAAATCTCCACTTATATCTGATTTTCCCGAGAGGTTTTAATGATGCCATCAAATCGAATTTAGTGGCAACGCTGTCCAGCCAATGTCGCCATGATCGTCATGGAAAGATCTTGTATTAAGTAAATCTTTTCGTTTTGAGGCTTCAAGTCATGCGGTGTTGATAAGAAACTACAATAAAGGTAACAAGACAAAAACTAACAACAACACGAATCAACAAAATCATCATCAAGAACAACATCTTCATCAAAAAACAACATCATCAAGAACAACATCATCAAGAACAACATCATCAAGAACCACACATCAACGTCATCGTAATTTTCGTTGACGACAACAACAGAAGCTACCTGTTGTTGTCGCCAATTACCATTGTTGTTAAAAAACGTCGACAGCAACAGAAACATCAGCTTCAACGATCGAGAGAAGTGAAGTGAGAGGGAGAAGAAGAATGCACACATGCGCTCTCCCTCTTCTCCCCTCTCCACAATGTCATTCGCCATCATCCGTTGATTACACTCGCTACGACTCCACCCCACTCACTGGCCTTCTCCATCGCTCTCTCTATCTCCGTCTCTCTCTCTGTCCTTCCACCTTTCCCTCACATCCTCCTTCTTACATCTCATCTCCATTCGCCATTCATCGTCATCTTCTTCGTGTTGAAAATGAAAAAAATTTTAAAAATTCTAAAAAAAAAGAAAAAACAAATCAAAAGAAAAAAAATTAAAACAAAAATAAAACAAAAGAAAAACAAATTTAAAAAACAAAAAATGAAAAGAAAATCAAAAGAAAAACAAATCAAAAGAACAAAAATCGTAAGAACAAAAATCAAATGAATAAAAAAATTAAAGAAGCAAATTAACAGAACCAGCAGCAAAACAAATGCAATAACGAAAGTCGCACAGCAAAAAAAAAATAATAATAATAACAACGATGAAACGGAATGAGAAAACAACAACAATTACGATAATTACAACAACTTCATGGTAGTTGGTTGAGTTACGAAGCCACGGGACCAGTTTTCTGTATCTAATACCAAGTTCAAGGTCAGCGAAGAGAACAGCTACAACAACAATAACAACAACGATAACATCATCATCATTCGAAATGAATGCAAGCGAATAAAATACACGAACGAACGAATGAACGAATGAGAGAGCCGAAGAGAGAGAAAGGGAGGGAGTGGGATGGTGGGAGGGAGATGGAAGTATTTAATGAACAACAATTTTATTCAAATATGTAAAAATTACACACGCGATCTGAAAGACAGACACAGACAGATACACAGGCGGAGAGCGAGATACAAGTGCACAGAAAGAGATACAGATACAAACTCACATCGTCAGATACAAACTCACATCGTTAGATACAAGCACAAATCGTCGGATACAAATTCGGAGAGAGATACAAATCTTCACATATGTATATATTTAGCCATATGCATACTTAAAAATCGAGATTGAAATTCTCCGGCGAAGATACATTCACAGATACAGATACATCCATCGATGAACAAGTGCAGATGCTTTGATCAGCTGCAGATACACACATGGACAGACACAGATACAGATACGAGTCGACCCCCTCGGAGATACACAGAGAGTATCCGACAAATGCAGATACAACAAATCGATCGTGAGATATTCGAGCGCTGAGATAAAGATCGAGACCGGGCAGATACTCAGTCGGCTTTGGGCACAAACGATCTTGGCCAAAACCGCGCTCTGAGTCGTCAAAGTCTCGGCCGACGTTGGCGTTGACAGCGGCGTTGGCGTCGATGTCGACAGCGCAGTCTGCGATCAAGATTCAACGATCGACGGTCGTCGGTTGATCTTTTTATGGTCATTATTTTTATTGATATTGTTGTTGTGGTTGTTATTGAAAATGTTGTTGTATTTGTAATTGATGTTGTTGTTGTTGATGATGTTGTTATCGTCATTTCTGCTTTCTGCTATTACGATTACTGCGACGTCTAATGAAGATACTAAAGCCCACAGCAATTGTCAGCTGAAGATCGTCGATCGTTTTCCATCCGATCGATAAATTCAATTTTGGGTTTCGATCCAAAACTCTAAATGAGAGCTTAAATATGAGTTCGATTGGCTCATCCTCATTTATCATAGAACATTTCATTATTTTACTACTTTTCTCTCTATTCCTATTTTCGACATCAACTTGACTTCTCATTAGGATAGACCACGCCCACTCTGACGTCCACGCCCCAGGCTTCATCACTGAGATCGCCCTGACAGTGGCCGCATTTGGAGGCCAGCTACAGCGGTTCCCAATTAAAAAATAGCTAAATGCGAATCCATCGGCTGCTTCTATTGCTGCAGTCCATATAAATTGCAAGCTGACACAATTCTCACGAATTTCCCACACTTGGTCGGGGAAAATAACAACAAGAATAACAACAATAACAATGACAACAAATGCAACAACAATAAAAACAACTCTAACAACAATAAAACAGCGATCAAGCGATCAATGTCAGCGATCGAGCCACGTACCGAGAGACGACGGGGGCGGGGGATCTTCAAACGAGCAAAAAACTGAGAAAAAACCGAAAGAAAGAGTGAGAACATCTGAGAGATAACGAGAGAGCGATAGTGACACGAGGCATCTGCCATCGTCACCGGGGTTCGCGGATCGTGGGCGGGCGGCTGCAGAAATGGGTTTTGTTTTTTGCAAATGATATTCTGAAATATCGCTCCAATGCCAGAGCGAGTGGGATAGTAATAGTAAAACCGCAACAAGAGTGAGCGAGAGAGAGTGAGCGATGGATGGTTGTCAACAATGCGGCAACCCTGGACGAGACCACGTCCCACAATTAATTCTAATTGCGCGCCGGCGACGGAAGGCGGTGACTAAGTGTAGGAAACAACAACAGCAATAAGAACATTAGGTCCAACAAACCTAGCAACAAATGCTATTTAGTATAATAATAGCACCAACAACAACAACAACAATGGCAATGATTCCAAAGTGCAACAATAATAACAATAACAATAAGAAGAATGAACAACTCATTTCTTCGGCGGTTGGAAATTAATTCAGAATTTGATACTTTCATCAGAGGGTCAGAGTCATTGATACTGTTGTTGTTGTTGTTGTGGTTTCAATTGTTGTTGTGATTTCAATTGTTGTTGTTGTTTCGGTTACGCTTTTGTTTTGGTTTCCTCAGTTGCCACCTCGCCATGACTCAGGCTTCCAAGAACCTGAAGCGATCCGTGCGGAGGCTCGAATTCCACGCGAATCCAAAGAAAAACACCTGCGACCGGCGTTCGATTGAACTCAATGTTACTCATACGCCGCCGCCGTCGACGACGCCCACAAGGTTGGGCCCCTAGGGGGGCTGGGCCGCCTGCTCGTGATCGACTAATCGCGGGACCTCCGCACGTCAATCGGTGCATCTGTCATTCTGTCAAAGTGTCGCCGTCACCGCAGCATCGCATCGGAGTTCTGCGAACCTTGGATCGTCACCTTGTCTTTGGAACATTTTTTCTAAAGATCGAATAAATTATGTTTTAGTACCAAGAGCAATTAAAACTGAATAAATTAATATACAAAAATTTAACAATTTAATATTCAATAATTAATAATATTAGAGAGATAATAATTTTAAATAAGTTACCTTTGAAAAGTACTAAAAAATATTTATATATATTTTTTTAATATTTTTGCAATTTTTATATATATACATCTATTCTGAAATAAAACTATTTTTTAACGAAATATAGTTTTAAAGATTGTGGAAGATAAATCTTTTTTCTAACCTTATATTCCATAAGTGAAAAGGCCATAACAAAAAATATATACTATTATTGCAAGAAAATAGATCCTTTTATAAAACATAATGATATAAAACAAAATGTTATCTCTTAATAGATGAATATATTATCTCATAATTGCTTTAAAATTGTATGGATATTAATGAAATTGGTATATTGCAATAAAAGTAATTCGCCAGACATTAAAAGAATAATACGATAAAAAGTTTATTACTAAAAATGCAATTCGATTAAAAAATATTTTACCCACCTTCTTTATTTGCCGCTGACTTCATCAGACGGCAGCAAAAAAGCAGTCCAAAAAGACAGAAATTTCGCTGCACTTTTTTGTTCAATTGAGCGGAGTTTTGTTCCATTGAGCCTTTTTTCGCAAACGTCGTCATTGCCCAGTGGTTGGCAACGTGTGAGCAACAAAGTGGTTGCAACCTGTTGTTGTTAATGACGATGTTGTTGTAATTGTTGTTGTTATTGTTGTTGCTGCTACTGCCGTGGCTAATACAAATCGTTGGTAATTGATGTGACTTTCCCAGCGATAGAACGAAGAACTCAATGAAATCAAAGCGGAACCGATGATTGGGGATTTTTCTCTTGCAGTTGAGGTTGTTTGTATTGTTGTTGTTCTTGGGCTTGTTGATGTTGTTATTGTACTTGTTAATGTTGTTGTTGTGCTTTTTAATGTTGTTATTGTGTTTGTTAATGCTGTTATTGTGCTTGTTAGATTGTAGTTGCAGTTTTTTTTTGCATGCAAATAAACGATGCAATTTGGCTTTCAATCTTCGTGTGACGTCAATCCAATCCAATTGCAGTCGCAGACGTCGAAGGCTGAGAATCATTCAATAAAAAACACGAACTATTTTGTTCTTTATTTAACTGGTAGAATATTTATTTAGTTAATATTTTTTATATAATTTTATTACATTTAAATTTTTATTTGAACCTTAAGGTAGGATAGAAGGTATTTCTTATAACTTCATTGTCAAAAATAGTATGCAGAACGTAAAACAAATAAATGCAAATCAATGAAAACTATATAAAAAATAATATTTATCTTATTTAACAAAAAATAAGATAGAAAATAAATAATAATGAATAAATAATAATAAATAAATAATATAATAAAAACATAAAAAAAAAATATTCAAAGTAAATTAAAATAAAATAAACATATAAAAAAAATTGGAACCTTAGAAAGTTCTTCATATAACTTCAATATCATAGAATAGTATGCAGAAAAATTATTTAAATAACAAAAAATTACATTTCAAAATAAAAAATCTAAATATAATAACAAAATAATAATAATAATAAAATAAATCATATAAAAAAAGAAATGAAGATCGTAAATGAGAAATAGGTAAAATTGTGATAAAGTAATAAATTCATAAAATACAATACATAACGCAATGGGATCAAATTCCCTCGAGAAGCTATAAAAATATTAAAATGTCATAAATCGATGGAATTACTACAACAGAAAAACGAAAAGGAGAACAGAAAAAATAATGAAAGCAAAACAAGAACGAAGCGAAAAGAAGAAAAAACAACGGAAGGAGAAGAATACAAAAACAAAGCATATAAAACGATTCTCCTCCATCACCCCCCAACATTGCTGAAGAGCTTCAATGGTCCATAAAATCGTCGTCTTCCGCGAGCAGCAGGAGAATGAGGAGAATGAGGAGGAGAAGGTGGAGGAGGAGTAGGAGAAGTGGTGGTGGCGGAGATGGGTGGCAACGCCGCGAGGAATTCACTCAACTGTGAAGAATGGGGAGGGAACAACAACATCAACAACAACGACAATATGGAAAATAATTAAGTGTTTCATAAATAAAAATTATGCTGCGAAGCGATGCTGGGCAATAAATTAAGTCAGCAACTACCGTTACAACAACAACACCATTAACAACAATATCAACAACAACATGACGAACAGAAACAACAATATCATCAACAATAACAACATCATTTACAACAATAACAACATTATCACCTACAACAAAATCATTTACAGGAACAACAACAAAATTTAGAGCAAAAACCTCATCCTCATTATCATCGACAAATCAAACGAAGACACATACGACCGAAGTCGTAATCGTGCGTTTAATTGCCATGACGTAAAAATATGGCAACGCCGCCGTTTAAAAGGCGAACGAAACAAAGAAAAAAGAAAACAATCGTGCGACAATTTAGCGGTAAGTTGCAAACTCACACGCCTATCGATTGAGCAGAGGGAGAGCGAATGAAATGCCGTAAAAGACTAAAATTAACGCAAGGGAAATAAAATTAAAAGCATAAATAAAACATCGCAAATGACGGTGTGGTCGGTGGGGAGAGAAAGACAGACGGACGGTCGGACAAAGAGATAGAGGACTGATGGAGCGACAAATGGTAGAGAGATAGAAGACCAGGAGAAGTAGGAAAAGACAGACAGCTGGACAGACGGATTGATTTAGCAGAGGACGACGTCTTGGAGGAGGACAGACAGGAGATAGAGAGAGACAGCATGTTGTGTCTGACGGTGACAGGCGTTGAACAAGGAGAGATGGAAAGGAAAACGAAGAGCAGGAAAGAGAGAAAAAATACGGTGAAGAGGGAACGAGAGCCATTGAGAGGGAGAGTGAACGATTGAGAGGGAGACAGGGAGAGAGTGTGTTTGAGAAGAAGAGAGGACGATTGAGAAGTAGAGAGTGGAAGATTGAGAGGAAAAGGTGGCAAATGGCAAAGGCAAAGGAAATAAATTGGAATATAAACAACAACCAGGAGAACGAGACCAAGTGAAGGAGTCCAAAGTGGGGCGTGTATGAAGAAGAAGACGGAGGAGGGGAGAAGAAAATTAGGTCGACGATGGAACAAGGAGGAGAACCGAATGATGAGCGAAGACATAGAGGGAGAGAAACTTATAGAGAGACGGAGCAGGGCGACCAGCAGGAGAGCTGAGGAAGCAACAGCAACAAGAAAACTTAAAGTAAAAACAAGAAAAAAACAAGGATCAGCAAGAAAAAGAAAAGTAAAAAAAAGAAAAGAAAAAGAACAACATGAAAAGGAAAAGTTAAACAAGAAAAATAACAACAACAACAATGGGACCATAACATAAATTAAGAAGCTATTAAAAGGCAGAACCAACAGATGTTGTTGTCATACACATTGTTGTTGTTGGTATATTCATGGTTCTTATTGGTATATACATACATTGTTGTTGTAGTTAAACTCATTTTTCTTGTTGTTGTATTCATTGTTGTTGTTGATTTATTCATTATTATTGTTGTTATTGATGCTATTGTTGTTTTTGTTGTTGTTGACAAGACAGAAAATGTGGGTCAGTAGAAAATTGCATTTAGTCAGACAAAAGAGGGCGGGGCGGAACGGGGCGTGGCATGCCGGGAGGAACGCAAACAACAACAACACTGACTAAGGGGTATAAGACAATAACACCATCGTCATAATTAATTAAACAACAACAAACACAAAGACAGAAAACGACAAGGAGCAAAAACAACTATTGGTTTTTCATCATCGTCAACAGAAGCTTCCAAGAGGCTCCTGAGGACATCATACCGGGTGAGTTTCTTAAATTTATTCTGAACAGTTGACTTTGACAAAGTATCAAAATAACAGAATTAAATAAAAAAAATTACAACTGACAGATAAAATAAAGCTACGAGAATTAAACGAAATTCTGAAAATCAATTCTGAATATATGTATAGAAAATCAAAAAAAGAAATATAATCAAAGAATCCAATAAAATAAATAATAAAATTACATTTTATTAAAAAAAAAAACAAGTTAAAAAATGACAAAATTAATTATTTATTAAATTCTAAAAACAACAAAATACAATAAGTATATAAAATAGCAAGACAAAAAATAAATAAATAACAAATGTAAAAAGTGCAAAAAATGTTCAAATAGTATGTTATTTGTAAATAGTAAAAAAGTGTTTAATTCATCATTAAAACAAAATATATAATAATTTGCTAAAATAAAAAATTCTAAAAAACTCTATTAAAAATTTCAAAAATTAATATTTTATTTGTTAATTGTTTTAAACATTAATTTAAGTTTAATCCATACATAAAAAAAGGTGAAAAATTCCCGATTTCATAAATAAATTTAAAAATAACATACAAATAAATAAATTTTAAAATTATTATTAAGAAAGAAAGACTAAATTATCGGTTACATCTCCTCTGGAAAGTCAGTCGAAAACCTCTCAATGCAGCCCCTCAATTGATCCTCCCTTCTTCCTCCACCTCCCTACTCTTTCCACTCCATTCCCTCTTCATTCGCTCTTCCCCACCCTCTCTCATTGAATCGGCTCAATGTCAAATTCTCGTGGAGAATCAATCGACTGCATCCGCATCGGCCACGGCGACTTCAGCTTAACCAAGCCCTACTTCTCCCGCTCCTCACCTTCCATCTTCATCATCATCTTTATCATTATGGTTATTGGTGTTGTTGTTGGTGTTGTTGTTGCTGTTTTTGTAACTGGTGACTTCGGCATTTTCTCAGCTTGATTGGCATCCATTGCCGTCGTCGTGTCGAAGCATCTCCAGCACAGCTGCCCGATTGTCAATGATTGTCTTCATCACCTTCTCCTTCTTCTTATTGTCTTCTTTGCCTTCATTTTGCCTCTCTTTATTGTCTCCATTATCAGCCTCTTATAAAACGATCTCGGCTCGAGTTCGAAGGTTCTGCTGCAACAGCCGAAGAAGTCGTCCTTTGGCATCCGCTGCTCCGCCCCCTGCGACAATGATTGAGGGAACAATGATGATGATGAAGACAATAAAGAAGAAGCCGGGAGAGAGAGAGAGAGGGAGAAACCCTCGAGGCCTCCACACGTCGCTCCGGCTGCCGGCGTCCTTGACCGAATTTCACACATTCTCGCTTCGAGCCAAGTTTCGCTTTTATTCTACACCTTCTTCTCCCTCTCTCTCTCTCTCTTTGGTTCCCGTCAGTTTGGTTATTTATTTTTTATATTGAGGTTGTCATCTTCATATCTCTCGCACTCTCCATCTCTCCCTCTCTCTCTTTCATCTCCCGTCTCGGTGGCTGCGAAGCAAAGTAAATAATAAATTAAATGAAACTCGCGACGACTCGTTCAAGATTCTGTTCTCTCTGTCTTCGCCGCTTCTCCTTGGGGAGGGGGGCATCTTCTTCTTCTTATTATTTTTTCTTATTCTTTTTTTCCTCTTATTTTTTTCTTTTTTTCTGTTTCCTCTTATTTTTTCAACTTCTCCCCCTTCATTTCAAGTCTTCTTAGCCGCCTTCGTCATCTTCACATCATAAATTCCAATTAACATATTTATGCGAGATGCGCTCTCTGTTCTCCATCTCTCTCACTCTCTTTGTCTCACTCTCTTCCTCTCATCGTTTACCATGGTTGGCCACTCTGGTTCACGTTCTCCCTTTTCATCTTCTACTTCCTCCGCCCTTCAATTTATTTGGTGTTAATGGTGAGAGTTTTACTTAAATATTTCATTGTTTTCACTAATTTATTTTCATTTGTTTATGGAAAAAAATTGTATAAATTTAAAAAAAATCCATACAAATTAATGTTTAATTAAAAATATTTGTGATATATTTCTTTCTATAAATATTTGCAATCATTTTTTCTTTGTGTGAATATTTGTTATATATTTTTTTGTAAATATTTGTTTCTGTAAATATTTATTTGTTCTTTTTTTCTGTAAATATGTGTGATATTTTTTTTCTGTAAAAATATGTAATATATTTTTTGTTTTTGTAAATATTGATGAATATTTCTATTTATTTTTTCTTCTGAATATATAATTTAAAAGAAATAATTTTTTATTTTCACACACATTTTTTTTAAATATTTCTATTTAGGGTTTCTGTGCATATTTGTGTTTTATTCTTTTCTATAAATGTCTGTGATATATTTATTTCTATAAATATTTAAACTCCGTCCATCCGCTGGCTTGAGAATGGTTTCGTTGTCTTCTCTGGCTCTGGGGAGTTTTTCTACCATCTTTGGTTGAGGGGCTTCCATTCATGTCTAAATGCTTTGATCTGGGTTCGAAATACTTTGGTAAGCTTTCATTAGCCCTACCTTCCGAAGAATAAATTGATATTTTTCCTCGTTGTTCTCCTCCTCTGATATGAAACCCCAGGCATTCAATCTCAGTCAATGAATTTAAAATCCCCTCACATGCTTCAACAATAAATCCGAGAATTTTTGAAGTCTTCCCATTGTTCCTTTTGGTGTTCTATCTCTCCTTGTCTCTCTCTCTCTCTCATGGGTTTTTCCATCTTTCCTCCCCCTCTCTTTGCCCTCTCTTTCTCCCATCTAATCTTGTCCCTTTCTCCTCTCTGTCGCTTTCGAGATGAATTTTAATAACCTTCTAATCTTCTAAAAGCCTCTCAGGCCATTGAAAGAGAAAAAAGGAAAATCTTAAGCCATTAAGGAAAAGCTATTTAAGAGAAATTCTCCTTCTCCGACATTCCTTCCGACTTCCAATGGGACTTTCCCCCGCTCTTCATCCCTCCCCTGGACCCTTCTTAACTTGTGGAAATCTTGTTCGTTTCATGATTTGACTTCAGATTCTCCTCTCGATCCATCCTCTCGCTGGCCACATCACGTCGCCGTAGTGGGCAGCATCACCTGGAGCAACTGGGAACTGACTTCAAGACCCCAACTTCTCGAACACAAGGTCATCCTCAATCTTTGTCCCCTCTTCACTCTTGTATTTTTTTTTTAGAAGAAACACATTTAATTTCATTGCGGTTTCACTTTCGTTTCATGTTTTTCTCATCATTCTTCTTCTGTCTACATAATTTTCTTGATCTCTTAGTCACACTCATTCTTTCTCTCACTCACTCTCTACTTCTTACACTCACTCATTCTCTCCTTCTCTCTCACTCTCAGTCTCCCTCTCTTCCTCACTCTCACTATCTACCTCGAGTATTTCCATTTTTTTTTTTGCATTCCTCTGGCTTTTTATGAATAATCTTTATGCTTTATGATTTCGCAATGATATTGTTGTTGTTTATATTTTTATTGTTGCTTGTTGTTGTTGCTATTGTTGGCATTTTTGTTGCCTAATTCCTTCTGCTAGTTGTTGTTGCTTAATTCATTTTAATTTGTTGTTGCTTCAATTCAACATCTTCGTGTTGTTGGTTTCATTCTTGTTATTGTTGGAGTTATGAATTTTTCTGGTTGTTTTTAATGGTTGTCAACTCATGTCGTCTTCACGTCAGTCTCGGGATTTTTTCCTTCCCTTTCTACTCTTCTTTCCCTCCTCTTTTCCTTTTCTACTTTTCTTTCTCTCTTTTCCTCCTGTTTTTCTTCCCTTTTCTACTCTTCTTTCCGTCCTTTTTTCTTGCTCCCTTTACTTTTTTTTTTCTTTTCATTCTTTCGTTAATCGTATTTTATTTTTATTTATGAAATACTTTCTGTGGCTTTCATTTGATTCATTTGTTGTTGCTTCAAATCTTGTTGATGCTGCTGTTCGTTGTTATTGTGGTTGCTATTTGTTGCTGAGATTTTTGTTATTTCTAGTTGTTGTAGGTATTGTTGTTGCTATTATTGCATGGTTGTTGTTCTTGCTGCTGATACTCATCTGCTATATGTTGATATTTCTTTCTGTTCTTCTCTTCTGCTTCTTACATAGAAACGTATTTACTTATTATTTGTTCTTTGTCGTTGGATATCATATCGTTATTGTTGTTGTTATTTTTGTTATACTTGTTCTTGTTGCTATTTACTTTGGCATGCTTCAATTCACTTTTGGTCAGATATTAATCTTCATTATGTTGTCA
This sequence comes from Coelopa frigida, assembly GCA_017309665.1. Lineage (NCBI taxonomy): Eukaryota > Metazoa > Arthropoda > Insecta > Diptera > Coelopidae > Coelopa > Coelopa frigida. The sequence continues at coordinate 14,873,769 of CM029565.1, forward strand.
TAACTTAGTTCCATCCACGGCTGCCTTCTTCTTCATCATATTATTATTATTGCTTGGTCCACCCACCCTGCTACCTTTTCGTGTTCTCTTCTTCTTTTTCTTCATTCTCGTCCTCCCCTCCTTTTCTCCTTCTCTACTTCTGCTGTTGCTGCGTCATCAGCTCTCGACCTTCTTTTGAATCGCCTCCGGCCTCTTTCGTTGCCTCGAGGTCCAGCGATTGTCAACAGTTTCGATGTTATCGTTGTTGTAGTCGATGTTTTTGTCGTTGTTGGTTTTATTGTTGTTGTTGTTATTACTCTTGTTGATATTCTCGTTCCCTAGGTTACCAAATATCATCAGCATTTACAGCAACCAGCACAACAACAAAATCAGCAAACATCCTGCGGCCAGATTTCTAGAACAAAACCATCGTCGTAAAATATTTTCGTCGGAAGCCCAGCCTCGGACACCGAAGCAGAAGCCTCCAGAGAGGTGGCCACTCTCTCTTTCCCTTAGATATTTCTCTCCCCTCACGTTCTTTTCAAATTGAAATAAAATAGCCCACGAAAAATCCATCAATTTTCCATTCTAACAACCTCACGAAAGACAAAAAAAAATTAGGCTCATTTTCAATGATCAACCGTAGATTGATTTTCCCTTTTTAATTTTGCATAATCTGGCAACCCTGCTACGTTTGTTCGTCCATCATCGTTATCGTCATCGATAGAGCTCTGAATTCTCTCCAGATTCGCATAAATTTCCTCGGCTCCCTGTCGATGAATTTAATTTTGGAGACGCTTCAAGTATCGAATTACATCGTTACGCATCCTGGACAGTGGGACAAATCACACAATAATTGAGAAGTTGATTTTAGTATTTCTAATAAATTTATTTTATTGTTTTATTTTCTACTTTATTTATGAATTTATTTATCATAAATTCAAAAACTTGAAAAATACAAAATATTTAAATATTTTGTGAAAATAGTAATAAATTTATTTCTTATCAGGTATTTATTAAACATTTTACAATTTTTTAATTGTTAAAAAAAAATCAAAATTATTCTTACATTCCATTCTTTAATAAATTAATTTTTTTAATATTCTTGTATATTTTTTAAGTAAATTTAATATATATTTTTTTTAATTTTTAATTTATATTTTTTTATTGAATTTGAATTTTTTTCAATTTCACGAATAAGATTAATTTGTATTATTTTAGAATGAGAATGAGGTATTTCTCAAATTTTATTTTCATTCCCATTCCTTAAAGGAGAATAAAATCCATATATATTTAAAAAATTTTAGAAATCAATGAAATATTATTGGATATTTAAAAAACAGATATTTTGTTATAAGAAATATTTTTATTATTTTAAATATTTTCTATTGTTCGGCAAATTTACTAAAGTCACAACATGGCAATAGAAAAAGACGTCATGAAAAAATGAAATCCGCAAAATTAAATACAAATCCTGTATCGGCGAAAATCCCTCCAGCCCATTGCTCAAATCCCGTCCAATCCTCGGCAATAAATCCCCAAGAAATCATCCTTTGAGCCCTTTAATAGAGCCATCAAAACGAGCCGCGGCCATGAGGAGTGTTTGGTTCCACTGTGCGACAGTGAGGCGAATCTCCCTCCCTTCCCGATAATGTGATATTTCGCAGATGTGTGCGTTTATTGAACAAATTATGGACTCGAGTTGCGGACCAGGTCCTCGACAGACATTCAATGTGTGAGTGAGTGTGTGGATTAGTGTAAGGGAGACAGAGACGGAGAAGCGGAAGAAGGAGATGGAGTGGGTGGCGAAGGATACGAAAGAGGGGAGTTCAATGACAAAGCAGACGGAAGAACAATCTAATAATCGCAATTTCATACTTCTTTAAGCATTAGGGGAGTGGAATGAGGAGGAAGAGGAGAGGATGAAGGAGACGTGGGAGGAGGAAAAGGAAGCGTGAGAGGAGGATGAAGGAGGCGTGAGGAGGATGATAATAACAACAACATCGTTAACAAGATGTGCGACAGCAACTAGAATAATAATAACAACAACAACAAGAACATCAAAATGAACAACAACAACATCGATAGCTGAAACAGCAAAATTCGAAATCGAACGCATATCGAATGAACAATCATAACATGTCTGCGATTCGAACGATAGACATGGTCCTTGATACAGATAGAAACAAACAAACTCACAAATATATACGAAAACACATACAAACTCACACAAAAACCAACACCAATACAGACACGTTAAGAATCGAGCTCACAAACACTGAGGCCGAGGCAAAAACCCATCGCAAACGCACCCAAGGAGAGAGTGCGTAAGAAAAAGAGTCAGAAAGAGATAGAGTGAGAGAGGGAGAGATAGAGAGCTTTAGTCAATGCATAGATACACTATCTGCAAGTAATAGATACTTTATGTGCGCTGTAAAGTATCCGAAAGATGCGAGACACGACCTTCAACTGAATGGGAGCAAAACAAATTGTGGAATGGGAAGGAAAAGAAGAGAAGGAGGAGACAAAGAAGAGGCGGAGGAGGGGAAGAATAGGTGGAGGAGGGAGAGAAGAGAAGGACGGTGGAAGAAGAGAAGGAGGCGAAGGAGATGAAAGAGCGAAGGCGGAAGAGGAGGAAGACCAAGAAACACAAATTTGCACAAAATTGAATAAAATTTTGAAAGCGTCAGCTGGCTCTCGATTTTATTGTTGTTGTTGTTATTGTGATTACTGTTGTTGTTGTTGTTTGAAAATAGAAACGTGGAAATTGATGTCGGTGCGTGCGGCGACTTTTAGATAGACGCCAGCAGCAACAACAACATGAATAACAATAACATGAACAACAATATCATGAAACAAAAAATAAAAAAAAATAACAATAATGAAAACATTGTCAAATGCGTAGGATAGAATCTTGTATCCGTCAGATACTTGAAGTGTCGTCCACAGCTGGGATTAATATCTTTTGCGTGTTGTTGTTGTCTTCACCAATGGTTGATGCTATTGTTGTTGTTGCCATTGCTCTTCATCTTCTTAGTGAAGCACAATCAAATAAACTTGGCTGCATTAAAATCTCAACGACGATCGGTCAACGGCGGCGAGAAGATGAAGAAAACAATGAAAAAACGACCTACAATAAATTTCCGCCATCAACGAGGTAGTATCTGAGGGATTGTCAACCACCCCAAGCCGCCCCCTTCCGCCACGCCCCCCGCCTCGTCCACGGCCCGCTGCCGACCTCACTTGCGGTTGTTCATTTTGATTTGCTTTTGAATCGCCGTTGTTGTTGTTGTTTTTCGTATGTTTTTGTTGTCGCATCCGCCGGATTCCCAACGGACGCGCAACAGATGCACAGATATCTCGAAGATACCGGCGGGGGGCGCGGCTTGCAGTGGGCGGAACATAAAGAACGGGAAAATTAATCATTTCGCGGAGGGTGTAATTAAAGCAAAAACAACAACAACAACAATCAAAATGATGCCACAAAAATGCGACAGCCAAAGCTTTCGTCCAGCTACAGTTGATTTATAAAACGAGCATCCGTGAGATACATCTGTACGTATCTCGACACACAAACAAACGCATGTATCTCGTCGAACAGCTGGCCGACGTTGATTTTTTTCTGATTTTCTCATTCTGTCGCCGGCTCATTTTCCGCCAGAAAATAAATTACAAATTCCTTGACATTTTCTCGAGGTCCCCCGGCCCCCTCCTTAGTGGGTGATGGCGGGGGGATTGTGTCTTGGAGATGAAAATGAAATGAAATGAATATCTTGCGGAAAACAATTATTCTTGAGGTGGACACAAAGCGCACAAAGCAGCTCGTATTTTCATCCAAGGGATTTGCGCCCACCTCCCCCTTGCCCACTCTCTCTCTCTCTTTCATTCCCTCTCTCGTTCACTCCCTCTATCACTCACTCCATCTCTCTCTTTCACTCCCACACATTCACTCCCCCCTCCTCATTTTCCCAATGACAACAAATGGAAATTGAAAATTATCGTCGCTTGTCTCGGCCGACAGACTTTGAAATGCGGCAGGGAGGGGCGAGCATGAGAAGAGGGCGGGGCAGGAGGTGGGGGCGGCCGTCGCTCCGCAGTTGATTGACCTTTGACCGCCGAGCATCGCCTGCTGACAGAACGCTTGTCATCGCGATGGGACATCAGGAGGTTGTTGATGGGAGCGAGAGAGTGCGAGGGAAGGAATGAGGTGGAGAGGGTGGTAGAGAGAGCGAGAGGGAGACATCTACGACGCCCGTCAGAGGTTGACAAATTGTTGGTCCGAAGGCGGAAATCGTTGGCGGCTGCGATGAACGCTTGACTTCCGTTGAATCACCCGCAGATTGAGTGACCGGATTATTTTAGATTGTGGGCAGAAGGAATCGACCAGTTGCCTTGGTCACACTCTTCCATGGAATAAACTTAGCACAGGATTCCGCTCTAATGAGGTTCTACGCGAAAACCGAGTCCTCTCATAATTCTACAAAAAATCGAGAAATCAAACCTTGTTCTCCCAAAACCTACTCCCGAAATCGATTTCTTGTACCTCCAGCTCCTCATTTCAATCATGATGAAGACGGAAATTACATTTTTTATATGAAATTTATTTTATAGGAACTTTATTTTATACGCAATTTATTTTCTAAGCAATTTATTTGATAGACAATTCTGATAGAATATTCTATAGGAAATTTTGTTTATACTAGGGGTACTGATTTAGAATTGTATGCCGTGCAATTTCTTTTTGTAATACAATTCTAAATTTAACAATTCTAATCGAGTTGAAGCCTGACTAGAATTTGTTGACTCTATTTGTCTAAAAAATGTCACAATTGCCTTTGAAATTTGACATAAAAAGCAATTTTCTATGGAACTAATGAAAAAACGAATTTGAATGCTCAGACTTGAGAAGATATACAATTATAGATATATAATTCTAAATCAGTCGTCTGAATACCCCTACTAATTTAATTTATTTTACTTGAATTATTTAACGAAATCACAAACACGTCCTGTTGAAATGAACAAGTGTTTTTAAAAATAATTCTGACCTAACAGTAATGTATTTTCATCCTTCTCCGCCCACTTCTTCACCTCCTTCTCCTCTGAAATTCTCGACCTTCTTTTCATTTGAAATCCTTCGCCAAGAACCTCATCCAAGACATCTTTTCGTACCACAGCTTGAGCCACTCACTTCCTTCCAGGGCTCTGATTCACAAGCGAAGACCAATGAACCAATTGAAGAAAGAGAGATAGAGAGGAGGAAATTTTAGAGAACGAGAGACAACAAGAAATAGACAACAAGAGAATGAAGCAGAGGGGACGAGAAAGCCAGATGGGAGGAGAACCTCAAATATTGAAGAATTGATAAAAAAAAGAAACATTAAGTCCAAACATTGGACGATGGAAGATGGCCCCGAAGACCTTCGACTTAGCGATCAATACAACAATAAATAGAACAGCACGAAGAAGAACAACAACAAGAACAAGATTCAGAAGAAGAAGAACAACAACAACAACAACAATAATAAAAACAATAGAAATAATGAATATAATAGAATGAAAAACACGCACATCGACTTCTTTTGTTTCTTCGATTTCTTGCGCTGTCGCCTTTCGTCGTTTGTTTTCCTTTCGCTTGATCTCATTTTCAATAACAACAACAACAACAATCAACATTGACAATAAAATAGACAAGAACAACAATAACAGCAATGACAATAATGACAACAACAACAAACAAATAAATAGATGTTCTTCGAGAGCTTTTAAATTTCTGAAATTCTCACTTCATTGAATCCAACTTATTTCGTTTTTCTTTCGATTTCATTTCACTTCGATTCATTTCGTCTTCGCTACTTTTGTTGTTGTATATTTGTTGTTATTCTGTTTCTTTATTTTGTTGTTGTTCATGTTTTTTGTTGTTCTTGCTATTTGTGTTGTTGTTCTCTGTTGCGTTTCGTTTGATTTAATTTAATTTGATTTTTTCCACATTTCTGCTTCCTTGTTGTCCTCTTCTCATCCTCCTCTTGTTCTGACTTCCGTGAATTTTCCGTGGATTTGTGAACTCTTCACGGACTTTTGACTCGATTGGATTCTTACGGTTCACTCACACCACGAAAACCCTCACTATTGACCCATAAGTGCCTTCATTAAAATACAAATACAAAAATTACAAGAAAATTTTAAGATAGGAATTAATAATAGATGGATGGAGAAACACAGGGAGTTAATTAAGAAAGTTTAAGTAATAGGGGTATTCAGACGACTGATTTAGAATTGTATATCTATAATTGTATATCTTCTTAAGTCTTAAGCATGATTTTTTTCATTAGTTCCTTAGAGTATTTTTTAAATTAAATTAAATTAAGTTAAATTTCATATGCAATTGTGACATTTTTTATACAAATATAGTCAACGAATTCTAGTCAGACTCGATTATAAATTTAGAATTGTATTACAAAAACAAATTCTAATCAGTACGTCTTAATACCCATAATATTTTTTTATTTTTTGATAAAATATTAAACACAAAATAAAATAAAATAATACAAATACGAAAATAACTATTTTTTTATTCTGATTTGATTAAATATTTTAATACTTTAGTAAGAAAAACTATTTGAAATATTGACAAAATTAAATATCACTGATGAATCAACAATAAACCCATCGTACTATGTAAAACCATAGCACTTCATATCATTCCATCGTAACTTTGGTACTTTTGCGAAATTCTCGAATAATTTTAATTTCAACTCATGGCTTACTGAGGCAACACCTGATGCTGCCAGAGGCGCCACGCCCCCCCTTTCGACTCCCCCACCCATCGACCTTATTCGGTTCTTCCTCATTTGTTGCCGGAGACTTTGGCGAACTCGACAACTTAACTTTGAGGTCGTGTCAAGAGAAGGAAGAAAATAATTTATCCACCTGCCAAAAAACGAAGAATGAAAACCGAAAAAGTGAGAAGTGAAGGAGTAAGGGGCGGTGAAGGCAAGGAAGGACAGGAGAGGAGAGAAGTAGGAAAGTGAGAGCGAAGGAGAGAACGAATGAAGATGCCGAAACTCTAATGAAGTTTGCTTAAGCACGCGACGACTTGCTTAACTTTTAATCGCCCTAATTTCACGCCTCATAAATAAACCCAATGAAAAATTCATTACGCCCGGCCTTCTTGCTGTCTGTCTCTCTCTCTCTCGCACGATGCCTCACGTTCTTCACTCTGTCGCAGGTTGTCTTTCGGTCTGTCTTTTTGTCTCCTTCTCATTTTGACTTTTACACTCATTACGAATGCAAATAAAATATTAAAATGAGACGCACGAGAGTTGTGTCTTTCGGTTGAAGGAGAGAGAGCGAGAGGGAGGATGAAGGTGCAAAAAGGGAGAAGGAAAATGAAGAAAACCCAGAGAGAAGTAGATCATCGTTCAGTGAATTCTTCATTATCTTCTGAGCGCTGAGCGTGGTTTTAATTTCCTTATTTTGGTACTTGCTTCTTCTTCTGATTCCCCTACACTAGATTCTTTCTCTGATTTCCCTTCAGTTGATTCTTCTTCTCTCCCTTAACTTGATTCTCCTTCGCCCCCTTCACTTTGTTCTCCTTCCGTCCGTTTCCTTCGACCTCATTTCCTTCCGGTTTGGCTTTCACCCTTTCATGACCTTAATTTTGGTTTGATGTTCTCACCATGGATTCCCAGATTCCTTTATAAGAGTCTTCACCGCGGTCACTTTTCTTCTTCCGACTTCTACCGTAAACTCTTTTATTCTATTTGCCGACACTTTTCTGTATCCATCCTCTTCTTTATACAGCCCTTTCTTTTTCCACCTACTGCCTTCTTAGTAGAATTATTCACTACCATCTCATCTTCTCTTCACAACCATTCCACTGTTCTTCAATGTCAAACCCTGCCCTCCATTTCCATCATCCATCCTCCATTTCCATGATCCCTTCTCAGTTTCAAATTCGTGACCACATTTTATTCCACTCCTCGGTCCAATATTTTGACACTCATCCCCAAGTTCACTCCTCTTCTTCTTCTATCCCACTCCACTGCCTATTCCTCGCCCACTCTTTTTCCATCCCTCTCCCACTCTTCTTCCTTCTCTCTCCCACCCTTCTTCCACCCCTCTACTCATACCATTTACTCCAAATTTTTCCTCCTTCCGCTATCCAAAAACTCGAAGCAACTTTCGCTGTTACTCTTGTCATCGTAATTTTTGTTGTTGCTCTTATTGTTGTTACTGCTACTGTTGTGTTCTTGGTGCTGTTGTTGATGCCTTTGTTGTTGTTCTTCTTATTATTGTTGTCATGTACTCGTTGTCAATCCAATTGCTACTTCTTCTTCTTCCTCTCCTCTCTCTCTCTTGTCATACCTAAATATTCCTTCGTCTTCTTCTTCGTCTGTCTTCTTAAGAGCAGAATTAGGAACAATGCTTATCGCGGTTGACAACGACAGCAACAACAACAACAACAATGATGATGATGACAAGTATAACAACAACACAAACAATAACAACGAAGAAGATGACGATGATGATGACAAGTATAACAACAACAAGAAAGAAAAAACACAACGACAAGTATGCAACGATAATGATAACAACAATGACAATAATTACAATTACAATAAAACACCAACAAAAACAGTTTATGTCAGAAGCAAACAAAGAAAAACACTTAACAGCAAAAGAACAGTAGCAACAACAACAGCAACTACTACAATAATATTAACAACAATAAGAAGAGCAACAACAATAAGAGAAACAAAAATAATAGCACCATTATGAGCAACAATAAAACAACAACAAAGGCAAAATCAGTAGCATTAACTACAACAACAACAACAATAATAATAATAAGAGCAATAGCATTAACAACAACAATCGTACCATGGTAGAAGATGATGATGCTGATGGACGAAGATGAATAAGAAGTGGATGAAGAGAAGTGTAAGAAGAATAATAAGTTGAAGAATGAGAAGGCAACGATTTTTGACGACGACTGATTAAATTTATTGTCGTCTGGCAATGAGGAGAACAACAACAACAATAACAACACGAATATCAACAGCAACAACAACAAAATCCAGAGACAGAGCAACATTTTAAGACCAAAGATAATCTTTAAAGAATGCAAAGGAATTAAAATGAAAATTTGTCTCTTATCGGAGAGGTTCGAAAGCACCAACAACAACAACAAAAACAACAACAACAATAACAAAAACAAAAAAAAAACACTCATTATGTCTGAAGATGAAGAAGTGAACAACAAAAACACGAAGAAGTAGACCAAAAAAAAACACGAAGAAGTGAAAGAAAAAAAATAATAAAAATGAACAATTATTATCAGAAGGAAATGTTCTGTCCAAGAAGTGAACGACAGACGATGGACCAAAAATAGATCAGCGACGGACCGATGAAGACCAGGAACCGAAGAAACAGAGCCACAGAGATAAAGATAGCGTGAAGAAGCCAGCCAGAGAGAAAGAGAGAGAGAAAAGGCGAAAAGTGTAAAAGTTTATCAGTCGAGTGGTGGTCGTTGGAGGAGGAGAAGAAGGAGAAACATTGTCACAGGGTTAAAAATTAAGAATGAACGAGAGCTGATGGACAGACTAACAAACGGATGGACGGACAGACGGAGAGACAGACAGACGGAAGAAAGATTTCGCTGAAGCAGTGGACGACAAAACGATGATGGAGATGATGAGGATGCCTCGGATGGTGAGGGCAACAGGTCATGGGGTGAGCGAGATGAAGAAAAATCAGTAGAGCGAAAGAATTCTATGATTTCAGCAATTAGAAACAAAAAATATAAAATTGAATATTAGATGAAAGACGATGCTCCAAATATGAATAAAAATAACTTCGGGAACGAGCTCATGTTACTGTGGGGATTGAGAGCAGAAGGAGATAATTTGATATGGAATGATATTTGTGGAATCGTCAAGAGACTAAGAAGAAGGAATTGAGAATAAAAACACAAAAGGAAAAAAAAAGTATGAGGAACTCTCACGAAGAATTTATTTACCAAAAAAACTTTTTTACCTTCTACTAATACATGAATATCTGAACTGTGGGGAAATATGCTCTATATTTCTAACTCACTGTATAGAAAACTATAGTAGTACTCTCTCTCTCTCACCATCTCCATTGGTCTCTTACTCTCTCTGATCTTTTTAAATGTCTTAAGACACAGTCGGAAACCATTGTCCATTGACAACAACTACTGGTTTTTAAATGCAGCAACAGTTGCAGTGAACAAGAGCGACAACAGTACAAGAAAAACAATAACAACAAGAGTAACAACAATATCAACAATAAGAGCAACAATATCAATAACAACATCTCCAGTGACAACAACAAGATTAAGAAATTTGTCCGAAAATTGAATACAAATATTTAAACTAAGCAAAAAAGAGAAACAGACATTTGAACAAAAATGTGTAGATTGAGAAGAAATGTAGAGTAAAGGAGAGATGAAATGAAGGAAATGAGAGAGAGAGAGAGATAGTAAGAAAGTAGAGAAGAGGAACAATTGAGAAAAAAAGTAGAGGAAAATGTGAGTAAAATGTAGAAGAGGAAGTGCAACAACAGAAGAAACCGAAGAAACCAAACAGAACGCGCCAAGTGGATCTGGGTTTTCTTCTATCACTTTCTCACTCTAACGTTGTCCACCTGTCCCTTTCATTCTCGATGTGGTAAGGGAAGGTGTGCAAGTAAGGTGTGAGATAGTACAGTGAGAGTACATGAGTGTGTGTTCCGGTGTGAGTTGTGACAAATTGCCTCAATTTATGTTTACACATGTTGGGAAATGTTTACGAAATTATTATCAGTGAAATAACTCTTGGAACGGGCGCGAAACGCTCGAAAATGCAGAGCGCAGACAAACAGAGTAACGGACAGACAGAGAGATAGATAGACAGAGACAAGAGTGAATCAACCACGAAATTGGAATGTCTTAAGGTGAAAAAGAGGTGCAGACGAGGTAGAAAAAGAAGAAAGGGAAGGTAGAAGAAGTGGGGTGAAGAGGTAGAAAAAGTAAGGAGAAGAGGTAGAAGAGTTGTGAGAAGACTGAGGAAGAGCTCGAAGAAAAATGAGACCTGTGGCTGAATCAGAGCAAACACCGAGCGAACGAAGGCTGAAAATTCCTCAAGTTCTGTTATCAACCTCCACCAGACACGACTGGCCTGAACTCGTTGGCTCCAACTCCTGCCTCAATGGGCGGCGGGGGGAGAAGAAGGGAATATCTACCAGTGAAGTGGTGCAAAGACAAAGCAGGAGAGACGAAAAGTTGCCACATTTCTATGTATAGGAAGAACAAAAATGAAAAGAAAAACTGCAATCTTCCTTTACATTGTTGTTTTTTCTTTTCAACAATAAAAAGAAGGATAAGGACATTGCGACCAGTGCGGCCAGATGCGGAAAATCGTAGAAATGTGGGGATTTTCATAGAAGACCGAATTTTAACTGGATATCATAACTTTTGTACAAAAAATTCAAAAGAACAAAATCGAATTTTTTTTGTAAGAAAATGTTAAATATGAAACAATACTTTTTTGTGTTAAAAACATTTTTTTAATAAGTACATTTTTTGGTTATAAGCATTTTTAAACATAATATTTTAGTTTTTTATTTTTCAATGTATTTTTCAATATTAGTCATTTTTATTCTTATTATTGAATTTCTTCTTTTTTCCATATCTTTTGTACTGCATCATTCTTTAAAGAATTATTGATCTTTCATTTTTCAAAAAGAAATTTGAAAAATATCCAGACATATTCAGAAATATGCAGAAATATTTAGAAAGTTCAATTTCTATTATTTCTCGTTAGATTTTTCTCAAAGTACTCCGGTGCTTTTTTCCATCGCAAAGGTTCTTATGTGTCTTATCCGTGGTATTGTGGGTATTATTTTTATGATATTGGAATTATCTGGCAGCTACGCCGACGAGCTTAAACGAAGATGAAGGTGGGTGGAGAAGGAAGGAATCGGAGAAGACACAACAAGAAAAGACAAGAGAAGAATGCGGATTAGATAAAGAAAAACGAGCTCCATGGGGAGTGGATCAAGGAGAAGGAGACGGCGAAGAAGTCGCTGGAGTGCTGGAACTCTGGCATATGCTGTCTCCCTCACACGTCGCCCCTCACTCTCTCTCTCTCTCTCTCTTTTGCTTGCTCTCTCTTTCTATTCCACTCTCTCGGTCTCTCTCTGAAGTCAAGGCCCTCGGTGCTTATCAGACGCAAAATTTCGAGTGGATTCGAGTGAGGTGGGTAGGCGAAAGCGCGGCGTTTGGTTCGCGATAATTCAATTTTCTGTCTTTTGCTACGACAGGGAGAAGCTCTTTCGCAACAACAACAAAAATGACAACAATAATAAGAGAGACAACATAAAAAACGCACTTTAACGTTGCCTAAAATACTTTTATTCCATTTTCAAAAGACGTTTATTTTATTTGCCTCGGTTTTATATTTCATTTTATTATCTTCTTCTCCTTTTCTGCTCCTTCAATTTTGCTCCTTCTCCTTCTTTTCCTCCTGCTTTTCCTCCCTCTTTTTCTTCTCCTCCTTCTTCCGCTTTCATATTTCTTTTCATTCGATTTCCCCCAGTGTCCCATTGTGGAGCTTTCACTTCCTCCTTCTCCAAGGCCCACTGAGGATTTTCGTCAACTCGCGTTTTCGTTGTCTCCCTCTTTAATGCCATCACCCTCACTCTCTCCCTCTCATTCCTTTTTTTCCTTAAAACCTAAAAGAATATTTCGTGTCATGGAGGTGGGCGGAAAACGAAGGAAGGGGGCGTGGCTCAAGAGACCCCTTTGTCTGTTGTTTCAGCTTCCCACAGCTTCAATTTCATGCGAAAGAAAGACAAGGGTGTTAGTGAGAAAATGAAATGGAATGAAGATGGGGATGGCAAAGAGAGAGAGATGGCGAGGGTTTCAAAGAGAGAAATTAGAGAGGGTGTTAGAGGGAGATGGCAAGTGGTGTTAGAAAGAGATGACGGAGGTTCTCGAAGGAGCGCCAAAGTTTCGAAAGTAAATGATTTATAAAAGCAAATAAATGGAGATTATTTTAAATGACAGAAATAAGATTTACGAGATCCATTTGAGAGCCATAAATTTGGGGAAGAGGAGGTTGAGGTGGGTGGGCTAAAGAAAGAAGAAGAAGACGACGACGGACGATTCTTCGATTATTGATTATCATCGAAAGTTCTCGATTTTTCGAATCGATTGTTTATCGTTTTTAGCAGATATATTTTCTCAGTGATGTTCTTATGGTTGTAGTTATTGTTATTGTAGTTGTTGTTGTTATTATTATTCTTAATGTTGAAGTTCTTGTAACTGTTGTTTATTGTTGGTGTGAATTTTTTATTGTTGTTGCTTTTTTTCATTAAGAGCCCATGATTTATTTTTGTGAACGAAAATATGGCATCTCCGATTGCAGTCAGTTTGCTCGTCGCCACTTGAGTTGATTGCAACAAGAGCTCAGGTTACAACAACCATCAATAAGCAGAACAACAATAACGACAATAACAATACCAACAACAACGACAATACCAATAACAACAACAATGAAAATACCGACAACAGCACAACAACAATTGATTGCATGAGAATGCGTGCAATTTTCACATGAAACCCACAAGCACCACAACAACAGCAATAACTGTAACAACAATGCCAAGCAAATACAACAACAACAATAATAAGAACTTCACCACTTTCTTGCAAAATTGTTTGTTTTTTTTGTCATCATTTTATTTATTTGTGTTTCAATATTATTTTTTCCTTTATAATATTTTCCCTTTTTATTTTTTCTTATTTTTCCCCTTTTTATATATTTATTTTTTTACTGTTATCAGAACCTTTTGTGTATATTGGTGTTGTTGTTGTTGTCTGCGTGCAGCAGTTGGCAACACTACCACATGTTTGAGTGCTTTTCTTTCGATTCTGCTCTTGTTGTTCTGATTGTTGTTGTTGTTGTTGTTATTTCATTTGGCTGTGCGACATTTTCTGTATCGATATAAATATCCATCTACGTAGATGTGTGTGAATGTATATGTGTTTGTGAATATATTATTTTCTCTCAAATTTCCTCCCTCATCTGCGGAAACATTTTTCAACTTTTCAATAATAATTCATTTCTTCATTCGTTTTCTCTCACCAATTCTCTCACCCTCTCTCAATCCATACATCCTTTTGTCCGACTTTTATGTCCTTTCCTCCTTTATTCATTTTGTCAGTGAAAATTAATATTTTAAAGTTTTCAATAACTTTAACGGAATATTAAAAGAAACCCTATTAAGGATTATCGATGATTTATTATTATTTTCTCCGAGAATCCTTTCTTTAGTTCTCTCTCTCTTACTCTCTGTCTTCTTATACTTTTTTATTTCTTTTATACTTTTTTTTCTATTTTTTTCCTATTTGTTTTCGACTTTTATCTCCCACTCTTGTCTTTGTAGTTTAGGCTTTCAATGCTTTCAGACATTTTCCTGTTCCTTTCAATTTCTGTCTTTCAATTTTAGTCTGTGTTTTTCTTACAGAATTTACTTGACAAATTTCGCTGTATCTCTCTCTATCTCCCTAGTTTTCTCTCCCTCCCACTGAACATCACCTTCCATTCCTTCTCCCTTTGCTTTCCATTTCATCATCCCTTTCTTTCTCCTTCTTCCTTCACCTCTTCCTGATGACTATCGCAGTCGAAGTCGCGGCTCAAGATGATGACAACGCCGCAAATGCTGAAACTTACGTACCCCCTTGACCATAATGATGTTACCAATCATTATGATGATAATAGTGTCACCACAACAACAAAAACTCTCTGCTGTCGTCGTCATCGTCGGTCGTGGTCGCCTTCATGGACACGGGACACTCCCAGTCGCTCGCATGACAAATCTTCTCCACCACGAGCGATTTTTGTTGTTGTTTGAGTTACTGTTACAACAACAACAACAGTGTTATTGGTGTTGCTGTTGTTTAAATATATTTCATATCATTTTGCACACACAATACATTGTTATTGTTGTTATTGTCATTGGTGTTATTTTAGTTGATTGTCGTTTGTTGGTGTTCTTATTTGTTGGTGCTTTATTTTTTGTTGTTCTTGTTGTTATTTCTCTTTTCTGTTGTTGTCGAGGTCTGAGTTGGAATTTTTGTTTTTAAAGAAATTCTTGCTGAATGAATATTTATTTGGTTTAACTCTCATGTTCACCGCAGTCGATGACATTTTAAGAAAGCAACACAACCGTCCCTTGGGAGACATCGTCAACGTGGTAGATATCGTTGTCATCAGCATCGTTACCATCATCATCGTAATCGTCATCATCAATATCGTTATGGTCATCATCGTAATCTTCATCATTCAATTTCGTTATCATCAATTTTATCTCTTTGTTTACTCCTCTTAATATAGGGATCGTAATAAATCTCAACCCAACACCTTTGTTAGCTCATTCTTATGTCGAAGTGATCGTCAATCTCTCATTTCTATCATCCCCCCTTTGTCGATTCGTTTAACCTCTAAACCACAACCTCTTGATCACCTTCATCATCATTACTATCATCATCATCGTCGTCCATCGCCTTCATCGCTTCGTCACCCTCGATGTCTTCATCTTTCTCCGTTTGTCATCGTTTGCATTGGACAATTGTGTCATCAGCTTTGTCAACGAATCCACCATCGCCATCCATTTCATTCTCCCCATCATTATTCTCTTTCAATCTAACTCGCTGTCTCACTCTCCCTTTCTCTTTATATATATTACTATTTCTCTCTCTCTACCTCTCTATCTCACTCTCTCTACATCTCTCTCTATCTATCTCTCTCTCTCCTTTTCTATCAATCTTTCCCTCTATTTATCTTCCTCTTGATTGTTCCACTTCTAGAGACCCAGATCGACCACAGCTGAAAAATATTCCAAACCCTGTCACCACTACATATTCTATCTGTACCATTGTCTATCCCTCTCATTCATTCTGTCGAGCTCTCTCTCACTTTCGCTCCCTCACAGTCTCACTCCCTTGATCCTTAAATTCCCTCTCGATTCTTCAACCATATCCTGACCATACAACGAATTTTCTCCTCACCAACTCCTCCTTCTTCTCATCCTTTTTACCATCGTTTTCCCCCCATCGTTCTCACCATTGTCCTTACCATGGTCCTCACCATTATCCCCACCCGACATCCCCATCAGTGTCTCCACCATTATTCTCACCATCGCTTCCACAATCATTTTTGAAATCCCTTCTTCACCATCATCCGCGATTCTCTTTAAATTTTTCCGCCATCTCCAGCGATCTCCCAGTCACTGTCTCACTCTCTCATTCACAATAACTGATACTTACTCTCTCTCACTCACTCTTTCCTACTTTCTCCCTCTCACTCACTCCATCTCCCTCTCCCTCGATAACTCTGTCTCGCTTCTCTTGCACATTTTGTTGTGTTTTCGGTTTTATAAACATTTTTCCACTTCGTTGCTGGCATCTATTATTCCGCCCATCGCCGCCATGCCACGCCTCCCACGCCATCCCCCCTATACGCCCATTGCTTCGTGGTGATGACTCTGGTGATCGTGTTTTTGTTGCAATTGTTCTTGTTGTTGTTGCTGCACACGTCTTGCCACGCACGCATTTGCAGTCTGTTGCAAGCGACGATTTATGATGATTTTTTCCATTGGTGTTCGTTGTTGTTGATGATGGTGTTGCTATTGTTGTTGACGGTATTGTTGTTGTTGATAGTGTTGTTCTTGTTATTGTTGCTGTTACTGTTGAATCTACGAATGCTGCTGCTGTTGTTCTCTCCTCATCGTTGTGAGCGATTTTCGTCTGTTTTTCATATGATTCTTTCATTCTTTTATATTTTCTTTCTTTCTATGCGAATATCATTTTATTTTCCATGAATTTTCATTTATTTATTTTTTGCTTTTATTGCATTTCATTGTTGTTGTTGTTTCTGATGGTCTTATTGTTGTGTATGATTCATGTTGTTATTGTTGGTCTTGTTGTTGTTATTTTTGGCTAGAGACTTTTGTATTCAGTTCGTAGCTGAAGCTATTTCTCTATATTTCGGGATCATGTTGTTTATGGGTTTTTGTTGTTATTGTTACTGTTGTCATTGCTGATTGTTGTTGTTGCCAGATGTTGTCAGATTTCGTTTCTAGTTTCATTTAGTTGTAGTTTTAGTTGTAGTCATCGTCTTTATTGTTGTAGTCGTCGTCGTTGTTCATTTTTGAAGCGCGTCGAAGGGTTTTGTTATTCAAACACATTTTCTTTCTCACTCTCTCCCTCTATCTCTCTCTTTCTATCACTCACCGACGCTCTCTCTCTCTATTCTCAATAAACACCATCGACCTCAGATTTTGTGATTTTTTCTATTTCAATCTAACGCTTTGTTGTTATTGTTCTTATTGTAGTCAATTGAATTTTTCTTCAATTTTTCACAATCGAAATTTCTCATATCGGTTTTCGATTTCTTGTTGTTTCTTGTTACAACAATAGTTGTTGTTACTATTATTGTTGTTGTTCTAATTTTTAGTGACTTTGTTGACAATTTGTTGTCATCATTCGAATTGTAGGATTTTGTAAATCGTCCCCTTTCTTCTATTTCTCTTATTCTATCTCTCTATATCGAAGCAAATGGGATTTAATGTTGTGGTAAATGTTATTGCTGGAAGATTTCGGGTTGTTGGTGTTGCTGATGGAGTTAATGGGGTCGATGGAACCTTGAAAAGGAATCTTAATTAACTAATATCAAAAGAAAATAACTTTTCAAATGAAATTGTAACGTGGGCAACAAAATGTGAATCAAAATCGAATTAAACATATTGAATACAAATTCAAATCTAAATAGAAAAACTATTAAATATACAAAACACATATAAAATCCATTTGAAAATGAAAATACAATGAATTTAAATTCATAAATTGAATATAAAATCGAATACCAAAAGAAACATAAAATAAAATACGGGAAAAAAATAAATTTATACTGAAAATAAAAGGAAAATGCAAACAAAATCAATATGAAAATAATATCAAAATGAAAAATATCAAAATGAAAATATCAAAATGAGAATAAAATCAAAATGAAAAAAAAAATTAAATTAACTTAAATTAAAATCAAAATGAAAATAAAATCAACATAAACATAAAATCAACATGAACATAAAATCAATATGAAAACAAAATTACAACCAAACTGAAAATAAAAACAAAAATGAAAATGAAAATAAAATCAAAATGAAAATAACACAAAAATTTTAATAAATCAAAATTAAAATAATATTCAAATGAAAATAAAATAAAACTAAAATTCAAATGAAAATCAAAATACAAATAAATTCAAAATGAAAATAAAATCTAAATCTAAATAATGAAAATAAAATCAAAATAAAATCAATATGGAAAAAATCAAAATAGAATCAAATAGCCAGCAAGAATAAAAATAAAATCACGCCGAAGTGGAATGAATTGAAATGCAAAATAAATGAGCTGGGAAACTAGAGCAGCGAATAAACATGTTCCGCCTCTGAACGACGACGACAATGACCCTCACACCAACACAGACATAAACACACCCATACACCAGCTAGTCGAACTATAATGAGTGAAAGAAAGAGAGAGGACGAGGGTCAGTGGACGGAAGTCCGAAAAATCCAAAGTGACTGCCGACGAAAATAAATAGATCGTTGATCGGGGCTCGACAATTGAATTGACTCGAATCGAATCGATTTGAATTGGATTCGTTCAGGAAATTCCATTTGGACTAATTTCCAGGGTGTGAGTGAGTGAGTGTGTGTGTGTAAGAGTGAAAGACAGAGAGAGAGAGAGAGAGAGAGAGCGAACATCGAGTAGCAACAGCCACATCCTAGCATAGTAACAACAACAAAAACATCCACAACCATTGTACACACATTCGCATGAATTTAGAATAATATTGAAATTTGTGTATTTGTAAATTTCTCTGACGTTTCCATTTTCTTATCAATTGCAAATACACACGAAATATAATACAATAAAACCAACAACAACAACTACTACTACTTAAAATGAGACAGAATAACAAAAACAAAAAGGAGGAACAAGTACAAAAATAACAACAATCACTACCCTGAACAAAGTGTTGAAATGTAATTGAACTCGTCCGATTATCATTTAGTTGTTGTTTTTGTATTTGATATTGTTTTTGTAGTTAGAATAATTTCAAAACAAAATTGCATTTTAAGTTTTCTTTGTCGTGTTGTTTTTTTCTTCTTTTGTTTCAGTTTTGTTGATTTTTAAATAGCAAACAAATAATAAATTCCGTAAAGATTCAATGAACTTCGAAAGGGTTTTGAAAAGCAAAGCGATATTAGGTGAGAGAGGGAGAGAGATAGCAGACACAGAGCGAGACGGAAGATTGTGAGTGAAATAGTGGGTTTATTAAGCTTGATTTAAAAGAAAAGTTTAAGAAAAAATAAAATAGGAAAAAAAAATGTAAATAATAAAAAAAAAACATATTATAGAAAATTGAGAAAAAAATTAAATAAAACCATAAAATTATTTTATTGCAATAAAAAAAGGAGACTGCAGTATAAAATTTAGTTAACACAAGGCAATGGAGAAAAATTCTAATTAACTTCAGGTTGAGATAAGTTAAACGAAAGTCTCGAGGAAAAGTGATCCATATGTTAAGGAAGACACCAACAACAAAACCAACAACAAGGAACCATCTCCATCATCTCCACCTTCGCAAGCAGCACCAGCAGCAGACGCAGCAGCGACGCGAATGAAGGAGCCAAGTGTGGAGCAGCGAGCGAGCTCCAAGAGACGAGAGCACGGCGGCCGAGAGAGCGAGAGTCACCAAATGACAGAGAGAACGAAAGAGAGAGATTGCGTGTGTATGTGTGAGAAGGAGGGAGGGCAAAACTCTGCTGCTGCTGCACTTCGACAGAGCTGCAGAAGCGCCGAAGAAACGACACAGAGCGAAAGAAGAGAGAGAGAGGGAGATTTAACAGTGTGGTGAGTTTCGCACAGAGTGAATTTCAACAGAATGAGAAAGAGGAGAATTTTAATAACAGAATGTTGGAGACTGTTGGCGTGAGAACGATGAAGAGAGATTGAGATGAAGTGAGAGTGAGATTGAGATGGATTGAGCGAAGAAGAGAAACAGCGAGGTAGAGAGAGCGAGGAAGAAGGAGAGAAAGAGAGGCCGCCAGTCGAGGACAATCAACGAAGGCTGGACTCATTTTCCAGCCAGAAGCAAACATTCGCTACTATACTATTCACCCGCTTGTCCTCCCTATCTTACCCTTTCACTCCCTCCTCTCTCTCGCTCACATCTTCTTCCTCACTCACACACACACCCTCTCGGTCGGCCTTTCTCACCCCTCGGCTGCTCATTAGAATCACAATTTGCAGCAGCAGAATCTTCACGATCGGCAACCAAAAGCAGCGCTGTTGCATTTTTGTTGTTGTAGTTGTTGTTGTTGTAGTTGTTGTTGTTGTAGTTGTTGCTTTTTACACTCCCAAACCCCTCAGCTCAACCCCCTTACAACAACCAGAACAAATTTTTGTTACTCATTCGCATTCGTTTATTTCACAATTTCC
The DNA here is from genome assembly GCA_017309665.1 of Coelopa frigida. Taxonomy (NCBI): domain Eukaryota; kingdom Metazoa; phylum Arthropoda; class Insecta; order Diptera; family Coelopidae; genus Coelopa; species Coelopa frigida. The sequence continues at coordinate 14,894,323 of CM029565.1, forward strand.
TTTAATTTTCTAGGAAATTTTTCTTATGTTTTGTACTTGATTTTCAATTTTTATTTTCATTTTCCATTCCTTTTATTTATTTATTTGAGATTTTTCTTTCCCCATTTTCTTCATTTATCAATTAATTATTCTCCATTCTCTTCATTTTTCATTCTTAATTTTTCAATTTTTCATTTCATGCTTTCTTCAGTTTTTTCATTCCATTAAACATTTTTTTCGTTAAATCAAATCAATTATATTGCAAATTATGGTCATTATCATCATCATTATCGTTGATCTTAACATTGAACTTTTTCATATTTATTGAGTCAATAATATTGACTTATTGATCGATTTAAATCGAATCGAATCTGAGATTTCGAATACGACTCTCGATTTCTCGTTCATCGATCATGATGAGTGCACGTGATATTTATTTCATTAGAGTTGATGATCATTAAAAATGATGACGATTCAAAATGATTATGATTAAATATGATGATGATCAAACATAATTATCATTAAGTGTGATTATCATCTGAAAGATGACATTGTCAACAGCAGATCGAATCTAGGTCAAGGATGATTAGAAATTCGATTGTTAAACAAAGTATTTAGAACGCGATTAGAGGATCATTTGAAGGACTTTTAGTGGAATTTTAATCACTTATTTTAATTATCATTTTTTATATAATTTTTAGCGTTAATTTCCTTTTCTCAATGATCATTAAAGTGCAATCCGATAGATCTGAAAAATCTGATAAAATGATCAATGAAAATTCGAAGAATCGTCTCCCAGGCCTTCAGAGATCCGGGTTCCAATGAGCCATGATTAAAGACTAAATTGAAGGAAAAAAACCCATCTTCACTTTATTTTCCTCCTCTCCTTCGTTTCCCTTCTCTTTTGCCCTTCATTCCATTTGTTTGCTCAATGGTGAGAACTTTTCATACGTCCGATCGTTCGAATGCATTATGATAATGATCACAACAACAACTACTACTACAACAACAACAATTAGAATATCAATTATAACAATAAAAAAAAATAATCTTAACCAACAACAACAATAACAACAATTGCACAGTGTGAAAAATCCAAATGAAAAAGAAAAATCTTCAAAGAGGAAACTATTAAAAATTTTAATCTTCTTAAAATAATTAATGCGGATCTTGTTGTTGGTTTTATTGAGAATGTTTTTGTTATAATTTTTTGTTGTTGTTTTTCGTTATGTTTGTTGTTGTGTTTTTCATCTTGTTGCTATAATTCCTGCTGCTGCTTCTGTTTAACAAACCGCGAATGGCGTTCGGAAAAATTATTTTCCAACCATTAACAAAACAAGACAACAACAAATACTAATAATACATACAATAATGTGCATATATAAAAACAACAACCATACTAATACAAAATATAGTAATAATAATAATACTAACGAAATACAAAAACAACAACAAGTAGAACGCAGAGCAATTTTTTGCTCAGCTGCCACGATAACTTCTAAACTTAATTCGATGCTGCCATGGCTTCACTCAAAAGTTGTTGTAATTGTAATTGTTGTTGCTGCTCTTATTTCTATTTTGTTTTTTCTATTCTGTGTGCATCATTTTCAATTTGTTGTTGTTGTTTTTGTTGTTTCCTCCCACGCTTCGTCAGTCGCTCGGATGCGACGACGTCGACGGCGTTTCGTTTCATGTGCCATTGCCAAGGTTAGCAGAGCAACCAAGAACAACAATAACAACCACTACAATAACAATAACAATAGAAAATAACAACAACAACATGCCGTCACTTATACAACAATAAGAAGAACAATAGCAACTACAACTACAATAATAAAAAAACGAGAGAAACAAATAGAAAAAATTTTTTGTTTTAAAATTTTGCATTCATGTTTTTCTTTGTGCTGTTGTTGTTATTGTTATTGCTATTTGTTGTTGTTAAATCTTGTTGTTGTTTCTTCGGTTGCTGATTGTTTGCAAAATTAATCATCGTCTTCATCGTCATTGTACAATTATTGTACTTGTTGTTGTTGTCAACGATGCCGACATTGTTTTTGCTATTTTTTCTTTCGCTCTTCCGATGTTTGCGATGTGTTGTTTTTTTTTTCTCTCTCTCTCTATATTTTATTTTTTCTAACCCATATATTTTTCGTAGCTAATGTCGGCAACATGTTATTGTTCCTTCAATTATGATATATTTTTTGCTTTCGCTCTAATTGCTCTCGGTAGATTTTCTGAAAAATTCGTCATTGTTTTGGTTTTTTCTTTTCTTTCTTTGGTCATGAACAACTTCTTGCATTTTTGTATAGTGTTTCCAAAAATTTTTGTTATATGTTGTTAGCATATTTGTCCGTTGTTGTTGCTGTTTTTATGGTTATTATTGTTGTTGTTGCATGTTGTCATCGCTGTCATCAATCATTTTCCATGATGTTCCATGCATCAGCTTTTTTTCTACCATCGTCATCATCATCATCTTCAATTTAGTTATTCTTGTTCATGTTCGTTTTATTGCTGTTGAATTTAGTTTGAATTGTTGTTGAAATTGTTTGAATTGTTGTTGCTTTTGCTCATAGTTCTTGTTGTTTGAGCAAAAACTTTTTGCAAACAACATTCAAAAATTTCTGTTGCTATTCAGTTGTTGTTGTTAGTTTTTAGTCTTTCATAAAATTGTTTGCATGTGAATTTTTCTCTTGTGCTTTTTTTCTTTGGACTATTGATATTGTTATTGGTATTGTTGTTGTTACTTCCCGATGACAACCATTTGTTTTCGGGAAGAAGCATCATCGTCGTCACTGTCGCCGGCGGCCGCCCACGCAGCAACAGTTGCTGCCAAAACAAACAAAAACCAAGCGAAATCGTATTTTGCAATGAGTTTGAATCGGGTTTTGAGAGAGTATTCGAATTGAGTGAAATATGGAATGAGTCGAATTTAGAAAGAGTCAAATTCAAAAATGAGTAAACTTTTCGACAAATATGACAGATAATTTAAGAATGAGTGAAATTTAGAATAAGTGAAATTTAAATTGAGTGAAATTTAGAATGAGTGAAATTTACATTTAGTGAAATTTAAAATGAGTGAAATTTAAAATGAGTGAAATTTACAAAGAGTGTAATTTAGAATGAGTGAAGTTTATAATGAGTGAAATTTAGAATAAGTGAAATTTAAATTGAGTGAAATTTAAAATGAGTGATATTTAGAATGAGTGAAATTTAGAATGAGTGAAATTGAGATTGAGAGAAAGCTGGAATGAGTGAAACTTAGAATAAGTGAAATTTACAAAGAGTGTAATTTAGAATGAGTGAAGTTTATAATGAGCGAAATTCAGATTGAGTGGAATTTAGAATGAGTGCAATTTAGATTGAGGGAAATTTGGAATGAGTGAAATTTAAATTGAGTGATATTTACAATGAGTGAAAATCGAAATAATGTCTGAGTTTTTATTTTTACGCTTCGCCACGGGATCCAGATGGATTATCTTCGAATAATAACAATAAAAACAAATTACAAAATTCCGACGGCAAAATTACCATTTAAAATTACAACAACAACAATAATTGTAACTTAAAACCCAAGGATATCAATATTAACAGCAGCAACAACAACAACAAACACCGAACTGCCAACAAATGCAACAAGAACCGGCAACAACAAAATTACCAAATAAACACAACAACAAGATACAATCAACGATCCCCACCTCGATCAGAAGTTCAAAACAATCAAGGTCAACGCAAAAGAGTTGGCAGAGAGAGAGACAGAAATACAGCGCTAGGGAGATAGAGAGAGAAGGAGAGTGAACGAATGATCGAAAGGGAAAGAGAGAGAGAGAGAACAAAAAATAAACGATGCGCATCTGAAAAATTTTAAGAAACGCTTAACACGAAAGCTGATCGACAATTTATGGCCAACAACAACAACAACAATAACCACCAAACGATTGACGATGGTTTTTTCGGCATGGAAATAAATGCAAAAAAAATTGAATAAGTATTAAAAAAATTGATATCGAAACCAAAATTTGCAGTCGACGGCGACGACTCGAAACAAGAAATTAATATAAATGACAACTACAACAAGAATTACTAAAACAGCAATAACTACAACAACAATGGCAACAACAGCAGCAATAATAAAACAACGACATATGTATTGACATGGAGAAGAAGAAGAACACGACCACTCAACGAGAACTGAGTGGGAGAAGAAAAAGAAGGAGAATGAGAGAAAAAAGAAGGATGAGGGAAGATGAAGAAGAAGTGAAGTGGGCCAAGAAGAACAAGAAGAAGTTAATGAAAACGAAGAAGATAATCGAAGAAGAACAAGAGACAATCGAAGAAGAAGAAAAGAATCGAAGAAGAAGAAGAGAATTGAAGAAGAAGTAAAATCAATCGAAGAAGAAAAAGAAGATAAAAGAAGAAGACAATCGAAGAAGAGAACCAATCGAAAAAGAAGAAGAGACAATTGAACACGAAGAAGCAGCAGCCGAAGAAACGAATAAAACTCCATTTAACACTTGATCACGCCCCCCGCCCCCTCCTTCCAGGGCCCTCGAGGCGAAGCGCCGGAATCTCTTCGACAGCGCCGCCGACCTTGGAATGAACGACGACGTCGGATTCCACTCGCGAGTAATCGGTATTGCTTCGGTTGTTGTTGTTATTGTTGTTGTTGCTGTTGGGACGAAATCGAAATTTGAATCATAAATAATTTAATTGCAAGCGAATTAAGAGAACGAGACGAGACGAAAGAAACAGCAACAACAATGAACAAATTTGCAACCGGTCGCCGGTTGTCGTCTCGTATCTAGATACAATATGTATCTAGAGAGCGTCATGAGAAATATTTGCTGTTATTATAAATTTTTCGAAAATGTGTGTTTTCTTTTAGTGAGTGTTTTCTCCTTTTTTCGTTTATTTTCTGCCGTCGATGCTTAAACAACACACATACATTGGTAATAAGATGACTACACACATAGATACTCAGCACTCAACAACAGATACTCCCACTGTCTGTCCGTCCGTCTGGCTTTCTGTCTGTCTTTCGCTTTCGTTGCCGGTTTTTATATGTTTTTGCATTATTATTGTATTATTTTCAAATTGATTTGCATTTATTTTGTAAGCGACTTTTTCAAAATTTGTTAATTTTTTTCATTCAAAATTGTATTTATTTTTTTCTTTTAAATTTTATATATTTGTTTATATATTTTTTTGCAATTTGTTATTTTTGATTTTTATTTTTTTTCATATATGTATTTCTTTTGTATTCATTCAAATTTTAGTGAATTTAAATTTTTTCTTTTATTTCACTCACTTCTTTGGCTTCGTCTGGTTCGGTGTCTTCTTCTTCTTCTTCGCTGCCAACTGCTGACAGTCGAGCGAGCGAACGAACGAACCGAACGAACGAGCGAGTTCAATAACCGACTACTTTGAAAATTGTTAATTATTTACCTGTCGCTTCAGTATTTTTTTTTCCTTTGCTTTGCTGTTTATTTATTTTTTGCATTCTTATTTTTGCATTTGGCGTAAATATTTGAATAAAACAAAAAATAAAAACGAAAATAACCGCCTCTTAACAAGTAATCAGCCAGTTTAGTGCGAGCTACGATTAATTGCATCTGAGTCATTCGAGTGCTTTTCTATTTTTTCACATACACGATTTTGATTTATTATTTTGCGATTATTTTTGGAGTCATTTGCGTGCGTAACGAGTATTTTGAAACCGAATGCAAATAGGGTTCTTGCAAATGACGTCAATCGAATAGTGGAACGATTAATGGTGGAACGAATAATGATGGAACAATTAATGGTGGAACAAATTATGATGAGTGAATCATTCGGAAGCAACAAACAACAACAAAAAAAATAACTCTTAATTGCAGTGGCTTAATGAGTAGTCGCTTCTGGGTGCAACGAATAATTGCACGGATTCATTTCGAGTCGATTTCGATCATTTTATTAATTATGCAGAGACGAATGCATTCCATCGTGTAACGAATGATTTGAATAAAACGAGGTAATTAGTCCAAGTGTTCTTGAATTAGCAATTCTGATCAGGAAACACGATCGAGATTCGTGGAGAGAGATCTCGATCTCTAGACTGGGGTTCCCTTCCCCCTTGATGGAATCTTCCAGAAACCTCCTGAACTCCTTCGTAGACCTTTCAACGATCCAAAGGTTTCCCATCTAGTCATCAGAAGATCCTTCGTCATGAAGGAAATCCTATTCCAGTTAGGGATCGACTATTAAACAAAAGATAATTTATGTACACACCTTTTTAATTAAAATTTATTTATGTAGGTATATTAAACTTGTTTATAATCGATATTTTTTTAATTCATTTTCTTCGATACAAAATATTATTAAACTGGAAATGATTGAAACTGACTTAAAACCAAAAAAAAATGAAAAAATAAAAAATATCCAACAATTTTTCTAAAATTTTATTTTTTAAATGAAGTTGTTTTAATTTAACTAATTTTATTCTTTTTTTTAAATTAATTTTTATTTAATTTTTTGACTTAAATATACATCTTATTTTTAGTCACTTGCTTCAATAAAGGATTTTATTGATATAATGAAAATATTGAACAATTTTGTTTTTATTTAATAAAAATATATTTCCTTTATGTTAATCACTATTATTGATATCTTTTTGGTAATTCACTTTTTTTAATTTATTTATATATTTATATTTTTCAATAATAATAATTTTTGAACAAGTTACTTCAATTTGAATTTCATAAAATTTCAATAATAATTTTATAAATGTAAATATTATAAGTAAAATATTAAATTAAACAAGTAACAATATTTGAATTATTTCTAAAACCCACAGACCCCTAAAAAGTTCTCAATTCTATTACAAAAACCCTTTTCATGACTCATGCCCCAATTTTGAAACTTTCGATTTTCCACATCGTGCGAGGGAGAAAGAAATAAACGAGGAGACCTTCCTTTATCGACTGCGACGCCGACAGAGCGAACAATGGACGAGACATCGTCGTCGTCGTCTGACGTCAGTCACGCTAGCGAAGGTGTGGACACAACAACAATAACTCCACGCATCAACTCCCGGTTGCCCAATCGATGAAAGGGAGAGAGAAGGATAGAGGGTGAGAAGGAGAGGGAGGGAGAGAAGATTGGAGCAGGATGCGGAGGAGTCACGAGGCAACCATCATCGCATTTTGACCCACTTCGACACTTGTTGCTGTTGCAGCTGCTGCTGCTGCTGATTGCGATGATGATAATAATGAAGTTGTTGTTGCTGTATATTTGCAGGTGTTGCTTCCGTTGCTCTGCTTGAACGATGACTGATTGCTGTTGTAAAATAACACAACAACAAAATCGAAAGGAAGGAAGATCATAAAACAAACACATCAGGTAAAACAAATAAACAAAAGCAGAGAAAGAAAACACTTAAAATTTAACAAAAAAGGACTATTAAATTCTTCATTCTTAAAAAACAGTAGTCAACAAATTCTGCGAAAAAGTCCGCCAACAATTTTGTTTTCCATGTGTGGAATAAGAAATTTAAAATGGAGCACAATTAATGGAAATAATTCACTCAAGGAGAAGTAAATGTTATCTTTAAAAAGGAATAACATTAATTAAAGGATGAAATTAAATGAATTTAAAATATTACAATAATCGAAAAATTTATAATAATAATAGTAATATAATAAAAAATAATTCAAAAATTTATTTGAAAATAAATAGTAAAACATTTTTAAAACAGTACATAATATATTTCGAAAATGGGTAAATAATCCTGGACTTAAAATAATAGAAAAATTAAACGAAAATCGACCCTAAATAAGAACAAATTTAAAATCGAAGCGAAAACATCAACGAATTATAAGAGAAAATATCCTCGAAAGATATGAGAAAAAATCCTCAAAAATAAACGACATTATTTTTAAAGGTAGAATAAATTTATTCCCAAATTTCCCGACAGAAATAAAATTATACTCAATATTAAAATAAAATGCTTCTCAAATTTGAAAATTTCGAATAAGGAGTAAAAATACTCGATTGAAGCGTTAAACGGGATACTTAAAAATATCGTAAAAACATGAAACCTCATGATCATCATATTCGACCGACAGAGAGTAGTAAAAAGGCGTAGTAAAAACGCAAAAGGCGCGAAAAAGTGCAGTAAAAATCGAATGAATTGGAGGAGGTGAAGACAAAGATGGAGGCGTCTGACTGAAGTGGAACGAGGGCGATGAAGGGCTCCAAGGCTCACAGGTGGCTTCTGTCCCTCCCTCTCTGTCACTTTATCTCTGACATCTGCTCTCCCTCTCTTAACCCTCCTTCTCCCACCTTGGACCCCAATTTCCCTCGTTCCGCTTCGAGTCACGGTCCACGAGCCTTCGAGTGCAACTTCAGACTCGAGAGAGGATGGTTACGCCCCCTCCTTCGACTCCGCCCCTTTTGTTCCTTAACCTCCTGTTGACACAACCTAGTTAATGGCTAAGCGAGAGATAGAGATAGAGAGAAGAAAAGGAACCTTCGTTGGAAACCTCGTCCAAGCCTCGTTCAAGCGGTCGACTCGAGATTTCGCCAGCTACGCGCGAATCTTGAAAATCGAATCGATTCGACAGAAGTCATGACGTCACAGGGTGCGAAATCTCAACAACCACCAATAACAACAACAGTAACAACAACAACAAGAATCCGTTGCACCTGCAATAAGTGCACAACAACAAGAGAACAACAAAATTAATGTGTTAAAATTGTTGTTTGTAAATGTTATTTTTTCTTTTTGCTTTTGTTTTTCCTTTTTGATTTCTTATTTCTTTTTGATTTTTTCTATTCTTTCCTTCTAACAGAAATTGGTGATATTTCTTTTTGTTGTTGTAGCTGTGGTTTTGTAATTAGAAGAAGAATGTTGGAAGCTCGATGCGAGAATGAGATAGACAGAGGGAGGGGGAGAGGACGAGGTGTTAGTGAGAGAGAGGGTGAGAACGAGAGGGGCAGAGAGAGAGGAAAAGTGAGAGGGAGGAAGAATTAGGTAGAGAGAGAGAGAGATGTTAAGCTTTCGTTGGAACTTCTTAATGAGCGGTGAAAATTGCATTTGTTTTGCGGTATTTTTTTTTTATTGTTATTGTTCTCTGGTACGATCTGCTGTTCATGCAATTGTTGTTCATGTATTTCTTATTGTTGTTGGAATTAGTTTTGTATTTTTTTTGTCAATGTTGTTATATTGGTCAATGTTGCTGTTGTTGTTGTTGTTGTTGTTGTTGTTGTTGTTAGCAACACGTGCTCAAACCCAAGTTAAAGAAACCCACCGTCCTCGATGCCCTCTAACGAAACGAGAAACGAAGAAAGGAACGGACGGGCTGAAGAAAGGTTCTGCGAGAAGAAGATGAAGGGGAGAAGGGGAAGAAAAGAGAGAAGATGAAGATGTGAGAGGAAAGTGAAAAGAGAGATGGCGACGAAGCGAGGTTCGGAGGGTGCCTGAAGGATGCCGAAAGGTTCGACTTCGACAATGAGTTATGACTTATTTTAATTGCTGGGGATTTTGCTGTTGTTGGTTTTACTCTCTTGTTGTTGTTGTTCATCTTGTTGTTGTTGTTGTAAACCCCCTTCTCACTCTCCTCCACATCTCATCGAAGTCCGTCACGTCGTCGTCACATGACTTTCGTTCGTTCGTTCGCCGTCGTCAACGTCGGTCGATCGTCGCGCTTCGCTTCGGTTGGGCTCGGAATCGATCGATGGACCTGATGCAGCCCAGCAGAGGGAGAGAGAGAGAGGAAAGAGGGGAAGAGGAGGAAAGAGTAAGAGAAGAATATGGGAAGAAGAGGATGTCAGAGAGAGAGAGAGAGAGAGAGGTTGAACGAAGGCTCTGACGGGGTCCAACTCGTTGTCGTTTTTGGTAGCAACAGCAGCAGAAACTACAAAAACAACCACAACAACAACAACCATAAATGAGCTAGCAAATAAAGTGGATTTCATTATGGCTGCAATTGTTAGTATTATTGATATTGTTGTTGTTATTGTTATTGTAAATAAGCTTTATTCTTCTCCTTCTTGTTGGTTTTTATTTTTTATTATTATGTGTTGTTGTTGTTTTTCAATATGGTTTTTTTGTTGTTGTTGTTTTTATTCTGGCTTTGTTTTTGTTGTTGTTGTTGTTTAGGCCCTCACGTATGGCGCATGCAATGAAAACGTTGGTACGTGCTTCCGAAGACTGTGAAAAATATAAACTTAAATTAACTATTAACTAACAACAACAACAACAAAATAAAACCAACAATAATAATAATAACAACAACAATAACAACACCATTAAAAATCGCGAAAAGAGAGAGAGGGAGGATGAGAAGGAGGTAGAGAGAGGAAGGGAGAAGGTGGTGCAGAAAGGGAAAAGTTTCTTATGATCGCTTTAAATGTGTAGAAATTGGGAGTTCATCATTATCATCATAATTGTCCCACAAAAGGAATCATAACGATCATCTTCTCGTTCTTTGTCATATTTCTTTTCGCTTATAGGAATAGTAAGAAAATAATTAAATTATAATATTTAACAATGAATTGAAATTGAACAAATTGTCCTTTTGAAGGAAGAATTCTCTAATATATTAGAAATCTTCCTCTAAACTTGCTCTCATCATCTAGAAAGAAATCTTCCTCTAATCATCGATTTGTTCTCTCACCCTCTCATCTTCCTCTAATCTCCATATAAGCATCCACAAATCTTCGTCTAATATTCTTCAAATTTTCATAAGGAACATTATTGTTCCTTTAATCTTCATCTATTCTTTCTTTAATCTTCATCTAATCCTCCATTAATCTTCCTCTCTTGTGGTCTTTTACTTACATCCTTTTCTTTGACCATTCGTTCTAACATGTTTTACCATGTCGTGGGCTAAAATGGGTCTGAAATAGGGCTAAAATTCCAACCTGGCTCCGTCTTTATAACAATATCTCTAACTCTTTCTTTCACCCTCTCACCATCTCCTTCACCCTATCGCGAGGATCATGTGGAGAAGGAGGAGAGAGAGTGTGCTCTCCTCCTTCTCCACAGAGTGTGCTCTCCTCCTTCTCCACATGATCCTCGCTCTCCCTTCCTGGCGTCCCCTGATGAAACCCTCTAAGCAGCAACCAAACCACGTTCCGAAGAAGCTGAAGTGGGCGAGAGAAAAAAAGTACTAAGCACAAGAAGATGGAGAGGAAGATGAAAAAATGGTGGCAAAAGGTGTTTCTCGTTTGGAGGTAAAAAAAAAAAACTGCGAAAAAACGAAGAATTATACAAAAAATTCTGCCGACGACGAAAAAACCTTGAACTGCGGTGCAACCCACAAAAACCACCCGAACCAGAGAGAGAGAAAGAAATACAACAACAACAATGACAATAACAAAGAGCAAAAAACCATGCCAGAGGAACGAAAACAACTGCAAAACCAACAGAAAAAATCAACAATATCGAAAAGATACCAACAACAATATCGAAAAGATACCAACAACAATAACAACGAGACAAAACCAAGAATTATTTGCGATCTCGAAATTTGCGACTTCAGACAGACGACCAGCGAGCGAGAAAAAGAGAGAGAGACAAGAAGTGATTGTTGTTATTGTTATGGCGTTTGTTCTTGTTTTTTCGACAAACGAAAATTATAAAATTTTTGCCGCCGTTTGGTAACACTGTCAGCAGCAGAAATAACTGCAACAACAATAACAATAACAACAACGATCTCCTCTTAAGTCTAATTAGCATCGGTTGAAGCAGTCAAAAAGGTGAACTCGAGTTGGTGGAAGGAGTGAAAAAAGAGGTGAAGGGGGGGAGAAGGTGGGGAAGGTGATGAAGGTGGCGGTGACAAAGCCCAAAAAGTTATTTGTGTTCTTTTTTCTCTGACCGACAACAATAACTATAGCAACAACAAAAACAAGTGCAGCAGACGACAATAGAAACAATTCATACACGATGGCAGCGGGAGCAAATGGAAAACCAACAATAATGAGAACAACAACAATAACGGGAACAAGAACAACAAGATGAAGAACAACAAAAACAATCACTAGAATAACAACATTAAATAGAACAATAACAAGAGAAATAACAACAATAACATTAACTAGAACAACAACAGCAATTATAATGACAGACGAAGAACAAGATGATTAACAGAAACTACAAACAAAAAATAACAACAACAACAACAACAAAAATAACAACAATACCACGATCAATAACAACAACAAATAAAGAGCACCAAAAATCAAAAACTACAACAATAACAAGAACAACAAAACTAATTAATTACCAAACAAATGCCCGAAGATCGCATTTGCGCAAGCGCAGCAGCCTCAGTCGCAGTCGCAGTCGACGTCGCTGCCGATACTTCAACATCAAGCGAAACAAACGCCAACGCCTTCAAAAATCAAAAAAACATTTGTTAATGTTTTTTTTTTTTTTTGGGTTCTTCAACTCGAGATTCTTCTGCGGAATTTGAAGGACTCTTCTTCTTCATCTTCTTACATTTCATTGTTATTGTTGTTGTTGCTAAACTCATTGTTGTTGCTATTCTCATTATTGTTATTCTTATTGTTGTTGGTGTTATTTTAGTAGGCATCGTTGTTGCTGTTGATGGTCAAAAACAGATTTCGTGTCTCTCGCTCGTAAATAATATGATTTTATGTACTTGTCGCAATTGTTGTTATTATTGTTGTTGTTGTTCCTTTTAATGATGTGATTTCTTTTTATTGTTGTTGCTGCTTATAGAAATATGTATGTATGTATTTGTGTTGTGTTTGTTTGTTGTTGTTCTTACCACTCTTAGTATTTTTGTGGTTGTTACTGCTGGTTTTTATTTTTGTTGTTGTTGTTACTGCTGGTTTGTATTTTTGTTGTTGTTATTCTTATTATTGCTGTTATTGATTCATTTAAACGCTCCAACTAATCAACTCTCCAGACTGGCGTTGACCCCAAGCTCTGCCATCTCTTTCACTCCCTATCTTCTTTCTTTCGCTCCGCCTCTTCCCTACTCCTCTTCCACTTCTTCCCCTACCAATCCCTCACTTAATCTTTCTTTCATTCTTCACCTCTCATTACCTTCATCGCCAAACCTTCTTCTCTCACTCTCTCTCCATCTCGCTCTTTACTCACTGTGCGACTGCGCAAAAGACTCCCGCAATCTTCGACAATCCCACCTCCCCCTCTCTTTCTTAACACCACCCCCTCGCTACCCAGACGTTTCTCTCCTCATCCTCCTTCTCTTTCACTCCATCATCGACATCGCTAACGACGTCGCAGCATCCTTTGTTGTCGTCGTCGTCGGCGTCGTCTCTTTCGCGACCTTGAAATGAAATTTTAACATTTTTTCGATTCAAGAAAAAACATCGCCATCGACTACAACAGCAGTAACAACAACAATAATAAAAATAATGTGATTGTTGTTGTGCATCTTAAAATTTGGCGATTCTTGCTGATGTTTTGTGCAAACAACGAAATCTCAGCAGAAGCGCTCACTCACAAATGCTCACAGATGGAAGGAACCCACACAAAGAACGTGGGTTACAAGAGCAGCGTTGCCACCCAGTTTTTATACAAAAAAATTAAATAAACTTAAATAGAAAAAATATGAAAAAACGGCGAAAAAATTAAAAATGCATATACAAAAATTAATTTGGATTCCATTTTAATTGAATTTGATTTGATTAAAAAAAGGTTTCAATTTATTTCTTTATATTTTTAAATAAATTTTAATATTTTTCCATATTGTTATTTTCATATTTTAATTATAAACAAGTGGCAACTTCCTACTTCTAAATGAATTTCTTGATTTTTCAACTCTTACAATTTATTACTCAACTTCTTGGATTCTTTTTTTCTCATAGCCACTTTCCAATTTTTCAACACGTTGCCACCGGAATTTTCCCACTGAGCATGTCGTTCATGTCAACACAGTCGGGTGGCAACGCCGTCGCCGTCCCGCTGGGAGGCGAAAAGTTCGCTGTGAATGAAATTTGTTTGTTTACGGCAGCAACTTCTCCCCTTTCCTCCCCCTCTCGATCCCCAGCCGGTTTTTAATATTTAACTTGTTAATTTGGCAATTGTTGTTTTTGTTGTTGGTATTTGGTCCAATGTTGTTGTTGTTCCTTTCACTACTAATGCCGCCTTTGCCGTTGAAAAACTAAGAATTCAATGGAAAAATATGAATCACTCGGAAATTCCACAAAATGCAAATATTCAAAAAATTACTTCAGTGTCTCAAGTTCCAAATCTAAAAAGTCTGGCAACCTTAGATGAAGCCACCCTCGAACTGGTCACGCCCCCAACGAGAATGTTAAAAAATGTTAAAAATTCTATTAAAATTAAATAAAAAATTAAAATAAAAAAAGTAAAAAACGTAACAAAATTTCAATTTAATAAATCAAGTCAAAAAATCGTCAAATTAAATAAAAATCAAGCAATTAATTTCTTGACCAAAAAATAATTAAAAGTCGTATCAAATTCAAAACAACTCCAAATAATCGATCAGAAATACTAAACATCGAATAAAAGACAATAAAATAACAAATCGAATAAACAAGAATAATTAATACAAATGAGAAACAAACATTTATTTTTCAAAGTAAAAAATTATAGAAATCCAAAAAATTGTCAAAAGACAAAATATCACCAAAAAACAAAAAACTGACAATTGATCAAAACCAATCAAAGAGATCTTGAAAGATGTGGGAGAAGGAAGATGAAGGATGACGACTTAGAATGGGAAGAAAGGGAGAATTCGAGACAAACAAAAAATCGATGATGATGATGATGAGGATCATCGAGGTGAAGACAAACGAAATGACCAAATTTAGTCAAATCATCAGTCAAAGCCAAGCGCAATTCAAGAAATAATATGACGAACGAACAAAAGATAGATTTTGTCATTTAACAGCAATAAAAAATTGCACAAGAGAAACAATTCATAAATTTAGTAAGAACTAATGGAGAAAAAACCACTGTACACAATAGCAAAAAATCTTTGCAGACATCAACAAAAATATATAAACAAAATAATGATATAAACAAAATAATGATAAAAACAAAATAATGATAAAAACCAAGTAATGATATAAACAAAATAATGATAAAAAAAAAATAATGTTATAAACAAAATAATGATATTAACGACATATTAACAAAAACAAATAATAACAACAAAGGCAATTAGTAACAACTACGACAAATAATAACAAGAGACACAAAGAATAAAAACTGACTATAAAAAAGTATAAACAAATAAAACAAATATATTAAAAACAACACCAAAAATTAATAATCCCAAGTCGAAGAAATCGAATGCAAAAATAAATTAAAAATTCTTGGCAATTACATTTTTTATTGGAATCGATCCGAAATGATCAGCTAAATTTGATATATAACCACATCATTGGCGATGACGACTCGGATCATGAATCTTAGCGATTATAATGCAAGAGAATGGGAAAAAAATATCAGAGATAATTCATAAACAACAAGTGGATAGAGTTGTTTACAAGAGAAGATAACACCGATATTAAAATGACGAAAAAATATAAAAATATGATTAAAAAAATATAAATTCAAAAAAATTTTATTCAAAAAATTATTAAGTTAAAAAAAAATAATAATAAACATGCTGTATAATAAATTAAAAATATCTGACAAAATGAAACTAAAATAGTCAAAATAAAAATAGAAACACAAAAAATATGGGTCAAACATTTTTTTTTTAAATATACCATATATACAAAATAATATACATGATAATATGATGATAACATTTTATGATATTAGGATTGGTTATAAATGCACAATAAATTAACAACAAATTTATTTAGAAATAGAACAAAAAATTAATCATAAATCAGATACAAGAAATGTAACAAAAAATTAATCTTAAACCAAGTGAATGAAAAAGGAAATGATAAAAAGTACCAAAATTCCAGTTTTAAATAAATATCAAAATAGATCAATGCAATAAGCACTTATGTAAGATGCACAGAAGTCCAAAGAACAAATATTTTATAGATATAGAAAAATCACACAATATACAGCTTTTAACAGATCAGATCAGTTAACGAGAAGAACAAGATCAGGGTTGGAAAATCCAGTTTAAATTAAGGGCACAAAGGTAAAGTACAGGAATCTACATAAATTTTTAATGAGAGCTGTGGCTTTGGTATTCCAGTGATCAATCGAACAATCCATCTAGCTGTCTATCTGTCTCTCTGTCTGTTTGTCTATCTGTCTATCTGTCTGTTTGTATGGCTGTCTGTTGATCTATCTCTTTGTCTGTCGATCTAACTAGCTTTCTGTCGTTCTATCTATTTTTCTCTTGTTCCATCGTTCCATCCATAGACAAATGTCTATCTATTTTTACGTCGTTCTATCTATCTACCTATCTGTCTCTCTGATCTGTCTGTTTGTGAAGCCATCTATCTGGCTAACGTAGAGAATCTTCTAGAGCTCAAGGCATTCTTCGGAACCTGCAGCCGTGCGATAACCTGTTCGCGTTGCCAATTAAAAGACGCCCTTTAAGGGTCGAATGCTCTTTGAATGCAATCGCAGAATTGCAACGTGATCGATAACAATAACAACAACAACAACAACTGCGACAATAACAACCCCGTGAAAACCCCGCTCAAATGTTGACTCAGTCCAAGTTCTCGCCTCCGTGTTCGTCGATCGCACAATTGAGAGCCACCAACTCAGCCCCAAGCTCAAGTCGGGGTAGGCAAAGCCCGGACCCAGACCGAGACCGCGATCGCGATCGAGATCGAGACCGAAGGCCCAACCCAACCCTGTGCTCTGGTCTGGTCTGGTCGGGTCTGTGCCAAGCACGGCCTGCCTGGGCCTGAGACCTGGAACGAGACGACATGAGACGAGACCGAGCGAGCGAATCTATTCCATTGAAGATCTTTCATAACAAAGGCAACAACAATAAAAAATACAACAACAACAGTGAGAACAACAACAAGTCCAAGTCACCAACTGCAGCACTCTAACAGCAGCAGCAGCAGCAGCAACAACAACAACAGCAACAATTGCTGATGCGCAATTTGCGCGCCAAATTAAATTCAAAATTCAAAACATTCCGAATGCATTCTACGCGCGATCGGCGATGGGCGGCAGAGGGGGGCGTGGCGCAGGGAGAGCGAAACGGTCGATCGATGACGGCGACGGCGATATTGCGAAATGCAACAATAACAACAACTGAAGATACACCACATCATGTGAATGTGTGTGTGTGTGTGCGATGCAGAAGAATGCATTTCTTTATTTGGCTCACGTCGTCATGGGCGGGGAGAACCGATATAGAGGGAGTGTGAAGGAGGGAGAGGGAGGGGCATAGAAGGATAGAAAGAGAGAGAGAGAGAGAGAAAGGGTGATAGAGTGTGAGTGAAAGAGCGATACTAGACAGTGCCTTGATGCATTTCGACGAAGCTCAAGAAGTCAGTGAATATCATCTGCAGCAGATATAGCAATCGTTGTTGTTGTTGTTGTTGTTGCTGCCATGGGCCAAAGTGAGAAACTGGGTCACAATTTGCCAATGATCGTATCTATATGTGTGCGTTCCTTTGTCTTTGTGTGTGTGTGAGTTTGCGCCACCGACTCCGCGCACACGAGTGCGAATTGCATCATCATCATCATTTCTAAAGAAACCACTCCAAACGATCGTTGGATCGATCGGCGATCGTCCGGTGGCACGATCCACGGTTGGATGATAGGGATCGATACAAGGAGGCCATGATATACTCATATCCTACCATATCTATTTCCTCAGACAATCCTGAACATATCAATGATGATCTTCAGCTGACTCCTCATGATCAGAAACCTCACAAGGGATCATTCTTCGCCCAGGCGACCTTACCTAAAGTAATTCCGATCGAGTTTTAATGGGATTGAAGCAGATTTAAAGGGAATTGAAGCAGATTTAAAGGGAATTGAAGCAGATTTAAAGGGGATTGAAGCGGGTTTAATGGTATTGAAGTGTTTTTAATGGCATTTGAGCGGTTTTAATGGGATCACGGTATTTTCAACTCAACGCAATTCGCTCAGCTCTGAATCATATTAAATGATCATGCTGATGACGCCGCTCCCTTCCCCCCGAGTACCACCTCCAGGGCCCGATCAGACCCGGTCAAAAGACTGTTGACAACCGGTGCGGAAAACCGTCCTCTCCACACACACACACACACAACCCTGAATCATTGACCAACCCACCTCCACCTCCAACCCCAAGCAGCACCCTTCGTCCTCCTCCCTGCGACCACCCTCTGGCCTCTTGTTGAGCGATCGATGTCGACAAGTGGTTGAAATTATAAATTATATCATTTCGCTGGGATTTCATTTCATTTTTATTGGCCAATTAATTTTGTCGCCGAGTGCCGAGTGTCAGGATGAAGGAGGAGGAGATGGCGATGATCGTGGTACAGTAGCAACAATAACAATAACGATGATGATGATGACGATGACAACAACAACAATGGTATGTAATTAATTCGCATCTCATGCATGACATGCAAGTCACAGTCGCATGATGCCAGACAGAAGCCACCAATAATAATATTAATAAAGATAATAATAACAAGGAGTAACCAACAACCGAAGGACAATCAACCAACCCACTACAACAACAATAACTAACCAAAAAGCCAAGAACAACAATAATTCTTATAACTGCCAGCAGCAAAAAGTTTTGCAGTGTCAAAAACAAAGACAAACGTCGTCATCAGAAATAAAAATAACTTCATGCAGATCAGAAGATCAAGCTCAACTGCAACAACAACTACAACAACAATAACAACGACGATGACAACAACGTTCTTTCGAGACAGAGCAAAGACTTGTAACAACAACAACAATAATAATAATAACTCCAAAAGCAATACAATAAGTCAACAAAAATCCACAACAACAGCAGCAACAAAATGCTTTTTAGCTTAAGTACAACAAAATGCAAGTTGAATTAAGTTGAGCACAGCAAAAGCAGTAATATCAACAACAACAACAACAAGAACAAGAACAATATCTCAGCTCCAACTCAGGTGCTTAGTTGAAAATTAACCTTGAACTTAACAGAACCTTAACCTCGTCCATTGCGAGCGAGTGATTTTTGCACCTTCCGGACCGAACAATTATAATCGAGACGATGTTACCAACATCACCAGTAACAATAACTACAACAACTACAACGCCATCAATATCACCTACAACAACACTAACCAATGGAGAAATATCACCAACACAAGAATAATAAAATAATAAAAAAAAAGGAACAAAGGTTCACGCTTTATGGCCACAGAAATGATATATTAATGACTCTTGGCATGCTATAAAAAAAACACACCAACCACAATAGAATGCAATTTTCAATAAAAAATATTAGTAAAAATAGAATTTCAAAAACAATTACTTCGCAGGTCGCCCAAAGATCTAGAGGGGATTTTTCTATCGGAAACTATTCGCCATCATTTTTGATTTGTATAAATTTTTCCGTTTTCCCGAAATTCTTTTCATCGTTATAAATTTCATTTTCTGAAAGACTCTTCGATTCATTACTTTGTTCTATGATGCAAAAACCAAAATTAAAATAAAAAATTTTAAAGTTCAGAGAATGTTTAATAATTTTGTAAATATTGTTTCTTCTATAAAAAAAATTAAAAAATTATATTTTAAGAAATCTCTTTTTAGATATTATTAATAGATATTAAAATATTTGTAGAAATGCTCAATTTAAGAAATCACCCAGTATTCAAATTCTAAAACAATTAATTTCATATATTAAAACTATTATCAATACTACTATTTTATACATTAAAAAATTAAGAATTGATATTTTTAAACAAATTCTCTTTTTTTTTAATTTGGTATCGAAATTCCCTTACTAATAAATCACCCTGTATTTAAATGATAAAGCAATTATTGGTAAAGCTTCTTATACTTGTCATTCTATCAAATTTCAATGCGACAAACTGACTGATTGTCGGAGAGACTGGAGAAGAGACAGACATTCTCAAGGAGAGACAGACATGTGCTGAACTAAACGAGAGACAGATATAATGAGGGAGAGACAAAGCGAATGAATGGATTGGAGACGGATGGAATGGAGCAGAATCACGGACGGACAGATCGATAGATAGATGGATGAACAGATGGACGGACGGACAGACGAACAGACAGACAAACAGACAGACAGACGATCGCATCCACTGTGCAGAGTCGTCGAGAGTCGTTTGCGAAATTCTCGATGCAACCACGGAGTCGGCACCCAGATCTTACATAATCCCCAAGCACACAGACATCCACCAACCCCACCGCAAGCACACACACATTGTTGCAGAGTGTGTTCATATGTGGGCAAATTATGGTCAACATTATTCAATCAATTGAGACAAATTATTCGAGATAAGAACACGGCAAGGCGAGCAGCAGGCATCAAGGAGGATGTCTGACGTCTGCCGATGGACGACGAACGACAGACGGCCGGACGGTCGGAGGTTGACGATTGACGACTGACGGCACGACATGGACGGATGCCGAGATGACAGGGCGAGACAAGCCATGGAACAGCAGCAGCAGTAGCAACAGCAGTAGCAACAATGTATGTGAAGTACAAGTAGCAACAACTACCGTAAAAAGAACAATGAGCATACGAACAATAAATAGCATAACAACAACTATAGTAGGGCAACAACTACAACCATAACAACAAGAACAAGCATAAAAGCAACGACAACAACAATCAACAACAACTACTAGTAATACAACAACTATTATAATAACAACTAAACACAACAAGTACAATGAAATCAGTAGATGGACGCATGAACTTTTGGTGTCCGGCCACGCCCCCTGACTCCGCCCACCCCTTAGGTTTATTCGATTTTAATTGAAGGCTGCGATGGAGAAGGAAATCGAGGTAAAAGAATGAAGACTAAATCGGAGGAAGGAATGAAGAATGAGATGGAGTAAAGAATGAGAAATGATATGGAAGAAGGAATTGAAAATATGATGTAGGAAGAGATGAAGAATAAGGATGGAGAAAGAGATGAGAAATGAATTGGAGAGATAGATTCAAATATATGTGAAGACCTGATATATGTACGAAGGATTGTGGTAAGGCATGAAGAAGGTGATGGTAGAACCTAATCAGAGTTATTGAAACAGGGAGCGAGGGAGAGTTCATTAAGGAAATTCTTCATTCAATCATCATAGTTATGATTACTTTTGAGATTTCTGATTCAATCATCAACATTATAATTTCAATGGAAGGCTTCAAATTCAGCAAAGGATTTTCTTCGTAGTAGTAGAATTTAAGATGAAATTATCGACATAAATTTTTCGCTTGTATGAAGAATTCCCACCTGGAGAAGAGGAAGAAGAATAGGGCCATCATGAAGGACATGATAGAGTAGAGAAGGGAAGGGAAGAGTAAAATAAGGTTCTACTCCTCATTTGTATCAAATCCTCGTCCTCCTTCTTCACTTCTCTATCACATTCAGTCTCACTTCTGTCTTACCTTTATGTCTCCTTCAAGTCTCCTTCCTATCGTCTTCCTCTTCCTGTGCCTAAGAATATCTTCCCCATCCCCTTCCCCTTTCTGGTTTCCGTACCCCTCTCCATTCCTTTTTCCTCCTCTTTGCTTTCTTTTCCACCTCTTCCCTTTTTTCCTCTTTCCCTTCCTCCAGTCATTCCGATGAGTGCCCTGAGTACTGGACATATGTTGTTTTTGTTATTGTTGTTGTTGTTATGCAACCAACCACATGTTTTTCTTGTTGCTGCAAATTTGCGTTCATTTTGTTTGTGTTTCTTGCTTTTAGTGCTGTTGTTGTTCTTATTGTTGTTGTTATTATTGTTGTTGTGTGCGCCTCCATTTAGTTTCGCGATCGACGGCATCTGATGTTCTTCTTCTTGTTGTTGTTTTTTTCTGCTGCTGCCGTTTAGTTCCATTAGACGTTCTTATTGTTGTTGTTATTGCTTTTTATACTTATTGCAATTGACGTTCTTGTTGTTATTGTTGTTCATTTTGTTGTTGTTTCTGTTACTGGTGCTATTTATGTTCCCCGCTCCATGGAAAAAAAACAGACTCTAGAAACTAGGTTACTAGACTTCTTCTTCTTCTTAACTTTTTACTTTTATTTCGCAATTTTTGCTTCTCTATTGTTTTTGTTTTTTTTTGTTGTTGTTGCCAGAACCCGCTTCGCTGCGTTCGTGAATGTGTGCGTGTTCACGTTCAAGTGTCTGTGTGTGCAGTGAGAGTGTGTGTGTGTGTGGTCTCTGTCTGGAGAGGTAGAGACAGGGAGTGTAAGAGTGAGAGAGAGAGAGAGAGCGAGGGTAAGGGAGTGAGAGAGAGAATGAGAGATGTTCGTGCACCATACGCCGTGTGGTCTCTCGCAATCGGCGAAACGTTTTCCAATTAACGAAACCATTTATTTTTCTTCCCTTCTCATTTTCTTATTACTTTTTGTTTTTTCTTTTTTCCTAATTTTTCTTTTCTCTTCTCTCTTTTTTCTTTGTTGTTGCTCTGTTTTTCATTGTTTTTTTCTCAGTTTTTCTTTGTTTTTTCTCAGTTCTTCTTTTATTTTTCTCATTTGTATCTTCTCTTGTAATTTTCTCGTTCTCTCTTCTATTCTTTCTACTCGTGCCTCTGTGTGTTTTCGTTTCTGCACTTTTGTAGGGTTTTCCTTCGTGCGATTCTCGGAATGAGAAATTTTCGCTTCGTGGAAGGCGATCCGAAGCGACTCAAGACGAGTCGCTTCGAGTCGGGGGCAATCGATCAGCGTGGGATGGGGTCGGGATCCGCCCCTCGATGGACGGAGACGGCGTTGCCAAGAGGTCGTTGGGGGTCACTTGAGGTGGTGGTGGATCGGATGTGGTGAAGGTGAATTGTGACAAGTGGATTGCGTGGGGAGATGGTGGATTGTGAGAGGTGAAGGTGGGTTGTATGAGGTGAAGGTGGGTTGTATGAGGTGAAGATGGATTTAGAGAAGAGAAGGTGGTTTGATGAATGTGGATTATGAAAGGTGAAGGTGGATCGGTTGAGGTGAAGGTGGACAGATTGATATAGTGGAAGATTGATATAGTGAAGTCGTCATCGATGACTTCTTCAAAGCTGATCCAAGTTTCCTGATCGCGATCTTCGCTTTCACCATTCGGACTTGGGCTTCAGACTCATGAATCATCATCATCATCATCATCATCATCATCACCACCACGACCACCATCTTGCGTCATCATTTTCCCCTGAAATCTGTCAAAACCCCTCCGACTTCCGTCCGACCGTCCGTCAGCGAGGCGTATGCGTTGGCACGTGCGAAATGTCCAAAAAACAATCGTAAAAACACCCATGAAATCCACCCAAAGCAAATGTTGCACCTTTCGATGCGGCGGCACGTTTCTTTACAACAACAACAACAATAATAATAGCAATAACAACTATAGCAACAACAATACCAACAGTGTCAAAATTTCATTTACGATCAATAATAATTTTTGTATAATTTCTTTTTCCAACACCAGACGAAATATTGAATTCTCCGACTATGTGGTTATTGTTGTTGTCAATTATTATTATTGTTGTTGTAAATTATTATTGTTTTTGTTGTTGCCGCTGTCATCAAGATCAACAGTTTGTCAACCGCTGATCGTCGATTCAATCGTTTCATTCAATTGACATTCGAATGTCAGATTCAACGCATTCATCATGTCACCATCAAGCCGTCAAGCTGTCCGTCCGTCCGTCCGTCCATCCGTCTGTCCGCCATCTGTCTTTCCTCTCGGTTCGTCTGTCTTTCTGTCTGTCTGGTTAGCCATTCATCCCCAAGAGAGTTGACGATGAGTCGATTGTTCACGATCATGTCGATCTTGTTGTCATTGTCGTGTTACTGGTGTTGATGATAATAATTTCGGGCATGTCATCGATTGTCTGTCGCATGCCTGTCTCAGGTCTGTCGTGTCGCATGCCTGTCTCAGGTCCGTCTTAGTCTGTCTTTTGTCCGTCTCAGGCTTTACCTCAGGTCTGACTTGTGCCAAAATAATTCCGAATATTTATTTCTTTTGACGTCAGACGCATGGCCAAAAGTGAGTCATCAGAAGGACAAATCAAGGGATGGGTCTGTTGGACAGGGGAGGGGAAACTATTGATAGGGGAACATCGTGGACTCCAGAGGTCACCAAACGAAAAGTTTTAAAAAAAATACTCCAATTTCTCCAAAATATCAAGGCGAACTTTTCACACTTTTCGACCTGTAGGTACTTAAACTAAGTACAGACAAGATATCCATCTGATAGATATACGAGATATTTTGTGGCCATGACTCGTCTGACTGTTAATTACTAAAAAACACAATAAAAGCAATAAAAATTAATACAACAAGAAGCAGAACAAAAATAACTACAACAGAAACAGGTAGAAAAACAATACGACCAGGAAAATGCATTTAAGCCATTAAGAGCCATCATTAAGATTGCGGATCGTCTCAAATGGCTAAAAAATGCTTTAATTGCACTTAGAACCGATAAAAGATTTGCATTTAAGATACAAGTGCGCAATTGTTTTTTGTGCCGAAAGTCGCTTCCGTCTGGAAGATCCAAGCTATCGGTTTGACAAAGTCTCTGTCATCTCTGTCACTCTGTCATCTCTCTCTCTCCTCCCTTTTTAACACACTCTTCCCAACCCCTCGTTGAAGTCTCCATCGGTCCATGGACTTTGACTTGCACTGGACTCGGAGTTGGAGTTGGGTTTGTCTGGTAATTGAAAACCCCACCGTGTCGCGATCAACTCGAAACCTTCGTCGTCGTCTGGATCGACGTCTGAGAGTCAGTGGCCGAACTCAGAAATCCGAGCTGCGAACTCCTTGGATTTCTCTCGAGGATTCTTCATCGGTCTCCGGTGAATTGAAGCCTCCACTTTTTCGCATGAGGCTCTGATGATGCCTGGCTTTGGTTTCCAGAAATCTTCCTACGATGATGAACCCTAAAACTTGATATTCTTGAGATACCTGTTTCGCTGAAAACCCATTCGAAACCGCGGGAATCACTCGAGGTGCTCGAGATCGTGCAGACGACGACGGTTGCAATCGCATCTGGGATGAATATAGAGAGAGATTCAGAGATTAGAGATTCGAGAAGGTGACGTCGGTCGGTCTCTGACATGCACTCGGACCATGATTTTATTTGCGATTCCCATTGGAATCAACATAGTTTCCCAAGGCCATTGACATGTTTCGACGAACGGAGATGGAGATAACACTCAAACCGGGAGATTGATAGACAGACGAGCAGAGAGATAAACAAGTAGTTAGACAGACAGACGGACGGACAGATAATTAGACAAATATAAGAACACAATTGTAGAATGCAACGTGAGCAAAGTTAACGAGGTTTCTTTGTTACAGCAAGAAGAGAGAATTTATTCAAATAGGTGGAGCGAAGATTGAAATTATTATTATTCCGATGACATGGCGAGAATAGAAAAAGAAAATCCATCAAAAGAAGGTGCACGAACAACAGGGCCATTAAATATACTGTATACTAGGTACTAAATAGCATGTTTGTCTCTGTATAGAAACGAAATGCAAAAAAAAATATGGAGGACACAAACAGAGTTTTGCTAAATAAATTAGCAAATATTTTGCAACTATTTGCAATGACAACGGCGACGACGACGTCGAAGAGCAAATGGAAAAACATTTCGTTGTCTCAGGGTCTGGTGCTGCAGTCGTTAGAAAACACCACAACAACAGCAACAACAACAATCGCACACAAGCGTCGGCGAAAACCTTGGTAAAACAAATGCAAGATCGCACTGAAGATTCTTATCATCGGCACCGCTGCCAGAGAATCCGCGATCCGCTCATAAAAAAGTGTTTTCCTAGAAACCGAGTGCTTTACATCATCGTTGATTTCTATCGTGATTTTTTTCTACATTACGTCGACATTCTTGGGAACCGTGATGTTCCCAAGAATGTGAAGACGCCCACCTTACGCCTAAATGCAATCCGTTTAAGGGATCGCGATGTCGAAGGGTTGGTTTCGACGATTGAAAAAGTGTCAACGCGCATTCAGAAAGTTCTCATTGCAGTTCTTTATTAATTTAAATGGAGTTTTTATAATACCTATTATAATAATATATAGATGTGTGTGTGGTGTATATCAATTAGTTTCGGTTTTTAAACTAAGAGTATTTTATGAAATAATAATTTATATACTTCCCCCAGTGCTTTACCTCACTTCGGATAATTTTACATATTTTTGTTTGTTTTTTTACACAAAGTCTAGTTATAATTATAAATATATATTAGATATATATATTACACGAAATCGAAAAGAAAGCATGGAAGGAAGTTGTAGCTAGAACGCCCATCTCTTTCAGAGCCCTCGCAGTGACCTGGAGCACACTAGATTTTAGCCATTCACTCAAACGCACTTAATGCAAGATTCCTGCCCCAGGCGAGATTAGAAAGATTAAGCTCATTAAGCAGTCTGGCATTGGACTCCCTCGAACTGGGGGCCACCCGCGTAGTCATCGTCGTCGTCGTCGTTGCAGTGCGCCCCCGGGCCGTGCTCTGTGCTGAAGGGCTGCGAGTCGACCAGCTCCACCTCCTCCGCGTCCTCGGGCATCACGAAGGGCTCGCGTGGCGGCAGCACCGTCTCCAAGATGGCCAACTGCTCCGGCGTTGCGAAACCATTCTCGGGAAAATCGATGCGGAACTCGACGTAGAGATCGCCCTTCTCGAATGGATTGTTTCGCAGCGGCATTCCCTCGCCTTGTATGACCTTCTTGTCGCCATGACGGATGACCTCAGTGTGCTGTATGCAAATGTTACGTCCGTCCAAATGTTGGAAGACGTACGAGAAGCCGCACAACGCCTGCGTGAGATTCAGGTGGACGTTGCGCAAATAGAGATCGTTCTGTTGGCGCAAGAACACGGGGTGGTCTTTCTGGACTAGCGTCACAATGAGGTCGCCTCGCTCGCCTACAATCGGCTGATTGCCCTCGGAGGCGAACGGTATCTTTAGGTAGTTGGGCGCTCCCTTCTCGATCGTGACCTCTCGTGTCTGTGTCACCTCGTGCAAGCCCTTGCCATGGCATTTGCTGCAGCAATGCTCTTCGTTAACGATCGTGCCTCGTCCGTTGCAAGCAATGCAAACCTATGGGGAAGAGAAAATGGAAAGAGCGGACAAGGGGCCAATGACTACGATGTAGTAAAAGTTCTTAATGTGAATGCTTTGACCAGGCTCTGGATGGAACTGACTTGGTTCGGTCACTTGAAAATGCTCACCGATTGGAATCCACCGAAGCCCTCGAAGTGAATGTTCGTCGTGGTGCCGGAGCCGCCACAATCTTTGCAATCCTCGAAGGTTCCCGCATCGCCTCCCTTGCCCTCGCACTGTTCGCAGTACTCGGTGCGATTGAACTCCACAATCTTGGAAACATTGCCGTTGTAGATCTCTTCGAGCGTCACCTCCAGCTTCACTCGCACATGCGAAGTCTTCCCTCGGCCGCCGTGTTGACTGTGGCTTTGGCTGAACGGAAACCACTGGGTGAAGAAGTCGGAGGCATCGCTGAAGCCATCGCTGCCCTCCTGAAGCCCCTTCAAGCCGAAGCGATCGTAGGTTTTGCGCTTCTCCGGATCTGACAGCACTTCATAGGCGAATGAGATCTCTTTGAACTTGTCGCCGGCTTCGGGATTCTTATCCCGATGAAATTCCTTGGCCAACTTGCGATAGTTCTGTGAGTAAAAACCGAAAAAGCATCATTATTGTTTGTGCTGTAAAAGCCGACCGAACCAAAGCGAATGTAAACAATTCGTGGGTCCACATCAGCTGTTTTGTGGAACGTAACTCCACAACTGCCGAACACCAACGCCACTTGTCAAGTCTGCTCAAGTCCGATGAGCAACCGCTACATTCTCCGCACCCCGCTTTCCGAAAATGCACTCTGGGCAGAAAATTCATCGGTTTTACCATAAAACTGGAACTTCACACACATCGGCCCAACGAACAATTTCACCAGAATCCGAATGCGCCGTCTTCAGCTTCGGTCTCGGGGCTTCTCTGATTCACCTCCGTTTCATTTATCGATGTTCGAGCCAATCACATCAATTGGCCACTTAGATAACCACCAACCAATATTGCTCTGGAGGCCCCCCACCGTACGACCCACTCCGCCAAACAGATCGGTCTCTTTTCGCAGGGATTTTCACCTTTTTTATGTCAGCATCTGTTGAATCTTTGCTCACGCCTAGAATTTCATACAGCTCCGTGTGCTCCATAGTCGCGCAGACCGAATATTTGTAAAAATAATAAATAAATTACTATTTTTAATAAACAGAAAACCGAAATTTGCACCACTCTCGAAGTTGAAATTTGTTCGCAACAACAAAAAATTTGTTCGACGATGACAAATAAACTAGGCACAATGTTGCCATTTTCACTGCAAAAACGGTGTTGCCTTTCAATTTATTTCATCTCAAAATTCCAATCCTCATTCTACAATTTAGTAGTTAAAATAACGTTATAATTTTCTGGCGACTATTGCAATTGTTTACTAATAAATACTCGAATCGAAGTGATTGTAGAAGTGGAATATTTGTTTCCTATAAAAAATGCAGTTGTATTGCAACCCTGTTGCACACTTGGGGCCTTCGTCAAATGTCAAAGAAAGTACCTCAAATTGGTACATTTTGTGTAATGTTCATTTCTGTGCATGACATCGTGTGGGCAGAAAGTACATTTTGCGATGCACCAAAAATGCATTTTTCGAAGTGGAAACAACCATATATTGGCGGTTCGATCTACGTGCATATGATAAACAATAAAATCTCCATCGAGTTTTGGTGAAGTGATCCTCGCGTAGGAAATCGCTGTCGTGCAGTGTTGTTTATGTAACAATTTTGTGTATCGTTGCATACACACATTTTTTAATTTTATTGTAGAATTCCATAAGAGAAAACGTAAACAAAACAAATCGCTTCTCTGTGTTGGTGAATGGCATGTTTGTGTTCATGTTGGTTTGATACTTTACAGAATTTGTTGTTGCTAATGTAGTGATTACGATTTCATTCAATACACAAAATCCACTTGCCGTGGAACTTGTAAAAATTGTCAGATGTTGGCAAGTCCCAATTGCGATTTGAAATCAGGTTGAGGTTATAAAGAGTATATTTCACCTTTGAACTTTTGCGAAATACATATAGAATATACAGTCCAGCAAATTTTAATAAGTAATGCAAACATTAAATAGAATAAAGAGTTCTATAAAACATGGATTAATGTAATATCACGAAATGAATATAATCTGTGGGAAATAAATTCATCAATAATCTGATTATATGAATGTATAAGATTTCACACAGAATTCATTCCAATTTCACATAGTTGGCAACGCTGAAAAAAGTGACAACGCACAACGTAATCCACAAATACACACAAAATTTTTCCATCCACACGGCGGCCATTTTTGTTAATGTCAGCCATCACGTCATTTAAGCAAAATAATTTTTTACTTCTGCTGTACCTCGAAGATTTGTTGCTGCTGTGAAAATTGTAAAAAGTGATAAATAAATCGCTAAAGTTCATCCAAAAACAACAATAGAATATACAATTCGCTTCAATGCTTATTTAAAAGCGATAAAACAATCAAAAACAGTATTTTTTTTGGGCAAAAAACGGCGAGAAAAATTTCTGTGTACAGACGAAGGCGACGGGCAGAGACAAAACGAAAAAAACTTTGGCGCTGCGCATAATGATGGAAATTCGCGAGGAACCGAGGGAAAACTGTCACACGAAGGTACTTGGTACGGATGATGGTGTGACTTCAGAAGGTGGTGAATGCGAAATTTTGGCTATTGCTAGAAATTCACAGAAATTTGTGGATGCGATTGAGAATAAACAAAACATTGGATTTGGCGCCGAAATTCCAACAACAATGAACCAGCCAACAAAAACAGAAACAATAGAAGCATTAACAACAAACGCAGCAGCAACAGAAACAGAGAGAACAACTTGCGCAGAAGTGGTGGCAGATGTTCCTCTAGATGTTCCCGAGGTCCAAATGGAACCATTGGGCTCCAGTTCGAAAGGCCTGGTCGAGGAGGATGGCCCCTACGAATCCGAGGAAGACGACGTCAACGAGGAAGATGAGGATGACGACGACGACGATGATGAGGACGAAGATGAGCAAAACCAAAACGAGAACTCACAAGTGAGCACGGGAAATGGTGATGAGGACGACGATCCAGATAACAGCGACGATTCAACCTCGGATTCAGATTTCTCTGATCTCAGTGGTTTATCAGATGAATCGGGCCGTGAGTGGAAACCTAATACAAAACCCATAAATTGGGTACAAAAACAAATTCATTCGGGAGCCAATCCTCGTGAATTGCTTTCACAGATGTTACCTAACAGTGGTCAAATTGCATCGGGGCTCAATGATATGACATTATGGCGCATTTTGGCCAGCATGTTGTCAGAGCCTCCTCGTAGACAAAAACTACGATATATTAATACATTTGCAGATGTGATCCAGCTAGTACGCGAATCGAAAAATATCATCGTTCTGACAGGCGCTGGTGTGTCTGTGTCCTGTGGTATCCCGGATTTCCGCTCAAGCGACGGTATCTACTCTCGTCTGGCTAAAGATTTTCCCGATCTTCCCGATCCGCAAGCAATGTTCGACATCAATTATTTTTCCCGCGATCCACGTCCCTTTTATAAATTTGCACGAGAAATATACCCTGGGCAATTCACTCCCTCTCCTTGTCACCGTTTCATCAAACTGTTGGAAACCAAACAGAAATTATTGCGCAATTACACACAAAATATCGACACCTTGGAACAGGTGGCTGGCATACAGAACGTAATCGAGTGTCATGGGTCATTTTCGACGGCGTCCTGCACCAAGTGCAAATTCAAAACCACTGCAGATGCTATACGCGAGGATATCTTCACACAACGGATTCCCGTTTGCCCCCGTTGTCAGCCGAATGTACAACAGAGCGTGGATGCCTCTGAGCCTGTGTCGGAGTTTGAATTGAAGCGAATTGTCGAAAACGGAATCATGAAACCAGACATTGTTTTCTTTGGAGAGGGTAAGGAAAATATTTGATTGATAACTTTATTTTAAATGACCACAATTAAATAATATTTAATGCATATTAAGTGTTCATGAAAACTAATCTAATTGGCCAACTGTCTAAATTCAAATCATTTTTATTTTTGTCATCACTAATACTAGGTCTACCTGAGAAATTCCATACAGTTATGGCCAGCGACAAAGACAAGTGCGACTTGTTGATTGTAATGGGCTCTTCACTCAAAGTACGTCCAGTTGCTCTCATACCAAGTTCAATACCCGCTCATGTACCGCAAATTCTTATAAATCGGGAGCAACTGCATCACTTGGAATTCGATGTGGAACTTTTGGGCGATTCAGATGTAATCATTAACCAGTTATGCCACCATCTGGGCAGCGAATGGAAAGAGATTTGCTTCGACGAGAAAATTTTACGAGAATCAACCGAGTTGTTGCCCAATGAGGAGGAAGTTACCGAAGAGGAGGACGCACAACAATTTCCCATTGATACCGATACGCAATCCGTGAAATCGAATGCTTCAACCGACATCGCGTTACGTTCGGCTGGCGGGTATTCGGACAGTGGCTTTGAGTCTTCTACATCGTCGGGTATAGTGGGCAAAGTGGCAATTGGTGCGAGTTCCGATACAGACAGCGAAGCAACGGAAGCAATTCAGAAAATAAAATCTAGCATTTTAGAGCTTAGCGAACCAGTAACGAAACCTGCTAATTCAGATTTGCTTCCTCCTGACCTACTCGATGAACATATGGACGCCGTTGATTTTGAGAATCCAACTTTTCATCCATTCAACCCAACCACATGCCCGGACAGTTATCGTCACCTGTCGATAGACTCGTCCAAAGATAGTGGTATACAATGCAATGATTCGTCTAATTCAGCTACAGCCACAATGAGTACTGGCCTTCTGCCACCATTGTCGAATTTCAGCGATAGTGGAGGTACAATCGTTGATCAGACCAATTTGATCGATTCTGTCTCTGCCTCCGCAACACCAACAAAAGATTTGAACATTTCCGATTCGAATGTCGATGGCCAGGATAATAAATTAGGCACATCAATTGATAGCTCATCACCTGCCGAACGAAAAATAAAAATCCGCCAACAGAAGCGTTTGAGCGCCGCAGAGCGTTTACTTGATGGTACCTACTATTGTCACGAGTCTAGCTCCTCGTACGTGTTTCCTGGGGCGCAAGTTTCTTGGTGCACAGATTCCGAGTTGGATGAAGACGAAGAGGAGGACGAGGACTTCGAAGATGACGATGAGGAAGCAGAAGCACTGCAAACAATTTCACCGCTATTGCCGCCTTCAGTCGAAGCCGAAATGGTTACAGAAATTACAACTTCACATTGTGGAGTGACCACCACGGCGAGTGTGTCGACCAAGCGTCACTCCTCCGAAAGCGTGTATGAACAGATCTGCAGTCAGAGGAGTGAAACGGTTTCCTGTTGCATCAATAAAAACGATTCGTCGGAGGAGAGCTGTACGGTAACAGCGGAAACAACAAGCACAACATCAGCGATATGCAGTCCCCCGCCAATCAAAAAGCGACGTGATACCCTCGAGGAGAGCGAGGAACCAACACTAATAACCACAACAATCAGCGGCAAAACAACAACCACACTCATAGCAAGTAGTGGCAACAATTCAGAAGCAACCTCGACGTTAAGAGAAACGACAACAACTAATACACAAGAAGCTTTGCTCCAACAGCTTTAATTTTGAAAGGGCATATATTGTGTGTTCATAAAAAAGAACTTACAAACAATTTATGTTAAATTATAATAAAATAATTTGTTGTTGTAAGTTATGGCTAAGTTTGTCAAACTTGAAATCAAGAATACTTTGGATTTATTTGTATTTATACAATTCCAGATGCATAAGATTAGCTTAAAATTCCACATTATATCATGGGCTTCATTTGTTTGAATTTTCCAAAATTTCCAATTGAATTCTTACAAACTTCACTCATTTTCTTCTTTCTTCGATTCTGTCGAGTTCTGTATCTATCGTTTTTTCTTCTTCTTTGGTTTCGGTTAAGTATAAATGGCATTTATAAATATTACATCTGCTTTCATTAAATTATCATATAAATATATAACACCTTAACTTAAGTAAATTTTGATATACGAAAGCACAACTTCAATTATAACTATTTACCCCAAAAACAAATGGAAATTTAAAACCGTTGTATATTTAAAATATTTATATAAAATATCCTTAAATAATATGGAATATAGCATTTCAGTTTTTGTAGTTTTAGTTTTAATTAATCTGTAATTTTAATTTTTTTAATTTATATCTTTAGCTATAGGTTATATCACGATTTATTAGTTTAAAATATTTCTTTTCAACAATGTTCTTTACAAATAAGAAGTTTTAACTGAAGAAAACATTGTTTATTAGTATTTAATTAGCCAGATAAGTAAAGTTATTTGCAGCTGCTTCAAGCAAAGCAATGTCTAAAACAAATTTAAATTAAAATAAAATAAATAAAAATCACCCTTGGAATAGTAAGTTAATTGCAGATAAATCATTTCGAAACCAAATCTTGATATTCTTGTATTATTTTTCTTGTACGAGTAGCTGGAAATAAGAAATCCCCAAGTAAATAATTCAATTACAAGATTTCAAATTATATTACCTAATTAATGTTACAACAGAATACATCATACAGTTGCTTTATTACAATTACTAAAATATGAACTACTTAAAACAGTTCATTTGATTATTTAGAACCATAAACTTTTGTTTAGATTCCTATGTTCGTCTTGTTGTTATTGCACTAGAAATATTTGGTTGCTTTTTTCCCCCGACCCAGCGGAATGAATGCATTTCGAGTGGTAATACTCCTTTTAATAATATAATATAATAATATTATATCCTTTTAATAATATAATATAATAATATTATATTATTATTTACTGTTCGCGACTAAACAATATTTTTCGCATATACACATGTATCTATATCATAGCAAAATATGAAAATAACAAACGTGTAAAAGTTGCGTAATTCTGTCTATGCATATATAAAGTTTTTTATTTTCAAATGTGTTATTATAAAACAAAAATGTAATTTCATTATTTTCTTAATAAGTTCTGTATGAACTGGATCTATTTCTCGTCTCCGTTGCCTTTTTTTCCAATATTTTCTGAATAAAATTTCAAACTGAATTTAAACAGAAATGCTGAGTTTAATTTCCTAAAACATGAACTGTTCATTTCAATTTTTCATATTAATAAGAATGGTATTTTCATTATATTAGTTTATTTTTAACAATTCCACCAATTAAATTAACAAGTTTTACTAAAGTTTACAATATCAAATTGTTTAATACTTAAGATCTTAGGAAACGATTTGAAGGTGCAATTCGAACATTACCGCTCGCGGAAAAATGGAAACACCTTCTGCAGCTCGGCCTTCGATTTGCAAGCTTCGACTTGTGGAAGTGTCTCCACCAAATTCAATAAGTAAATCTGAAGTTGCTGACGACGCTCTTCAACAAAGGTTAAATTCATATTTCCAAAGTGCTTTTTGGGCGGAAACTCCACTGAAGCAACCGAAGGATGTGTCTTCAGCAATGTTTTATGAAGTTTGTAGAACTCTCGGTAGCGTCTATGCAACAGCCAGTGCTCCAGGTTCTGTCGCATCGTGATGTGAATTTCGTAGGTGTAGAAGGATCCGCCACCGCGTTTGGACTTCAAGAGTTTCACTTGTGGAATGGTAATTAAAAAGTTAGCCGTCAACGAGGAGGAGGGATCAATGCCGGACTCATTGAAGTGACGCGTCAGTCGGCGAACAAGTTGTCGATTCTCCAAAAGGAGTTGTGCAACTCTCGTCTCCAGCAGGGCACAACGTTCACTCATCTCTTGTAGCTTCTCCTCGAGCGCAGCATTGTTATTGGCGTTTATGTGCGCGGCAGATACGGCCGATGATGATTTACTGTATTGGGATGATGTCTCGCTCTTGTCGTCGCCATCTAATACTATGCTGTCTTTAGATAAAGCTGAAGTTTCAATTGATTCTGGGTAAAAATCAGGCAGTGGTTCTTTAAGAAATTCCAGCTCTGGTTCGATTGGATCTGTTGGCAAGAAGTTCGTATTTTCGTCGTTCGTCAACACAAGCTCCTCGATCGATTTAACTATCTTTGGCGTCTGTTGAGATTCAATTAAAGACACATCTTGCAGCTTCGTCAGCAGATCTTCCGTCGAGCTGGCCGTCGCTATGGGACGTTCGACTGGATTCAGTTTTCCTTTGTGCCGCGCTGCAACCACGGGCACAGGCGAGGGAGCAAATATAATGGGTTCTTCTTTTTGAACCGGAACTGGGATACTTCGCGAGACGGTATTCAAATCGAGACTATCCACAGTTAGGGCAAAAAGTATGTCATTTAAATTGCCAACTATTACGGGCAATTCTTGGCTTGTCTCTGGATCGATCAGTAGAGACCATGGGGAGTAGAATCTCTGCAATTCCTCCTCGGTGTTCAGCCAGGTAAGTAAGTATTTTTGCAATGAATTTTCATTGAGTGCAGCACGAATGAAGGCTCGGCCTCGTCCGCATTTGGTCCAAATGTTCTTTAAATCTATATAACGTTCGCGCTCGTGGGGTGTGAGATGCAGCTGACAGAAATCCCAGAATGTGGTATCGTTAGAAGAGACCCCGATATTTCCTGAAATTTGGGAAAACATTCAGAACAGCACAGTGTATTTTTGCAAATTATAACAAACCAGTCACTATTTCTTGCATATTCTGAAAAAAACTAGCTGGACTTAAGGCCGCGGTCTCCTGCATTCGCAGCCCATAGCTGAAGACATCTTCCAGAGCCTGACAGAGCTCCGCCACAGCGTCGTCACTCTCGGCCGCCAGCTCCTTGCGTCCACTGTATTTCGCACGACATTCCTCGGTGCTCTGTCGCAGGCGCTTCAGTATGTCCTCCTTACGATGCTTAAATGAGCCTCCTCCGGGCGCTTTTGGAGGCGTTGATGTGATGCGTTCCTCACGCGAGGGATTCTCGGGCATCGTTTTCGCACTTGTTCAGTGGGAGGCTATGATGCATTATATCCCATGGAAGAGTGGAAGCCCAGTGTCTTATTTCGATGGACTCTCTTTAGTTTTGAACCCTCATTGAAATTAGTGAAACCTATTTGGACAAAAATTTTATTGTAGATTATTGTTATTTACAAATATATGAATTGTTTTTACCTTTTTCTCCATCAAAGTGAATCGCAAAAAAATAAAAACTCGACCAGGGTTTTGGACTATACTACGATCGTAGTAGATCTCCTTCACTTTTGGAAGAATTTTAAAAACTACTCCGTCACTACGTTTTAATTATATCTACTACGATTTTTTGAAAATAATTTTTTGGTGGGATTTCTTATGTTATTCTATTATTTCATATAAATAAATTTCCAGTCCAAAATATTTTTGCAAAATTACGTTGTTTTTTTCTCATCACATAGTTTTTTAGGGCTTTAACGTTACTACGATTTTTGTTGCTCTTTTCTACGATCTGTGTTTTTCATAGTGGCAACCCTGGTGACAATTCAAGGTTTTGGTGAAAATAATCAATCAGCTGTTAATCCCATATCATCCGCTTGTTTTGAAGAAAATGAAGAAGTTTCAGTGAATATCACATATTTTGAAAAATAAATAATTTCCTCTACCACATATTTATGCTTAAATTAAAAATATAAAAAATAGTTAGTGTCCTTTAAATGCCGCAAATATGAATAACAACAATCCAAACATCATTTTCCATCCCCTCATCAGTGCAATTCAGAAAGTCGTCCTCTACGAAACAAGGACGGTGAGTAATAATGACGATAGATTGAATAATATTCCCAATTGAACCACTCTTTTTCAAAAGCGCCTCTTCCTGGTGGGGAGCAACAATCGCGAAACCCGCTTTCGCTTGCTGACCATTGATCGGACACGTCACGACCGCCTCGTTATTGATGAGAACCCCAATGAGTTCAATGCATTGGAAATTAGGCGGTTTCTCAGCACCTTGGGTGGTTCCCCGAAAGTAATCTCAGCTTATGGAGTTCTGGGGTTTGTGCGCTTCCTGGAGGGCTATTACTTGTTGCTTGTGACGAAGCGGAAATGCTGCGCGTTCGTGGGAATGCATCTGATCTACACGATCAAGGACACGGTAATGGTGCGTGTCAACGAGGGCACGATGAAGGCCCCGCATCCCTTTGAAGAGCGCTACAAGAAAATGTTCCAAAACATCGATTTACGCAGCAACTTCTACTTCAGCTATTCCTACGATTTAACACGCACGCTACAGTACAATGAGTCTGCACCGCGATTTGTGGGTGCAGGGGTGGACATTGAACGCGATGAACCACTTCCTGATTGGAACACATTGACGAACAACGTTCAGGATGCTAATGAGCGTGTTGACTACGCTTTTCGCAGCGATCCTCGTATGCGGTTTGTGTGGAATTCGTTTCTGTTGAAACCAATGCAAGGAATAATGCTCAAGGACTGGTTGTTGGAAGTTACACATGGCTATATCAGTCAGTCGTGTATCAGTGTGTTTGGCCGACATGTTAATGTCTGTCTAATAGCAAGAAGAAGCACTCGATTTGCTGGCACTCGGTTCCTGAAACGCGGTGCAAACTTTCAGGGTGATGTAGCGAACGAAGTCGAGACCGAACAAATTGTCACCGATGGACACCGCATGTGCTCCTTTACACAAATGAGGGGATCCATCCCGTCGCATTGGTCACAAGTGAGTATTAATACATACATTATAAAACGTATATCTATATAACATTTTATCATTCATAGGACATCAGTAAAATGGTTCCAAAGCCACCTATCCAACTAGATATCTGTGATCCCTACGCCCAAACTCCGGCTCGTCATTTCGAGCGCTTGCTCTTTCACTACGGATCTCCAGTCATCATGTTGAACTTAGTGAAAAAACGCGAGAAACGTAAACATGAGTCGATTATTTCGATGGAGTTAGTCAATAGTATTCGCTACTTGAACCAATTCCTTCCGCCACAACATCGAATGAAATATATTCATTTCGACATGGCACGCAAGAGTCGCGGTGGTGGAAACGTCATGGAAATGCTTGCCGATATATCGGAAAATGTGGTGCAACAAACGGGAATGTTTTTCAAAGATGCCGGCAGTGATCTCAGCTTCCAGACGGGCATCGTGCGTGTCAATTGTGTAGATTGTTTGGATCGCA
Organism: Coelopa frigida; assembly: GCA_017309665.1. Lineage (NCBI taxonomy): Eukaryota > Metazoa > Arthropoda > Insecta > Diptera > Coelopidae > Coelopa > Coelopa frigida. The sequence continues at coordinate 14,932,599 of CM029565.1, forward strand.
CGAACACTGCACAGTTTGCGATAGGCAAATGTGCCTTGGGGCATCAGCTGGAACGTCTGGGTTTCATAAAATCGGCCAAATTGGAGTTCGATTCAGATTGTGTGACCATGCTGGAAAATCTATATGAAGAGCATGGTGACACATTGGCCCTTCAGTACGGTGGTTCCCAGCTGGTGCATCGAATAAAAACTTATCGTAAAACGGCAGCTTGGGCTTCACAAGGTAATGACATCATGCAGACACTAAGTCGCTACTACAGCAACACCTTCAGCGACACTGAGAAGCAACACAGCATAAATTTGTTCTTAGGATACTATATTCCGAGTAAAAGCCATTCGAAACGTAAGTATTAACATATACTTACTGCTACATCTTTAAAATTAATCTAATTTTGTTTTAGAAAATCAACCAATTTGGGAAATGCAAACGGATTACTACATGCACAATGCCTACAAACCACTCTCGCCACGCGATGAGACTCAATTGCTTACAGATTGGGTGCGTCGGAAACTTCGATCTTGCCTACCCTTTTCTTGTTCGGATTCAAATAAAACCGTCAAGGAACTGTTTCGTGTGCATTCAAAAGATCTGGAAATGATCGATGCGTACTCGAATTACCATCAGTCATTCAAGTGGACCGAGCTCAGCGAACACATTGCCTTCGAAATTAGTCAGTTGGCCATGCGATACATGCCAACATTCCGTACGAACTACAGTCCTTTCCAGAGACAGACACAGGAGCGCAAGACTCGCAAAAACCCATCATTAACAGGACAAAGTTCAACGAGTTCGATGAACAGTAACTCGTCCAGTTCGACGTCCGAAGGAGATGATTCCAGTACAGATGAAGAACTGAGTGGTTTTGTTAAGATCGATGTAAATCAAACAAATAAATCCACTCAGCAGAAACCAATGACTCTGGAATCGTTGTTACCACCCATGGAACAAGTTTACGGTAGCACTATCAGTGAGCCTTCTAAAGCGAGTATGAGTATTTATAAAAATTACGTGCATATGGGAAAATTTTCCAGTGGAACATATGTACCACACACGTTGGCACAACGCGATGCAGAGTTAAGTAAGCTACTGAGAGGAGTCACTCTAAGGCCGCTGAGTGACTATGGAACAGATTCATATTTGAGCATTAAGCCGCCCACTGTAAATGAGGAGAGTATTCGTATATATTCAGAATATTGCAAAGAACCGAAGACCTTTAGTGCAGTGCCAAAATTCGAAGAATTCGGTGCTCTATATAATTATGTGCAAATGTTATAGCAAAATCCTCAGCGTTTATATTTGGGATAAAAATCAATGCTTTTTTATTAACAATTTTTTTGAATTTTGTTCACATCCCTTATGAGTAATTTTATTACACTTCCATAATACGAAATTGTGTAAAATATTTATTTCCAACGCTCGTAAATCTATTGTTTACCATTCTGCACAATATCATTTTAAAGTATTAAAATATTTATATATATATTGTATTTGTTAAAACATATTATTTTTATAAATAAATAAAAAAAAAATCATCACTTTAACCAGTTGTTTCTAACTGCTGTTGCTTTTGTTTGGCTCGTAACCGTTCCAGAGCCAAGCGTCGATTCTCCGCAATCTTTGCTAATTGCTCTGAGCTTAATTTCTTTGAAGGATACGGTGTTGACGGCTGCGAAGGAGGAAGAGGTGTTGCTAAATCACTCGTGTCATGAGGATTATGAACATCGGAATAAGGTGTGGACATCACAGCATTATCCCGTCCAAACGATGGGGTTGCAAATTTACTACTAGTCACCGAGAAATTAGCATCTCGAGAAGGTTTATGACTACTATTTGCAGCAGGTGTACGTGGTGCCAGCTTTGAAATCGCAATTTGTTCTCCCAAAAGTGCATCAAACTCATCAAAGGGTTCATCTATAACTTCACCTGCTCCCTCTTCGTCCTCCTCCATTCCATGTTCGTCCGTCATCTTCAAGTTCTCCAACATTCCCAGGCGATAACGAGACATATGCACCTGCAGGGGCTTCTTCTTACCCAATCGGTCGATATTCTTTAAGACGTCTTCGAATTTATATGTAGGATACATGCGATGACCCCAATGCTGAAGTCGTCGCATAACTTCGTCCAGGTCGCGTTTCTCATGGCCTTTTCCGTGGAATTTGATATCCTTGAAATAGTCTTCAATGGTTTGAATTCCGCGCGGACCTCGTAGTGTTTCAACAGTGAGTCTTGGCCTTGGGTTTCGAACAGATCTCTTTTTCGGTTCTACTTTAATAGCTTTCTGATCATCACCATCGCCGCCTTCACCAGTGCCCTCATCGCCGTCACCAAAGAGGTTTTCGCCGTTTAAATCGTTTTCTCGATTTTCATCGTCGCTGGGTAATTCATGATTTTCTTGAAGATTGTCATTTAGCAAATCATCAACACCGTCATCCCCGAAAAGCGATGCCATTAGCACGTTTAATACAAAAAATATAAAATAAAACAATTTTAATCTCAAAAAAATGAATATTTTTGCAAACTACTGTCAGTTGCCGCCTTTAATGACAGCTGAAAAACAAAATCCCAGAAGACAGTTTAACCAGAATTCGAGAAACTTTTTTGTCAGAAGATGTCGTATTTCGGAATGAATAATGTCGCTGTCACCAATTCAGATTCATTTCTAATTTGAGAGGCGGCGACAGGCGACAGTTGTCAGAATTCTTAGATTTATTTTATGATTTTAATATTTGTGTGTTAGTATGTTATATTTAATATTTGTGTGTTAGTATGTTATATGGTATATATTTTTTTATTATTGGTAAGTCTTTAGTAAAGAAAATATCTTGTCACTTTAAAAAAGTTTGCTATTGTAAGACTCATTGGATGCGGCAACAACAACGACATCAATAGTCATAATATATTTGCATTAGTTCTTATGGAGCTGAACATTGCGTTAGGAGACATGCGTCAATTGCCAAAATACTATTTTCATTATTTTTTCCTTTTAAATTATCTTTGTGAATTGGAATTTTGACCGTTATATGTTTTTGTCGCTGTCGCATTCAAAATATTTATTCATTATCTCTGAAACACAACCACAATTACTTCCGACGACATGTTATCGTGTTGCCATGTCGTTGTCGCATCGAATATATATAAATCTTCGATTGAAAAGTCCGATCTAACTAAAAAAAAAAAATAATAATAAAGTCCGATCCCTGCTTTCAGATGAATGCAATGTTTTGCGGAAAAAAACTTACTGGGTTGCAAAGCAGTGCCACCAACCACAGCATGATAAAAAAAGCAACACAAACGACGCACTCTCCGCCATGTTTCGCTCAAGGGATGGTGAACAGGGATGCCGCGACGAAATTTTTGAGCGTAGTGTAAAAGTGGGAAATGTTAAGTGATAAAATTTGATAAACCTTAGGTCCAAGAACCCATAATCGACCAACAACATTTTAGGCGATCAAAAATATATATACAATATACAAAATATATAGTGAGTCTGCTTCAAAAAATGAAGTGTTCTTCAAAAAATGGAGTGACGGATGTTTTGATCAAAAGTGGAGTGAAACATTTGAAACAAATTGAAGTGGCTTCGGGAACCCTGATGGTGAATAAAGCGATAATGCCAAAATAAAAATAAAACGCCGTGTGGCGAATTCACAAAATTTTCCGTGACAAATATTACTGAATTTTCTTTGATAAATCGATAGAATACAGTGTAAAAATACTGCAACAAAAGTTACAAACACTTGAAAATGTTAAAAGTATTAAAATGTGTGTAGAAAAATCGAAAAGAACGGAGAAATATCGAATTATAATTTCTGAAGTAAAGCAATAAAAAAGCGAAAAATTTGCATTAACAGAATTCGTGGTGAAATTACTGGAGAAAGGAAATTACGCATTTCGCTTTGAACAGTTGTTTGGCTGCTGTCATCGGGGTGTAAATAATCTTGTGGAAGGGGAAATTCCTGAATACACCACGACAAATCCACCAAACATTGCGGACAGAAGCGCCAAAACAAAAACAAGATAGAATTATTGTGAAATATTGTTTTTTTTTTGTATTATATACAATTTGTTTATATACATGTCCAATGATGGAAAATAAATGCAATAAAACACCGAATAACAAATACTTGGACCACGTCTATTGCCACACGAGTGAAAGCAAAAACTACATTCGCGCCAACAACGCGAGTGGAAATGGTGGCGGAACCGGCGGCGCAGTGGCCGCCGGACAAGACATGGCGCTGCTGAAGGAAAACAAACAACTCAAGGCGATGTTGATACTGCATCTTGATCTCATACAGGAACAAAGTGACCAGTTAATGGCCAAGGATAAAGTCTTGAATGGTCTGCGCGAGGAATCCGAGAATTTGAAATGCCGGAATTCCCAACTGGAATCTCAAGTCCAAGAGCTGCAGAAGCAACTGCAAAGACAAATGAAACGGGCTATCGCTGGCGGCGAGGTGTCAACGCTCCCACCACCGCCGCTGGCTAAAATCCAGTGTAAACTGGAAACCGACAATAATAGTGTGCAATCAACTCGACCGACTGACGAGATTAAATTCGAGAAAGAAGACACGCTCGTTAAGGAACCCGAAAAGACCAAATCAACAAAGAAGAATTACAAGATTCAAGAAACTACGAAATCCTCTGAGAAACCAGCGGCAAAGAACAACATTATTGGAGAATGCAATGGCAAATTGATCAGCAAAATTATCCTACATAGGGTGAATACATCGGGATTGCGGAGTCCAGTGTCTACAGCGTCGGACTCGGCTTCCGAATTGGATGACAGCACAAAGAAGGGCCATAGTGCAAAAGACACTTCTGCAAATACGACCACTGGCGATGAACTGGACGACGATGACGAGGAAGAGGCCACGGAGGATAGCAACGATGGATCATCGAAATCGAAGCGGAACAAAAATAAAATATCCCTCTCATTGACTATCCCCCGAGGAGCCAAGCCGCGGAAACCGATGGTGGCATCGACTCCAACAACGGTGCCGCCTGTAAAGGTGTGCATCACACCCCCGACGCCTAGTCGTGGGGGCAAACAAATGCCTCTTATGCTGTCCCACGCCCCTGAGATGCACTCTGACGAGTCGGCTAGTTGCGATTCTATGGGAGATACAGAACAGGTTAGTATGTTATATTATTCATTGGCCACTAGATATTAATGTCTTCTAATCTCCCAGCGACCATCTTCCGTTACATCTCCGACGCCCACCTCGTCCCCAGCGAAGTTAAAGTCTCATTCACAAACGCTGGCTCCTCCTCCATACACGCATATGCACCATCATACGAAGACTCGACGTTGCGGTCACATCAGTACATCGCAGTTGTACTGCACGCGAGAGTGGGAGGACGAAGAGTTCATCTGTGAAAATGAATTTATGAAAGAGGATGTCACCGCTCTCCAAGCGGACGCTCCTATGTTGGAAATACCCAAGTGGACGGAGCATGAGATTGCAGTCTCATACTGCATTGAGGGCACAGAGGATTTGTCGGACGAAACGTTTCTCAAAAGGCATGCTAAACTGGAGGTGGACGAAAAACGGCGAAAGAAATGGGATGTGCAACAAATACGCGAACAACGACGAATAGAGAAACTGAAGCGACGCCATTGCAAGGATGAACTACAAAGTACGCAGGAACACCAACCAATGGCTAGTTTTTATCCCCAACCCGATGCAATACAAACGATATGCTTCATTAATGATTTGCCAGTTCAAGCGTTTGGCGAGGTGATTCCCAAGTTAAGTACAAATTCCCACTTTTCATTATCTTGGTTGGAGTCCAATAGTGAAAATAGTACATCGACGGCATCCCCACCTTCAGTTGCAACGCTAGCGAGTGGATATTTGAGTACGTCTGCAGCGCAAGCCCAACAGCAAATGTTGAATTCCTCATTTGTTTTTATGAAGAAACGTCGTCGACAACAAAGCTCATCTGGAGCGCCAACAACGAGACAGCGACAGGCAATTGCTGCGACAGCGGCCAAAGTAATGGCAGCAGTCAATACTCCAGTGCTTGTACCGACATTTACCGCGAATGTCAGCTCCACTGAAGCTCCTAAACATTAATTATGTAGAGTTCCACCCTAAATGACCTTAAAACAAAACTTGCTTTCACAAGTGTGATATAAAGTATATGTCTTAGAAATGACTATTCTGAATAATTATAATTTTTTTTACATAAAATACATTAGTTTGAATTGAAAAAGTTATAAACTTTTATCTTTTATACAATAATAAACCAATTCCAAGATTTAGGCTGTTAGGAAAAGCCTCTCATTGAGCTATGTGAATAATGAAAATAAAATGTAATTTATTAATAATCTAATATAAATTATATTACTCTTAAGAATTAGTCTGTTATGAATAAGGAATTTATATTTCTTGACAAAAATACTACTACATTGTTTAGTACCCATCTCAACGTATTCCCATTTCGCTTTAATTTGAAATCATTATTACTATAAACATTAGTATACAAATGTTGAAACCAAAAATATTTATATATACTACTTTACATTGAGATCACATGTAAATGGTAAAGATAAGGCTTTGTAACTTTTAATGTGTATAAAAGAATAAAAACATTTTAAAATAAGTGTACATTTATTTTTGAGATACAAATGTATAATTAGTATATATTTAGTATTTTTAAGTAGGGAACATTAACAATATTACGAAAATACATTTGATGTTACTGTAAGGTTTGACTTTTATTTCTCCCAACTATTGCTGTAATACCCCAATATTGGAATACGAAAAGCCAATTGACAAATACAAAAGGGCACATTGATAATACTTAGACAAGAAACGTTTTTCAGTTGGTGGTGTTCGTTCGACTAATTGACAGTAATTATCACCGAAATAATTTGAATTGCAATTGATTGTTGTTTACTTAATGCTCTGGGTAAGATACTTGTCGGCATTCGCTTGCCATATCTCATCGATTTCTGTGAATTTTTCGCGCCACAGCTCCTCAATTAATTTCCATCCCATTTCCTGTGTCACCAAGACATAATCGTTCGATGGATCCAGAGAATGCGTATACGCCCCCATGACCAGACTTTGTGCCAGCCGTGCGGCCACGCAATACTTGAGGAGTTCCTTTTCGTCGTCGGATATCGGCCGTGTCGCCGTGTATCCAGCCAGAAATATGCCACCACTTTCCAGATTTTTGGCCTCCAACATCATGTAAGTCATTGCGATCCCAACTTCAAAGAGTATTGGCGACATCGTGGTGTCGCCGAAATCAATAATTCCCGTGACTTTGTATTCGCTCTGGCCCTTTGGCTGGTCGACCACGATATTCTGCTCATTGTAATCGCCGTGTATGATCTGCTTTTCGAAGCTGTCCAGCTTGGCGAGGACGTTCAGTTCGAATGCTTCGATAATCTCCTCCACGATTGCTTTGCGCGAGTGATCTTGCAGCACGTAGATGAAGTCTTTCAGCTGCGGCACCGACTGCAGCATCCAAGTGCTTTTGTGCGTCTCGTATGCATCGTGTCGGAAATGCTTCGAACAAATGATTCGGGTAAACAAATTGACCAATGGACGTTATGGACTTACCTTTAGAGCTCGATCCACTTTCGCTATGTACTCGCCACTCTGGTAGAGGAGATAATTGGTTTTCGGTACCGTGTGGAACATCTTCCCCGGGACAAACTCAAGCAATCGCACGACGTGATCGGCCCCATTGATGTGCTCCACAGAGAAATATTTGCCGTTGACATTAACGACGGGCCTCGGACATTGAATTCTCTCTTTGGCTGAATCAATAAAAATGACTCGTTGGTCGACATTTCCAAATTTATAAAGAAATAAATATTTACACAAATAAATCATCAACTGGTTTTGAGCATCCACGAAGTCGGTCTTCTTCGAGTCGAGGGCATTCAAGATCTTCAAAACATATCCATGGGGCCAGTGGGATAGGATGAGTGGGTTCTTTATATTCCTGAAAGTAATGAACGTAACGTAATTTTAAATTCCGCTCTAATATGTGTTGAGACCTCTCAAACCATGCACATTAGTATCATTAATATCACGAGCTCTATAAATTCCTGATACTAGCACAGAGATATCACAAAGAAGATCTTATCTGTTTTGATAAAAACGGTTTTAATCTAGCCTAAATAAGAGTCTTAAAATGTTCTCGTCAACATGAACAAATTACGGGAATTGTTTTAATTCCATGACTACTTGTTTGCGCTGGACGTAAAAAGCTTGAATTTAAATCCAATAAATATATAAGTTAGCAAAACGCTAATTTAATCAATTAACATCACCAGTATGGGATCAAAAGTAAAACCATTAGCTTTAGTCACAAAAAAAAAACCAATAATAATAAAAATACAAACAGATAAAAAACAAAAGATGAGTCAATTATTTTCTTTATGATATACACATAATTCTGTTTTTACACGGTGAGCTGTGTGTGTTTTAATAAATAAATTAATGTTATGTTATTTTGAATCGTGCTTAATGGAATAATAAGTGTAAAAAATTTAAATTATTTTATTTTCAAACCGTGTTAAATAAAAACCGTGTATAACAGAATTAGGTGTACATATATGAATATATATTATTTTTTTAATGTTTACTTTTTACGAATTTTATGAGAAAAAGTATAGGCATGTGGCCACGTCAGACATGTAATGCTCGAAATAATCTAGTATGGCAACACTGCAGCCATTGATAAGAACATCTGACACATCTGTGACATCTGACATGTATGTATTTTGGCGCGAATTTAATTTGTTATTTTTCGCAGCTTTGAAGTGATTCGTTATTTTGTTTGTTTATAATGTTGTTAATTGAAATGGTTTAATTTTCCAAAACTCATTAAATATTGCTTAATGAACCAGTTGATCCAGTATTAGAGAGTATACCGAAATTATAATGGGAATTACTGGATTAATCCCATTTCTGGAGAAGGCTTCCAGCAAGGTGCATTTGAAAGATCTGCGAGGCTCCACAGTGGCCGTGGATACCTATTGTTGGCTCCACAAGGGCGTTTTCTGCTGTGCCGAGAAACTGGTGCGTGGCGAGGAGACGGATCTCTACCTGCAATACTGCTTGAAATACGTACAGCTGCTGCTGTCCTATGACATTAAACCGATTCTGGTATTCGATGGACGACATTTGCCCGCCAAGGCGCTGACGGAGAAAAGACGACGGGAATCGCGGCAGCAGTCGAAGAAACGTGCAGCGGAGTTGTTGCGTCTGGGACGGACCGACGAGGCGCGGTCCCACATGCGCCGATGTGTCGACGTCACCCACGAGATGGCATTGCGTCTGATACGCGAGTGTCGACTACGCAATGTCGACTGCATTGTGGCGCCCTATGAGGCCGATGCGCAGATGGCCTGGCTCAATCAGGTGGATGTGGCGCAGTACGTGATAACTGAGGATTCCGATTTGACACTTTTCGGAGCGCGAAAAGTGATTTTCAAGCTGGACTTGACCGGGACAGGATTGCTCGTGGAATCGGATAAACTCTACTTGGCCATGGGGTGTCACAAGGAAAAATACACCTTCGAGAAATTCCGACGAATGTGTATTTTGTCCGGCTGTGATTATTTAGATTCCCTACCGGGAATAGGTTTGGCGAAGGCATGCAAATTCCTGCTGAAGACAGAACAGGACGATATGTGGAAGGCGTTGAAGAAAATCCCACAATATTTGAACATGAGAAGCTTAACAGTAAGAATCCTAGAAACACTTTAGCACCAAGATTTCTTAGATTTGCTTTTATCTTTTTGTAGGTTGATGATGAGTACATAGAAAACTTTCTCAAAGCTGAAGCCACATTTAAACATATGTACATCTATAATCCGCTGAAACGTAAAATGGAACGATTGCATGAGTTGCAGGAATTCGACACGGATGAACGTTATTGCTCGAACGCTGGTTCACCATTGGAAGATGACGAGCAGGCCTTTCAATTGGCACTGGGTAATCTGAATCCTTTCACTCTCAAAAAATTGGATAACTGGCACCCTGATAGAGACGTGGGTTTCGCTCAAGCACAGACGAAAAATGTTAAACGAGCCAAACATAAAAGTATTTGGCAACATAATTTTGAACCCCATTCGCTAGAACAGAAAGACAATACAAAACCATCAAATTGTGCTCTGTTCTTTAAAAATGTTGATTTCATTAGTAAAACCATAGAAGAAGATATAAACAAAAGCATTAAAGAGGAGAACAATAAACCTGAAGAGGCCGAGATATTCTCAATGTACAAACATGAAGCAGAAGATGCTACGAATTTGAAGCGCAGACGAAAGAGTTCCAGTTCCTCCAATGATGATTTCACATCACCACCACCTTCACCAGCCGTAACAAGAGCGCGTCATAATCCCTTTGCGAAAGCAAACGGAGAAATACGTTCACATACATCACCAATTTGCAAAAATAATTCATTACTCAAAATATTGAGTCCGAAAAAATGCCAGGAAGAAACTATGAGGCATGTGACACGAGCTTCAAAATTAAAACGCTCCATATTTAGCGAAGAAAGCGGTGTTGAACAAGTGCCAGCAGTGGAAGTTAAAAGCCGCTTTTTCGCTGCAAATGTAAAACAAGTCAGTGAATGCAGAAGAACATCTGAAGATATATCAGACGCAATTACCAAAATTGAAAGGCTCTCGCAGCAAACTCAGGAAAACCAAACTACTTTATACCTTAGTTCACCGTCGCCTAAGAGACAAATAGTGGATGCTATGCCAGAAACTAAAGACACGGCCATGAATGCTGATAGTGGCATTGATGTTGCAGAACAAGAAGATGACATTCTTTGCGATAAGAAGGAGAACAATGGAAGCGAAAATGAGCTTAGAACTACTCCAAATACAGAAGAACAATACGACAACGATCTCAATAATAGTCAAGTAAAAAGCGAAATCGAAAGTATTGTCTTATCTGATAATGAGGACGAGGTGAAGCCTAAAATAGTAAAACCTTTAGAATTAGGAATATTCGGAACAAGTAGAGGGCCACGGTTAGGGCTGTCCAAGCCAAAATCCAACACCAAAGCCAAAAGTAATTCTAAATCGAAAAATTCCACTGCCAGCTTGTCGCAAAATCAAACGCGGTTGAGCATGTTCGGGTTTCAGAAGAAACCAACTCTCAAGTAGTTGATTTTTTGTATTTATATTTTAAAGTGATATTTTTCCATTGATTTGTATTTGTATGCCATATTATATGTTATAATTTAAGATCAAAATGTTTGGATTTTCTATTTGTCTTTAGCTTGTGCCAGCAGGAAATTAGCTTTTCAACAATTTCATTGTCGTATCGAAAATCAATAAGCGTCTTGCCGGTAGCAATCAAGGTCTTTTTAACTACTGAACATAGAACAGCTCAATTTTGCAAATGATAACGAGAACGACAAACGACATATGTGTGTACATACATCGACCAAGTGCATAGAGAGAGACTCCACGAGTTCGGTCACGTTCGATCGCTCCTCACAATTACTTAACGTTCACATAATTACGAAAACACACTTATGACAATGAGCTATTTTCTACGATACTCACGGATCTTCTTTGATGAAGTAGTTGCGATCATCGTATGAGATCAACTCCTTTATTTCGCTCGTAGTGATGCCGTACAATCGACGAACCAGCGCCTCAACATCCTCGACCTTAACCTTTGGCTTTATATCCGATCCTGGCTGCAGAGTTTCACTGGGATTCGTCTCCGGTTCGCTGGGGCCGTTGCCATTCGTTGCTGCTTCATTCTCATTTTTGTTCTTGGGAATCAATCCGTCGTACTGATGATTGAGCGTATATGACTTTTTCGACATGTCTGTCAACTCGACATTATTCCACTGTTCCATGGCGAAGCGGTTTATATCCTGTGTTCGTATGTACGAACTTCTGATATCGTACAAAAGGGCAATATCCGCTCTAGAGATCGTTCACAACTCGAATGATCGCTCGCTTCTCGAACACAACTCGGTTATCTACGCATTCGACTAAATCGCCGGGCCTCACTTAACGTCTTGTATTTGTTTAATACTTTTTTTAATGTCTGCTCTATCTTGCGATATATTCGTGCTCTCTGTAGGTTTATACCTGTTTTTTATTTCTTCTTTCTTCTGTTTTTTGTTTACACACGAGCCCAGCTCCCAGTTCTATCTCTCGCGTGCTCTCGCGACGGGATTGTTCACTTTGTTATTTTGATCTTATTGTTGTTTTTATTATTTATCACGATACAGATTTACCAAAAAAAAAGTCACAGGCGACAACTCAACTGATAAGATTTGAAAGATTTGTTCTTTTTTTAACGGCCAGAATTTACACCAAAGAATTTCAATTCAAATGTAATTTAACAATTTACGTTGCGGGTCATCTGAAGGGGCAGAAAGCAATTTGTCGTCACATGCTCTCGGTTTTATTAATTCAATTATTGTCGCCGTCGTCTTGTTTCCCAAAATAATCGCCGCAAACTCAGCCCAAGAGAGTTTTTTTGCAGCTTGTTATTTTAATCGAATATTTATTTATCGTTTATCAGAGAGCGACTTCATCGAGTGTGAACCGAAGATAATTTTGGAGCCTGATTAACAACAAAACAGGGGAGCAATGGGGAGAAAGTGTGACACACACACATACATATGTAGATAGTACAGCAACAAACTTGTTTAGGGCCATTAAACACGAATAATCGTTTAAGACCATTAATTGAACACGATACGATGTTGAAGATAATACAATTTTCTACTTGATTTGCTGTTTCGAAGAGATAACTAATATTTCCAATTAATACTAATTGTAGAATATCCAAAAATAAATAGAACGAGGCTGAATTAATGGGGAAAACAGAGAATAAAAACACATTTGTCCCTTATTTACTGCATGTAAACAATGGAAATTATCAATACGACGCGGTTGCATGAACGAAATTACGTCAGTTAAGGAATTCACTGAAATTTCGTCCGTCTGTCCTTTAGCCATGCAATATGATATCGACCTAGAGCTAGACAACGAGTCCTAACCTATAGAAACCAAAGCCAAATAATAATAATAAACAATCACGGCATCAGAAATTGGTGGAGGAGAAAACAAAACGCGCACAGCTGATTTACACAGCGGTTGCAAGAACAACAATTTCAATCAAAACAAGTTTCTTCGATTATGATGTTCTTGTTCTTGTTTCGTCAGTCGTCAGTCACAAAAATGTAACCTTTAAAAAACACGTATTTCCAAAAATAACAACAAAAACAACAACTAACAACAATAGGAGTTTGAAGCGTGCACTGAATGTATAATTGAAAGTTTTCGCTTTGTTATTGATTTTTTCACATGCTATTTTTTACAATTGTTCTCGGTTTTCGATGAAATCACATCGGAAACAATATTAACTGAAATAGTTGTTGTTGTGGCTGGTTGTTGTTGTTGTTGTTGAGGCGTATGGCTCCGAGAGGGTTGAAGAAGCTTGCGACGTGGTCGTTGACTGAAAGCGATTCTCACTCTGTTGGCGATCTGATCTCTCACTGTGCCAGTTGGTGGCCGGAAAGCACATTTTGAATTTTAAAGGAGAGCTTTTAAATTTCGATGCAGCTTTTAATTTTACGATAATTTCATTCTTTGATATTGATTATCAGGTTGTGAAACGTCATGTGGCAAGATATTGAGGAATTAACTTGTCGTATAATCATCAATTGGGTAATCTACATATATACAACCACTTAGAAAACGGTTGTAGCACATTTCAAAGCTGGAAGTCGTTACTTTTGATTAGTGATCAGTACCGAGTACTCGACTCGATACCACATGAGCGAATAGCAAGTGTTATTGTGAATAGTATTTAACAGCTGTTCGGTAAACATAACCTGAAAGACACATTTTGAGGGATTTTAAATTTGTTTTCATTTTCAACTCAAATGTCAAATTTTCAAACAATTTCTGCATAAATTCAACTTTTTCGCATGACCGAAAGAAAATCTTCAACAAAAATTCCCAGCCGATAAACATTAAAATGGATCAACTTTTTGTCGAAATCGAAATAAGGCCAACCAGTGATGAGACGGAAATCTTCACAACAGTCAATTCCTTTGTTGCTCTCTTCATTTATCGATACTTGGGCTCACCGGAAACCGAAATCAAGTTAAATTTTGTGCGAACCAATTTGCCATCGACCCAGGCCAAGCTGAAACTCAAGTCGGAAACGTTGCGACGCGAGTTGACCGAGGAGAGGATCATTTGCAAAAGTGGAACGACCACTCAAGCGATTCGCGATCTGAAACTGCCTGCCTATGTGAAGGATGGCAATATCTACATATCTGGCATGTGTGCCGTCTGTCGAGAAATCGTTTCACGCCAGGGCGATGCAGAGCGCAAAAAGTTATTGGGATTCAAGGAAAGCTGCCTTCTGGCTCCGGCGGAAGCCTCGATTTGGACGCGTTTCTGTGAAGTAAACATAGTGGAATCTCTGAACCACATCCTCACCACCGATGACTTTGAGGAAATCCCAAAAGAAGTCCCCCGCTTCGAGGGACACATGAATGAACCAGTGCGCATGCATAATATTTATAAGTTGGCGCGGGAAAATGCCAACAAGACGGCCAAGACTGGGAAAAAGTCTAAAGTTATCATCGATTGTACGACCCCAAAGGAGGAGTTGTTGATTGAGCATCGATTTGCGGAAGGAATTTCATTTACCATTGCCGATTTGATATTGTACCCGTGCTTCCGACTGATATTTCAACGATGTCAAGGAGTTTTAGAACAATTCCCTTTGGTGAACACATGGCTCTGTGAGGTCAGTATTTATTTATCCTCATCCTCTTATCATTGTTAATGTAGTAACTTTTTTTCTAGATTGATAACTTTGATCCGCTGTGCCGAGACGTCTTCCAACAGCTGCATACATTTCCTTCCCATCTTTGTAAAGAATTTCCATTCAAAATACCTGATTGTGAACACAGTAGTCTGTACAAAAGTGATCCGAAGCGCTACAAGCCAAGAAATCGAATCTATACTGAGCAATCGGAGGTAGATGCCTCCCTGGCGAAATTGGAGCAATTACAGCTAGACTTTAATAGCGATTGCGATTTAGTTTACAATGAAATGAACGTTGATTGGAATGCAATCGAGCCGGAACATGAAAAGAGTAGTGCCCTGCCACAAGAACGTCTCGAGCGTAAACGTCGACAACTGGAGAACCTGGCGAACGCTGTTGTGTCACTGGCTGCCCCGGGGGATCGCATAATAGACTTCTGCAGTGGTACTGGGCATCTGGGGATATTATTGGCTCTGCAACTGCCTCAATGCACTGTGATTTTTCTCGAAAATAAAGCGATATCGCTGGAACGTGCCAAAAAGCGAGCTGTTGAACTGAAACTCTCAAATTGTCTCTTCTATCAGTGCAATATTGACTACTTTGAGGGTCAGTTTGATATTGGAACTTCGCTCCATGCATGTGGAACTGCCACCGATATAGTGCTGCAGCAATGCATGCGAAGTCGAGCGAAATTCGTGTGCTGTCCGTGCTGTTATGGATCCCTTCAGCCGATGCCGCACATTCTGTATCCGCTCAGTAAACGATTTCGGTCTGTTTTGACGGAAAAGGACTTCCTGCATATCGCACACACTGCTGATCAAGCCCATGAATTGGGAACTTTGAACTGCAAACCGGAGACGACGCGACAAGGCCAACTGTGCATGGATATCGTGGACACCGACAGAAAAATGCACGCCGAAGAAGCGGGCTATCAAGTTGTTTTGACACGTCTAAAGCCGGAGAATTGCACACCGAAGAATCGCCTTTTAGTTGGAACGCTTGCCTTGGAGAGATGAAAGCGAATGTGTCCACATTGTACTTCGTTATGAATAGAATGTTGTGTTGCCTGTGCAAACTCTTATCGTATTAATAAATACTTTTTTCTATTACACTGAAATTTCTATATCGCAAAAGAACACAATGTTTCTTGATTCTTAGTTACTTTAATTTGCAGAGGGAATTTAATCTCGGTCGGTATAAAAAAAGACAAATGTGAGAGAAACTTTTACATGTTATTATATATTTTTTTAATTATTAAAATGGTAACTTATTAACGACCACCGCGCAGAGCTAAAACCAAATGAAGTACGGAACCACCTTGCACTTTGTAATCGGCTGCAGTTTTTTCATCGCTCCTGTAAGTGGAAAAATTCAATTTAGTGGACTTTTGCAATAACTTTCAAATACAAAATTGTTATAGACGATTCCAACAACACAAACATTGTAATGTATTTGGAACATTAGTCATAATACTTGTCTGTTGCTTTCAGATTGTGGTCAAACTTACATTTGTTTGCCCGAAAAGATCAAACGTTGTTGTTGCGGGGGAATGCCCTCCTTCTCCTCGACGCGCTCCTTAATTCGATCCACTTTGTCTGTTGGTTCAATATCGATTTCAATTTCCTTGCCGGTGAGAGTCTGCAAGAAAAACCATGAGCTTTACTAATTTTACATCATTTATAAAAATAAGACAGCAAAGTCGTACAAGAGCAGAGAAAAATCGCCACTCACGGTTGATATTTGCGATTTCGAGATATTTCCAAAATAATTTGCACTCACCTTGACTTTGATCAACATGTTTATTAATTTGGCTTAATTAGTTTGTGGAAATTTATACTACTTATTCTGGATTTGTTTGAAATTGTTTTTCGTTTGCGAATTGCGGTGCGCGTTGCCGCTTTTTCACAAATAAATTCCAATTTGACAAATTTTGACAAATAATATTTTTTTCGCACTAACCAGGGTTTGGACTATACTATGATCGTAGTAGATCTGCTCCACTTTTGGAAGATTTTCGAAATCTTCTCCGCCACTACCTTTGCATTATAATCTACTCCGATTTTTCAAATTCAATTTTTCATTTCAATTTATTTCATAAACTTTATTTCAATTTCTTTCGTTTCAACTTTCTGTCAATTTCTTTCGGATTTGAATTCGTGGGATGGTAAAAAGGTAAACAAATCGAAATTTTTAGATTTTCGACATCGGTTTTGGCTGAGGTCATCTGTCTTGTTCTTCTTTTTATATTTTGTAAACAACCAAGCCTAACCTCACTTTTCCCAGTCAGGGTTATATAGTAGCAAATTTGCTACGATTTTTAAAATCTACTACGCTACTCCGCTCAAACCGAATTTGTTACCATTTTTCGAATTCTTTTTGTATACAAAAATTATAACTAGAACAAAAATTAGCAAATCAAAAGTGTATTCATCAGCAGTATGAAAGTAATTTTATTGAGAGTACGACCGTTTTTTTGCTCTTCAGTGTAACTTTTGCCCATTTACTACGCAAACTTGGCTTTTGCTTCGATTTTAGGCAGTAGTCACTACGATTTCCGTTTCACATGGTCCGGAACCCTGGCACTAACTAAATCTGACATTTATTCTCGTTTTCTCTTTCTGTCATTATCATTGCTTCGAGACTCGATTATAGTTCTTTCCATTGCCACCAAAGGGCGCTGTGGCATCGGAGAGCGGAAGTGAAATACAATTTTTATAAATTCGAAATAAAAAATCAGCTCTTCACAAAACATTACAATTACGATTTATTTGATCAACACTTTCATTTCACTTAAACATAAAAACTAACAGATTCAATAGAGACGAATGTCTAATCCGCCTGAGATCATCACATATTCATTATTTCTTCAATTTCCCCAACGTTCTGACGGCCTCGCCGATGCGACGAACATCACGAGCATAGGTGCGACAACAGCCACCAATAATTTTCGCTCCCAGTTGAGCCCACTCCTCCACGTAGTTCTCCAGCGGGATGCAGTGCTCTCGGCCTGTCCAGCCCTTCTTCACATCGTACACCTCGCCGCTGTTCGGGTAGACAACCAGCGGAACCTTATCTTTGTCCGAACGTGTGCCATTCAAGCTGGTCAACAGCGGTGTGACGAACTGTAAATTGATATGCGAATTATTCTTTCAAAAGTCCCATTTCTGAAGAAAGAACTCACCTTAGGATTCACGCAGTTCACTCCGATGGCCAAGCATTTATCCTGAGCATTGCGTTCCCGTAGAATGTCCCAAATCGAGAGGGCTGCCGTGCAGAATTCCTCTCCATGGGCCAAACTGGTTTCATCCTAATACGAAAGGAGTAATCAAAACAGTCACCCTTTACTGGAATATGTGCATTATTACCTTGCATTGAAAGGAGACCCAAAACTTCACATCTGGATAGTCTTCGCAGAGCATCTCAACCAGTGCCTCGGCTTCCATTTGGCACGGTATCGTTTCAATGGCCAACGCATCGACTCCAGCCTCCAGACAGGCATCGATGCGGACACGATGCCAATTGCAGATGTCCTTAGCAGGAACATAGTCGGCATATTCGCCGGTGTACTCGGAGCCATCGTGCAAATGAGCACCAAACGGACCGATCGAAGCGATTATCATGGGGAAGCCTATGATAAAAATAAGTACATAATGATGATGGTGATCAAGGTTCGTGGTCCACTCACCCTCGGGAACTTGTTGATGTCTCTCGAAGCACTCCGTCAGATATTTCTCCTTGGCGATATGGGCAAAGCGCACCGTATTCTTTATCAATTCCACACTCTGTTCCTCGTCCAAGTCCAAATATTCGACGTAACCTTCGACGCTGGCCTGATAAGTGTTCGTTAGGATGATGTCTGCGCCGTCTGGTATGTTGAGTTGAGTATGAATAAGTGAGATAATCATGAAAGTGACCCAATTTTAATTTTGAACTCACTTTGTAGGAAATCCAGATGTGTTTTGATGACGGCCCCCGGGTTGGTGGCATTGAAACGAGCACTCCAGAGGGGATCGCCGTCGACAGCGTCTCCGACGTGGACCGTCATCTGAGTGCCGAAGCCGCCATCCTTTACGAGAAAACGTGTGAGACCCATGGTTCTATGGAAAATCATGTATTATTAAAACGTGGATAAAATTTAATTAATTTCTCACCGATGGATTAAACACAAATTTGTACTATTAAATTAATTTACTAGTTTTAGCTGAATAAAGTAATTGATTTTGTTATTAAAACTTTTTAGATCGTTGTTCATAACGTCTTCGTTCATCGTGCAACAAACGAAATAAATTGGAAAATATATGTCGTTTTCGTGGAAGGAATAATTGCCGAAGCTCTCACAGAAATCTATTGAACTGTTGTCTTCTGGAGAGAAGGAATTGGATACAACTCTCCACATAACTGAATTATCAAGATTGCACTCTACACAGGAATGGGTGCATAGTTTAGTGTTAGTAGTGGATGCTTTTGTTTCGTGTAGAGGAATAGGGTATTGAAGAACGAGTGAGATGTCGGGAACAAGTGCAATGAACTGATAAAACATTGACTTTCAGAGCAAACATGGGCGCGATTCATTTGAATTAGATCGATTTGACTGTCTTTTACCCAAGCCTATTCCGGAATTGAAACATAATCAAATAAAATAAACTCTACTCATACTCGTACCTTGATTATATTTCTTTCTGCTTAAATAACGGATAAACGAGCGTTAATTGCATTTAAATGTAGAAATTATCACTATGAATTGTATTTAAAAGTAGAATTTATCACTATGAAAATATGTATTAATTTAAATTTAATTAAAAGAATATAAAATATTATTCACTTTTTGAATTCTCAACAGACGAGCGTCTGGTGCTCGTTTAAAACCATTTTTCTCGTTGCAATAGCTTTTATAATTTTTGTTGATGTCGGTCGGTTATGTCCGTGATCAGCTGTCTTATCACAGACTATAGGGGAAATGTCTGAATACATTTTATTGGTGATAACAGAAATTTACATTGTTACTCGTACTCGTACATATTTAATATTTTAAGATGATTAATTCATGATTGATAAGAATATATACATAACATAAGTCTATTTAAATATGTATGTATTTTATGTAATTTTAACAAAAGTCAGGCTAGACTTGTAGTCGAGCTGGACTAGTTGATATTTGGAGACAATTGGTTGCTGTCGCTGATAACCAACCACGCCAAAAACTGGCTGTCTCAATGTCACTGTTATAGACATATGCTAAAATTGTAGTGCTTCCGACTAAAAGCGTCGACAATTCACCAGTCGATTGGTTCTTTGTGAATATTTGTGAAATAAAGAATATAGGTCTAGGTTCTCTACTACATTCCTAGGATAAGAATATTCCCTCATATGAAACGTTTACACTATATCGTATGTATAGTGAATTTCGTAATGATAACAAAAACTAATTGGTTTTTATTGATTTATTAAATGCGATTAGTTTTGCACGTCAAAATTTGAATTGGCCAGGTCGTCAATGCAGTTGCGAATTCTTAAAATATCAGCCGGATAGACACGACAACAACCGCCTACGACTCGGGCTCCCAGCTCGATCCATTCGGGGACAAATGTTTCCAGTGGAATGCAACTATCTCGTCCCGTCCACTCGCCCACATCGGCATCGTAGGTTTCACCTCGATTGCTGTAGACAATCAATGGGATCTGGTCATCTCCTGTCATCGTAGACGAATCCAATGACTTGAACAAAGGTGTGACAAACTGAAAGAAAGGAAGGAAGGAAGGAAAATGAAAGAACTTCTAGGTTTCCATCATCATCGCATTACTTACTCTTGGATGCACGCAATTCACACCAATTGCTATGCAGCGATCGGTGGCGTTCTTCGATTGAACGCGTTGCCAAATCGAGGCGGCCGCCTCTGAAAAGAGATCGCCATGTGCCACGGTCTTCTCGTCCTTACACTGAAAGGAAACCCAGAACTTCACACCGGGATAATCTTGCAATATCATGTCCACAACTGCTTCAGCTTCAATCTGAATGAGATGAAAAGATCAAAAATCTTAATTTCCTCACAAAAAGTGAACAACTTTACTTGACAAGGAATCGTTTCCACGGCCAGTCCATCGACGCCCTCTGCCAGACAAGCCTCGATCCGAGGACGATGCCAGTTTTGTAATTCCTCGACGGGCACCCGGTCCGCATAGCTGCCATTGTACTCGGACCCATCGTGAAGATGCGCCCCATATGGTCCGATCGAAGCCATGATCAGCGGAAGTTGTGGGTCGATTTTCTCGCTCGACGCCTCCTCCAGTGACTTCAGGTACTGGGCCTTGGCCTCTTTGGCCAGCTGCACACTCTTGCGCATCAGCTGAATGCTCTCCTCTTTGGTCAGGTGCAAATGCTCCATGAAGCCCTCAATGCTCGACTGATAGGTGTTCGAGAGAATGATTTGGGCGCCGTCTGGAGGGAGAAAACATTTTGCATTTGTCAAATTCAAATTTGAATCATGATGATGGAGGCAAACGGACGATTGAAAGCCACGCTTGAGCGAATGGCAACAATCACAAAGAATGGCAACAATCACAAAGAGTTAATGAAAAACAAACATCAAGACTGTGAACTCACTTTGCAGGAAATCCAAATGCGTTCGCAAGACGGCCGTTGGGTTCTTGGCATCGAAACGCGAGCCCCACAGAGGATCGCCGTCGATTTTGTCGCCGACGTGTGTGGCCAACTGCGTCGAGAAGCCGCCGCATTTGACCAAGACCCGGCGCCGAAGCTGCTGCTTTGGCTCTTTTCCCTCCTCCGATGTGGCTGACATCTTTCACCGAAACTCACTGAATTTTTATCTCTTCGCAGAAAACAATGAATACCACTACACCAACAAATTGCGCCGCATGTATTCACAACAATACCGCAATAATAGTATTTTTTTGCATCGAATGCACTTTCTCGACTTACTTTTGGATCGTGTTTTGTTTGTTTCCCCCAGTTTTCGCGTCTGTCGACAGCAAAAACAGAGTCGAGTTGAGTTTCGTCTTTGCAGCCATTCGTCGAAGAACAGCTGATTGGACGATGTGTGCAGACAAATGTCGTCGTAGTTTCATCGCATAGAGTTGAGTAGCGAGGAGGGGGGACCTTGACATTGACTGAGAAACATTTCGCGCACATACATAAATACGTTCATATGTATGTAGAGCAGCAACGTGCATTCATTCCATCCATACTTACATACGAAGTAAATACACACGTGAACTATTCATGTGCATACATCATCATACTTTTGTTGGTGTATTTATTTGCATGCTGAATGGAGCAACCGCTGTCCTTGTCTCCCGCACACTCTCCGGGCCAGACAGCAGTGTCACCAATTTAAAACCCCCACCCGTTTAGGGAGTGGAAACTTGTGTAACTTCCACCAACAACAATTGAAACGATTGCAATTCCAATTCCCAATTTCATGTTACTTCTCTTAACCTTAACCTCACCTACTAGTTGTTTGTGTCCACAGCCAGGTTTAGAAATTATTGTTTTGAAATGTGGTCTGTTTCATGTGCTTAGTAGGTTCTTGAAAACAATAATAATAGAGGATATGAGGACTGAGAAATGTAGTGGAGGGCGGGTTGTGTATGTCTTGTATTTTAAACTTTATTGAATAGAATAATGCAATGTTTTGCTGTTTGCTTTGTTTATAAATTTTGCGATAAAATACATTGTTTTAAAATATCATAATAATTCTGCAAGAAGTATTTAATGTAAAATATATGGGTAAATGTATATATAGGTAGATTATATTTATATATATATAGGGATGAATAATATATAAATACAAATTTTCAATTACAATAGTGATCACAAATAAATTAGTCGTAAGAATAAAATTGATAAAATTTCAATGAAAAACAACTTTGGTTAACCTATAGTTTATAATTACAATTGTTCAAGCATGATCAATAGAGGATACGAGGATCCCCTTCAATTAGTTTGCTTTTTATTAATATTTGTTTGAAATGTAAAACAATTTACAATAAATAGGCGTTAAAATAAGCAATACATTTGTGGAAATATAAAATAAAATATGAGATACACACAATATTGTAAATATAAAATAAATTCATTTATAATTTCATAATTTAAGTTTATTAACCAGCGTTGCTGTTGCTGGTGGTTAAGCGGTAATTTCTCAACAATATTATAAACATTATATGTCTCTTATCTATTATCTAGTTAATCGATAATTTAGTTTAGTTTCTTCTCTTCTTTTGCTGTGTCAACAAATACAATTCAACATTATTTTCGCGCCATGTTGCAAAAACCAACAATTCAATTTAAACTTAACTTTTTACAAGAATATTACGTTATGGTTGTTCTCCACTAATCAATCATCATCATTACTATAATTATTGCCTGTATATTTCTATATATAGTATATGAATATCGTAGTTAAATGTTCCTAAGCAGCGGTGAAAAATATTATCGAAAAATATCGTTTACCTTCTATCTGAGTTTCAGTTTTAAATGATTGTGTTCTATGAACAACTGCTTGGAATACTAAAACTTCTCTTCTCTTATATCATGTATTTTCTTTTCTTCTTGATCTTCTTTCAGTAGTTTAACGGTCGACAGTGTGAGTTATCAATGTGTTTGTGAGTGAGTGTGTTTTGCTTCTTTTTAATATTAAAAATAATATTACGAGTGAGTTTTTCATCTACTTTTTGTTTATGTTTTGCAATTGTTAGTAAAGAAAACTCTGCAATGAAAAATTACATAAAAGCAAAATTGCATTCGTTTTAAATAAATGCTGACATTTTAAAATGTGTATGTGTTTATTTTGTATTCGTTCTGTTTATTAATCACTTATTCGTTAATACTTTTATAAGCAGCATTGAAGCTATTTTCGGTTCTCAGTTAAAATCTCTGACAGTGCTTTTATTATTATTATTATATTTTTCGTCTTATATAACTTTTCTTTTTGTATTTACTTCAAATACATAATGCTGTTTCTGTATGAATTTTTTGTCTGTTTTAAAAGCTTCTTCTATTTTCCAACAAATACACTTTCAGTTCAGTCTTTCAACACAATTCCAGGGTACACAAAATTTAACCACGGCACGGTAGGTGTTAATTTAAAATCCCCCTATCAAAACCTGTCTAATCGCCACAGCAATGGTCAACAATCTACGCTTTACTTTCAAATCAAGGGTTTGATTGTGTCCTTGGACAGAAATATAAAATCGACATGTCCTCAAAATATTGTGAAAATCTACCTTAAAATTGTTCTGGGACGACTATGATTTGATGTAGTTGGGGTTGGTAATTGACTTGAAGCTCAGCTAATATTGACTGAGGAGACTGGGGAGGGGATGAAGAAGGAGGGTGAAATATCGGAAGTATTGGTCCTATTCCTTTTCTTTCTTCTTCAACACCTTGTGTAGGACTTGTTTGAATTCTTTTTTGAGCGACATCTTCGTCTCAAATATTCGCTTCTAGGAGAACAGATTGTTGCGCCTCTTCAGGGAGCCGAACTTCTTCTCCGCCTCCAGGAGCATCTTCTCGTTGCGCACCACCTCGAACGGTATCGTCTTGGACATGCGATCCATCTCTTGGTCGGAGGGGAAATCCTCGAAGCTCATGTTGCTGAAACCGGTTTTCGCCGAGTTCTGGATGGTGTTCGATTGGAACGAAGACGATGCCGTGCCCGAGGTTTTGCCCGAGGATGCAAACGACGACTTCGCCATGCCGGAGCCCATGTTGGAGTGCGAGGACTTGGAATGTTTTGCAAACGTCGAGGCCACAGCCGAGGACGAGGAGCCCAAATTGTTGCCAACGTCATCGTCGTCGTCGTCATCCTCGTTGGCATCGTATTGCAAGCGCTGGTGCTTGTGCTTGGACGAGGTGGACAACGACGAGGTCGATCCGCCCGAGGAGCCGAGGCCGCTCGAGGAGACCTTCTTGTAGCTGTGGCCCTTGACCTTCTGCGATATCTTCGCCGGCAACGTCCTCACACCCAAATGGGACTTTTCCTTTTTGGGCTTTGCGGCACCGATGGAGTTGACGTTGGCGTTGGAGGCGCTGTTGCCGACCTGCGACGACGATGCTGCCAGTGCGCCCGCTGCACTCCCTGCTGCTGGTGCTGCTGGACCCAGGCCGGCACTCGCGCCCGCACCCGCGTGCACAACCACTGGCTCCTCCTCATCGTCTGGCGCAAAGTCCGAGCAATGATCTTGAGAGATTTGTACAAATTCATTATCGGCAATGGGAAACATGGACTGCTGATGATGATGATGGTGGAGGTGGTGGTGGTCCGGCTTCTTCAGCTGGAGCGCCGAGGTGGAGGAGGAGGCCATCGAATTTGGATTGCTCGTCGCGGAGGACGAGGCGGAGGAGGTGGACGACAACGAGAGGGCGGGGGTCGACGAGCTGGGAATCGAGAGGACCACGCTGTGCAGAGAAGTGTTGGCGGCAGTCGGCGTGGGATTCACATTCGCATGCCGGATCGAGGTCTTGGACACCGCATTCGAGATCGGGAACACAGAGGTCGCCGTCGCCGAGGGCACAGCGGGGTGGGGCGGGAAGTTGGGCGGCACAACATGGACATGCACATTGGAGGCGGAGGAGGGCGGGACATTCACGTAGGCTCCGCTGCTGCCTTTCGAAGGGAGCGCTGGGGCCGCAGCTGCAGCCGGGAGAATGCCCACGTAGTTGAGACTTGTATTTGACCTGGAAGCGTGGAATTGGGACAGGGGGTCGGGGCTTTTGTTGATGATAATCGAGTGGTTGACCGTGACCAGCTGGGGGAGCTGAGGGGCCGGGGCAACAACAACGGGTGTGGACGTGGAATGTGGACCGACGGAGGAGGTGGCGCTCAAATTAGTCGGAAAGAAATTGTTGGGCTTCACTTGCAAGGAGTAACTGTTGTTGTGGTTGGTGTTCTTGTGGCCATTATTGTTGTTCATACTGCCATTGTTATTGTTATTATTAATGTTACTACTGCTATTACCTTCTGGGGTGACAACGACACATTTACGAATTACCTGGGGAAACGGTTCCGACCCGAACAGATCGCGCTGTGAGCTCTCGGGCGCCGACGCCACCGGAACGGAGGCGACGGAGACGCGGGGGAAACCCGGCTCCGTCGGGGCGGCGGGATCCGCTCCACTCGAGATCACGGTCACCAGGCCGAAGTTCGATTTGCTCTGAATCTGCTGCTTCGGGGTCAAGGCCTGGGGCGGAGTCTGCGGCGGCAGCGAGTTCGGGTAGACGAACGGATTGAAGACGGGCTCGTTGAACTCGTCCAGCTGCGGTGGTGGCGGCTGTGCCTGGGTCTGAGGCTTTTGCTGCGGCGTCGCCGGGAAGGGGGCGAAGTGGGGTTTCGCCCCGGCCCCGAAAGTGTCGCCGTTCTTGATCGGCGTCGAAGTCCAGATCTCGCTGGCGGTCGAGGCGGCCGGTGCAGGCATTTTAGGCACTTTGGGGACGCTGCGACTGCTGCCCTTCAGCTTCTTCTTGAGCGGCAGGCCGACGGGCATTTTGAACGGCGCCATCGCGAACACGTCCAGCTCCTCCTCCTGCTCGACGATGGGCTCGGCCGGCGGTTTCATCGTCGTGGACGACGCGACATCGGGCGACTCCTCGGTCTCGTTGCTGCTCTTGCCCTTCGAGTCGGAGTCGGGCGAGCTGTAGTCGAGCTCGTCGTCCAGCAAGAGTGGCTTATCGCCGAACTTGTGGAGGAAATCGTTCGAGGTCGGACTGAACTCGCTCTCGTCGTCGTTGGCCGTGGCTCCAATCGACTCGGCAGCCGCTGCAGCCGCCGCCGCCGTGCGATCCTTCTTGCGCATGCGCACCTTCACCACGACGCGACTGACGTCGTCCTCGTGCGTGGTCACGCTCTCGCACTCGGCGTGGTACGCCGACGAGCTGCACGTTTTCACGCTCTCGCTGATGCCGTCCATGTCCATCACGGGCCGCCGGAACTTCGCGTTCGCCGAGTTCATGTTGTTCTCGTCGAAGAAGTCGTCGTCCTCGGCTCGCAGATCGCTGGCCGACCCGATGGAGTCGGCGTCGCCCTCCTCGCCGCCTGGCTTGGCGCTGCCTCCGCCTCGGCCGCCGCCGACAGCAACCGCTGCCGCTGCCGCTGCTGCGACGATGGCCGCGGCCTGTTCCTGCTGCTGCTGTTGCTGCTCCAGGGCCGCGTTCACCTGCTGGGCGGCTTGCTGGGCCGCCGTCGTCGGCCTCTTGGTGGTGGACGAGCGCAGCTTCTTCACGATCGGCACCTTGATCTGGGTCTTGTCCACCTTGTGGTAGGCGGCCTGCTGGATCTTGTGTATGGTGTCGGGGATGTTGTTCGTCACGATGTGCTTGAAGATGGCCTTCTTGCTGCTGATGCCGCCGGCGGAGCCGTCGTACTCCTCGTTGAAGAACTCCGAGTCCGAGTCGTCGGAGGTGGGGTTGTCGTTGCTGCGCAGCTTCTCGTATTTGTTGCGGTCCTCGAGCGGGATCTTGACGAAGCCGCCGCCGGGCAGAGGCATCGTGGTGCCCGCCAAGGTGGTCAACGAGTCGACGACGCCGCCGCCGCCGCCGCCCTCCGCTCCCTCCGAGTCGGTCCGCAGATTGTTGATGAGGGAGGTCTTCTCCTCGCTGGACACTTCCAGGGTGGGCGAGAGCAGCCACTTCGAGGAGGTCGACGAGGTTGTGCCGCAGCCGGTGACCGCGGCCGCATTGGCCGCAGCGTTCGAACTGGCCGAGGAGGCGCTGCCAACGCTCGAGAATTTAGCTGTGGATGAGATTAAGGACTTTTATGCAGTATAAAAAATGAACTTTTAGCAGGATTGTGTTCGTCGGTCGGGAGGCGTGTTAATTGGGGGCGTGGTCGGGGATGTGGTCAGGTATGATCCGATCAGTGTGCGTTGTTATCTGTCCTTGCAGTGTGTGTGTCTGTGTGCTGTGTGCAGGAGGGAGGGTGAGGTGCGGTGGTGAGGGGTGGTCGGAGTCGTGATCGGTTTGTCAGTTGTGTGAGAGGAAGCAATTGTGAAATGTTATTGTTGCTGTTGTTAAAGACATCAATTCAGTTCAATAATTGTATCAAGAACCTACTAAGCATTTGTTAGAAACATGTTGTGCTAAAGAAAATTACGAACATATAGTGGGAGAAATATGAAATTATAGAGAAGAAAGAAAGAAAGAAAGAATCCAACACCCAAATATAATTGATAATAGTCAGATTTTGATATATCAACGTTAGTCAAATTATACATGATTCGTTGCCGGAAAGAAAATATTGCATTTTAAAGAAATTTGTATAGAAAATATAAATACATTTAGCGATACATAAACAATCTAGATTTCGTTTCATACTAAATGCAACAATTAAAATAATAAATAAACAAAATTCCCCAAATAACTAAAATTCTACGAAAATGTAAATAAAAAATACAAGGCAAATTATAAGTAAAAATGGCAAATAACTAAGTAACAATGCACAAGCTATGCCTTATGCTAACTCGTACAATAACAATCACCAATTTGTAGTTTTTCATTTAAAGTTATTATCATTCTCTAATAACTTTGACTGTATTTAATGCTATAATATTTGTTCATTTATAATTATTATTATATAATATAATATATTGCAATTGAATAACCTTTGATTTCAATATATTGCACATTTCTTTAACATTGCAAGTTCTTCACATACAAACAGTAGTAGGAATTTAAAGATAAATTGATTTTGATCTGAATTCAAAAATTCTATTCGTAAATTATTATAATTTGTTTTGATGATTTTTTTTTGCTGAATGACAGGTTTTATACTTATTTACAATAATTGTATTTATAATGACAAATTAAATATTCTCAATTCGTTATATTAAAATATGTATATGTATGTTTTATAACATTTTAATTATCTGAGGTACATTTTTAATTGTTCTGTTCGATTTATTTAAATATTTAGGCCTTGAATTGTAATTTACAAGTGTTACTGGTTTTGAAATCTGAAAATATCGGGTTTGGGATGTGTTGAGGAACTATTTTTGGCCGGATAAAAGTGATATATGAACAGTGATTTATTTTCTATCGTATATGAATCTCTTTATCTTAGTCATGTGCAAGCTCGGGGTTTACCATATTGTCCTGCGATTCAATATTGTTTTCCCTTATTCCATTAACCAATCTGTACAATCAGCAATATTCAGAATAGTGTAAATATAAATGCAGTGATTTCTTTTACTTTTTATTTGATAAACTGAATTGCTGCCACATCCGAATTGTAGAGAGCTTTAGACAAACTTGTTGTTGCCGAAAGAAATAAATCGTATTGACAAAAATTAATTTCTTCTAAAAATATTGACAAATCAATGTGCATGAGAAAACGTTCATGGAGATGAACTAGCATACGAAACCTGACGACAGACAAATAGTAGCTCGGAAATTAATTTAATTTTTGGCACCAACTATTGGAGGAACTAAAGTAGACGTGGAACTAGAATACAATTTTCTATTACCAAGAGATTTTCGAATTAAATTTAGCCAAATATGTAAACATTATTCCAATAAATGTAATATACAACCTATGATACAAATGGTATACCATGATATGCAAAGTAGTGATAGAAAGAGTAATTTATTAAATGTTAATATAGAATAGAGTAGGAAAATTAGTAATTGTGTACACTCAAAGAAATTAAATTATGAAAAATGCGAATCACATTTTAATGTCTGTACATGTTAAAATAATTTGTGCAATTTATGAATAGTCTGAAGACAATTTCTGTGAGTGTAATTTGTTTGCGTTATCCACAACCACGTTATGAAGTGCTTCTTTGACCAGAAAGAGAGTGACTTCAGAGGAGAGGATTATATTATACTTTAGATAGAACATGTCATATTTATACAGTAAATTTAACTCTTCATATCAAGGACATTTTTAGAATTTTAGACTTACAAAGTAAAAGGATAACCTTTTAAATTAATATTGCTTCACATCGATAAAAAACAACATACTCATTCATTTTACAATTGTTCTGTTAATGTTTGATATCTATAATTTTTGATATTCTGTTTGCCTTTTATACAACTACATACTGACTTGGAGCTACATTCGAGCCACAACACAAGAGTCTATTGTAAGCAAGTTTATGCTGATAGATGTAGGAAGTACCATAGAGTAAAATATTTTCATGCTTTACCTCCAGTTTTCCTTAGCGACGTGGCCTTCTCACGTAGTCCGGGTGGCAAACTGAACGGCGCCGAGCCGAAGGGATCTTCCGGAATATGTGGTGAGATGTTAGCAACAGTTGTCGGGTGTGACACCACGGGAGCGGCAACCGAAATCACAGAGTTGCCATCTGTTGGTGTTAGAGTAGATGTGGTGGAAGCCGACTTGGCAGTAATACCTAGGAGAAAAGGCATTTTTATAAAATACATTTGTAATGTTATGTGGTTAATTAATACTAACTTCCTTGACTGCCCCGTTGGCGTATCTTGTCGAATTCAACTTCAAATATGTGATCTTCGGTCATTTGACTGAACGGCTGCTCCTCGAAAGGATTCCAGGCGTCGACGCGCCCCTCCAGAGAACCTACGATTGTAGATGCTGCAAGTGCATTAGGGCTCACAGTAGCATTAAAACCCATTGAAGGCGTGGTCGCAGAATGAACTGGAGCACTTGAGAGTTCGCTATTCGAAATGGAAGCAGTTATAGATTGGATTGCTGTTTGCGGTAGGAAGAGTGTAGGATTCGAGCCACCAAAGGTTCCTGCCGAGCTGCTTGAAAATCCATCACCAGTACCGTTGAAACTCTTTACGGATTGGTCGTAAGGAGCTAGGAATTGGGATGTTTCATTTGCAAATGTTCTAAAGAGAAAGAGAGTGAAAGCACCGACAAATACGGAGGGGATGTAGAAAATAAAAAGAGACAAGAGAGAAAAAAGGAGGTAATGTAATTAAATGAATGACAGAGATAAATAAAACTTACAAATTAAATTCTTATTTAGAAACAGAAAACAACAAACAGACCACAATTCATAAATAAATCGAATTCAAAATTATTCATATGACTAAATTCAATTTCATTTTGATGAGTTCTAATATTATGTTGAACAAATAAAATATTTAATGTCTGTATTTAATCGCTTTGTGGTTCATCGTTTTCAAGATCTTCTCTAGCCGCCCTGAAATCGCGTGGCCAAGGAAACAAATAGAAACAAAGTTGGAGAGAAAAAGAGAGACACAGAGACAGACACAAATCGACACAAGAATTTTTTTGTTTACACACAAATTAATATAATCTAAGGCTTACTTATTAAAGGCCGAAGTGTCGCTGACATTGCGCCTGTGTCCGGAAGCGTTGTTGATGCCACCGAGACCCTTTGGTGGAGACAACATGGCCACTGGCTGTGTGGAAGCAACAGCTGCCGAAGCAGTAACAACCGAGTCCGGTGCAACAGCCTCGGGTGCTGCAGTTGCATAGGCAACCTCCACCGTCTCCGCAGTGGGTTTGGCGGACTCACTGAAGGGGTCTGGATAGACGGTTGAATCAAACAAACTGTTCAGCACCTCTGGCGGAGGCGGAAGAACCGATGTAACTGTCGTTGCTGCGGGTGCTGAAGCGGCTGGAGTAGTAGCTGTAGCTGCAAGAGCTTGTGTAGGCATTGGTGGTGGCACCACTGGTGTTATTGCAGGGAAATTCGCTTGAAATTGTTCGACAACCGGTTGCTGCTGAGGCTGTGGTGAAGTGATATTATTGCGTGGCGATGGACTTGGTGGCAAGCCCAATGCAAGCGAATGTGGACCGTGTGGTAGGGCGGAAGAGCCCTTTGGTCGTTGGCGTGGCGCAACACTGGTACCCGACTCAATAATTGATACATTTTGAGGCTTGGCTTTGGCAGCCGCAGCTGCTAAGCGCTTTAGTTCAGATTCAAACGGAGGCACTGCCAATTGCTCAATATTTGGAATGGGTGATTTCTGAAAATTCAAATAATTGTTAAACTTTCTCAATAAGAATTTAATATGAATTGAACTTACGTGCAAATTTTGTACTGGATTCTCCTTGCCGACTAAGCGAAACGCAACTTCGCAGACTTGAAATATATTTGGACGCTTCTCCATGTCCGGCTCCAGCATGAATTTTATCAATTGATGCAGACCCTTCGAGTACTTCGAGTTATCCGGAATGGAGAATGTACCATTCTGTATTGCCAGAGTGCTCTCGCCGAATGGTAGATTGAAGAAGCACAGCTTGTAGAGCAAACAACCCAACGCCCAGATGTCCGCTTTGGTGGTGATGTTCTTGCCGCTGTAGAGATCGACCATCTCTGGAGCACGATACGAGAGTGTTGTGTACTTTTGTATTTCCTCCTCGACGGCGGTAACACCATGTTGCTGAGGGTTTAGAATTTTCGCCGTTGCCGAACCGAAATCACACAACACAAAGTTCCCAGCATCGTTTTGGAGGATGTTCTCCACCTTCAAGTCACGATGTATGATGGGCGTCTGACAGTAGTGCAGGCGTGAGACTGCCTCGGAAATATCACAGAAAATTGTGAGAACCTCTTGCTCGGTGAAACCCACTTGGAGGCTGTGTGGCAGAAGCAGAATAGATTGTGAAGAACATTATAGCACAATTATGAATATGAAGCTGTTAAGTATTAAGTGCAACTTACCGTGCATTCATCATGGCCAGCATGTGATGCTTGCAAAAGGGCATCAACAGCAGCACCTCGCAGACCCCGTTCCCGGTGTGTGTAATACTCGAGTCAACATATCCGATTATATTCTTGTGTCCGCTCAGATTGCTCTGCGCATAAAATTAGATGAAACAATTGAGAGAGACAGAGAGGGAGGGAGGGAGGGAGGTAGAGAAATAGAACATTAAGTTATAATTCTGATGCACTTTAATTATTAAATTAAGCACGAAACATACAGTTTCTTGCTCTCAGACAGACATTGGCCCCAGCCTCAGACGCAGCCTTAGCCGCGACCTCGCCTGAGTGTCTGTCTGTCTGTCGGTCTGTCTGTCTACTTACTGCTATTTGAATTTCCCGCTTTGCCACATTCAAGTCGTACTCGTTGTTCACATACATTCGCTTGAGCGCATACTTGGCATTGCCTGTGTTGGCTTTGGCCAGAAAGACCATGGCAAAGCCACCTGCAATAGAAAGAGAGAGAGAGAGAAACGAAGAAAGAAGAAAAACTAGAGTTAGATAAAACTTAGTAGATTCAACTCGATTTGAGAGCGCAATGTAATTGAACTCTTTGTAAATTGAATTTTATATTTCTTCGTAATTGAATTTGGCCACGCTTCCTCACAAATCAATAAAGTTGAAGTAACTCAAGAACTTCGCTCTTTATTCTATGAATATTCTTCTTATGCCGAAGAAATCGAATCATTTGTTCCATTTCAGCTAATATAATTGATTTGATTCAAACTACTATAGTTTTGATTCTTTATCCCATTCGAGCGACGAACAAGGCAGGAGTTTTGGTGCCAAAATGTCTGCCAAAATCGATTTTAGCAATGAACAAAACTTCGTTGTTCTGCAAATACTACTTGACTTCCATCCAGCCAGTTTAAAAACATTCTCTCTGGCCATTTGTATTCCCTCTGATGACAATACAGAAGAGACAGAGTTGAAGGATGAATTGCTTAGCATTTATAAAGACAAAAGGACACTGATAGATCGCAGAGAACAAAGGAAAAGGATGTGAAATGAACAAAATATGCATGTGTAACTGCAGCCAAGGACAGAAACAGTGAAGTTTCGTTTTGAATTTAAAAACAGATAGAATGAAGGATATATTTCTGAAGTAGAAAAATGCATTATATTTCTCTACACTTCTCTTTAATTAATTTTTGATGTCATCCAGGTCTGGAGGAATTCATTCAATTTTTGTGTTACAAATAGGAAAAGTAACGTGAGTAGGTTTCTTTCTTCTATCTCGCTGAAGTTCAATTAACAAGCGAGTGCTTATTGATTTGTGTACTTTGTGAACGTACGAATGTAATTACGAATAAAATTGCAATTGCTCGATTGAGGGGAAGAGGAACAAGGTTTGAATTAAAATTTAATTGCTTCAAATGTTCTGGCGTTCAGTTTTCCACCGATGATTTGTTGTTTTATTTACCATGAACCATGAACAATTTACATTTAACTGTTTCGTTGTTCGTCGGTTGCAATTCGTTGTTGATTCTTCTTTCAAAGAACAAATGCATGCAGCCGCCAGCAGCGAGAAAGCTGTTAAAACATTTCTCACTGACTCAGACTCAGACGCAGCCGTGGCTCTGAGTCTTGATCGCCGATGCGGCTTTAAATGTGGTTTTAGCCATCAACACAGGCGAATGAAATTCAATGAACTTGAAATTGTATCGTGTCAGCAGCTCAAGAAACAGTAGCGAGAGCAACAACAACAGCAGACACAACAAAACGCACGTTAAAGACCCACAGAAAGGCGGCTGAAAATATCGTATTCACAAACAACGGTTAAGAAAATGAAATTGCTGTTGCTGTAGTAGTAGAAGTTGGGGTCGACAGATTTCAAACATGCTCTCAAGCAAATTGCGTACTTGCTACAGTTTTATTTGTTTGACTCTAGTTTTTATTAACTAGTTTAATTTAATTTTTTATATCAACCTTCGGCAGTGATTGACACAAAACTTTGTGGGGCGAAATGAATGAATGAATGAATGAATGAGCGAAGCTTAGAAGAACGTTGAACACAACAACAAAGTGTTGGACAAACAGATCAAGTGTTGGACAGACAGATCAAGTGATGGACAGACAGATACACAATCAAACAGACGTACAGAGAACACACACATACACACGACGACCTTCAGTTAAGAAAACACACACAAATGAAATTAAAGTTAAACAAATATATTCACTTGTTTGCATATCAGCATTTTGCTAACTGTCTATAGAACCCGACTCTCTCTGGTTCTCTGATTGTGCGACCGTTGATTCTCTGACTGTCTGTCCGTCTGTCTCTGTGTACTGTGTACATCGCAGTTACGACTGCTACGAGTGTGAATTTTATCTTCAACAATAAAAGCTGCAAGTTTCTGGTGTTTGCTCGAAAATCGAGCGAAAAGAGATGCCATCTGTCGACGTCCACTCGAATTGTTTAATTAGCTCCAAGTAATTATATTTCATTGCATTTATTTGCATGGAATTATATTATTCGCTTGGGGAATAATTGGTTCAGAATTAGGCGCTAGGCAACAGATGTCGTTGATACTATCGGCGATTAAGTTGATATGACCGCAAGTCAGGAATACGTCAATATTTTATCGACATTAGCCCAAAGCCAATGAACCTCAGATGATAATTTGGAGAAAATGAGTTTTGTTATTTTTTTGGATTTGAATTGTTGGTCAGCTGTATGACCAGTTCTCGATATACGCAAACCCCAATTCGGAGAAATGTGATACTGCTAATATTTTGAGAATTCAATGCAAGAACCTGTCATTATAAATTAAGAGGAATTGGGTTGAGTACAACTTATAATCTCGGGAGTTTTCAAATCAGAGAAATGTTGTATGTTTAGCATAAGTTCTACGATAGAAAACTGTTAACTTCGAAGTAGGAAAGTTGCTTTGCGCTAAAATGTATGACAATGAATAACCTGCAGTGGAATAATTTACATGACTAACCATGTAATAATACTTCATTGTGCCCGCCCGGCTGGCTTTCGACACCCAGTTCTAGCGAATCACGGCCGTTTTAGTGGCCAAGATTAGTGCGAGCCCAGGTGAATTATAAAAGCATATTCCAAAACAAAATTAACTACGAATTTACGAAGCACGAAAGTAAACAAAAGGGAGAAGAGAGCTACAAAGCGAAGCGTGTCTACGAATTGAGTCCACTGGAGCAGCGACAAGTTGGCGTCAAACAAATCAACAACAATTATAATGAAGTACAAGTTTCGCCCGTCGGCTGCGGTATGGAAGAAAAGCTGAAGTCTTTGCTCAAATCAATTGTGCAAAAATTCAAAAATTGCGCAAATCTTGAAGAGGAATCTTGAGAAGCCAAACTGTCAATAAAGCCAACTTAATGAACCCAATAAAAAGTGTCCTTGGACGCTCTCTGTCAATATGAAAAGCAGGCAGTGGAATCCATAATATGCAAACAGAATTTAATAGACGGTTAAGTACTTTGCAGAAGACGCAAATAGTTTTCATTCCTCTTCAGTGTTCATGTTCTATTTGCAATGCTTTTAAGACTGCATTCGCATTGTCTGAAAAGGTGGGTGGCTTTAGGCAGGATCATAGTTGCACGGACCATAGTTTGGTGGCATGAGTAATGCCTGAGTGCTTGCATTTATTTTTAAATACCTTTCCCTTTGTCATCTGAACTTTGGTATTCAGTGCTGAAATTTGTGAGCATGCGAAGCGAAATGAGCTGCAGGACGAATTTAGGGGGGCAAAATGTAATGCTACAAATCGCAAGTCCTTCGAGTACGTTGGCAAGGCTAAGAACGACCAGAGTCAATTCGCTTATTTCGTTTACATTATTGATTGAATTTACGAAATCGCGTGAGTGGCAGAAATTTAATCAATAAATTGTTTAAAATGCTATAACATCTGAGTTATACAATGGCTCGCGTTACACATGATAAGGGTTATCAAATGATTTGAGATATCGAAGCAAACGCCCCACAAACGTTTACGAGTGCATGTAAAAAATAATCACATATAATCAAGGGAGAAATAACCGAATATAATGTAAATATATTCTTCTGCAAATTAATTACGAGCGAATATGAAACATTTCATTATAATCTATGTACGTAAGTGAGTGAGTTTTTTTAACGAATCGAGAATATATTCACATTCCCCCAACTTCATATCTAATCACCGAGGGCAACCACTCGCGCTTCGTGCTATGATTTTGAATAAAGTCTAAGGAACACAGATAGTCGGTGGTGATATGAACAAGGTGGTGTTTGAGAACGACCTACTTTTGTGGTCTCTCCACATTTTTCAAAAACCGAATAACTTGCGGAACATTGCACAAGTGGCGAGGAGGAGGAGGCGAACACACCTGTCGCTTCGATGTTTCTTTCTATGCTCGACAAGTTGATTTCTTATCAGTTCGTGCGAGGTAAATACCACCACCTCCTCCTCCCCCTCTACAATTAAAACGTATTGCGATAAATATTTAACTCACCTTCGGCCAGCACATCCTCTACGGTGACTGAGACCCGTCCCACGACAAAAACTTTGCCCACAAAACTGTTGGTCTCCTTCGACGTGGAATGGTTGTGCGAATTATCCAGTTTCTCATTTTTATCGAATTTCGAGAATATTTTCTTCATTTTGTTGCGACACGATCGAAGCTGTGCAGGTGTCTCCAGGCGACTGGCTGCGTTGAACTGCGGACTGGGAGCAACGCAGACAGGGAGCAACTGCGGGTTGTTGTTGGTGGAGCAGCAGCTGATGTGGAGCAAGTGATTCTCGGACGGGTGCCCAGGACTCGGCTGTGTTCAAAATGTCGAACAATATATTACTATTGTGAAATTACTATTTTAGCTACTAAGCTAACAAAGACTTAATTTCCTTTCTAATTTTCATATATCTTTGTTTCCCCACTTTCGAGTGGAAAAGAAAGTTTGCTCTATTTTCCGTAAGACATTTGTCATTGCCACTCCGACGAATTTCGGATTCTTGTGTTTTCTATTGGAACTCACTTTTCGCGGAGCCTTTTTCAAGGAATATTATTTAATGCAATGATAAAATTAAATAAATCACGAAAACTTTTCACCAATCCGCTCGCTCTGCAAAATTTACTGAAACAGCTTTTGACAGCCAGGAGAACGAACTGTCAATTAGTTAAGACGAAGTAAAATAGGGTTACCAAAACTCCGTTGTGTAGGTCACTGTGCTAGTGCATAGAATATTTTACCGTATTTACATTACATTTTAATTGTTTCTATTGTTCTTTTATTTATAACTATGCCGATGAGATTAAGAAGCAATAGCACTATCTATGAACAGAACTATTTAGTTATTGTGGGTGCCGTTGGCAACTCTGAGCTAGAGTGGAAATAGGATGTAAAACAATGAAGTGGAAACTAACTATAAGATATAACCAAGTAGAAGAGAAAAGTAATTGCGTTTTTTATTTCATCACACTAATCGATTTGTAATTCACGATGATTGAAATGCTGCCATTTTTATAATTACTTCTTTCTTTTGATATCACTCTTTGGCGCAGAACTTTTCGGAAAGTATTTTTTTTTACTCAAATTGTTGGGAGTTGTAGCGATCGATATTAAATTCAATTGGTAATTCGAGTGTCATAAACACATACGCATCCAATTCAACTCACTTTTTATATTTAGCCGTACGTTTCGAATGGGGTTTCAACAAATAAACATAAAAAATACATAAATAGAACTAATAAATATATTTTATATTCAGTTTTACACCAATTCTGCGCGACACGTCCGAACGACGTTTGACGTTTTGTGGAACTGCAACAGAGAATGAAAAAATTTCACTTTTTGCGAAGTAGTTTTTGTAGATTTCAACTTCAAATAAGCCAGTCTTAACAAGCATTGCCAACTACTATTTGTACCTCAATCAGCTGATTTGACATTTATTGTTTTTTTTTTGTATTTAATTTTATTTTGACAGCTCGTTGTTTACCTTTTTTTAAAACTTCCCTATTTTGCTTGTGTTTTTTCCTATTTGTAAACAAGCCAGGAATTTGTTTTCCTTTTCACATTCTCTTCAATTTCAATTGGTGGTGAAAAAATATGACAAATATTGCCAAACATCTGGCTATCTTGGAGGCATTGACATTTGATTGTAAGACTTTATTTCATGGACTTTTGTAATTTGTTTGATTTTGTTACTTATTTGAATTTCAGCCGGCCAAAGTGTGACAGGATTATCAACGGTTAATCGTCTGGAACAAAATGTATCAGTACTGCAAAAGTATATTAAAATAGATGCACAGGATTTGCTCACAGAGATATCGCGGAGTCTTCAAATTGAGCGACCAGAGCTGAAACAAATCCCACCTGAAGCTACCTATTGTATCTACTTGGAACACGTGTTGCTCCAACTCGTAGACGGTGTAAATTTCGACAGTGATGCTAAAGAGGATCTCATATCCACACATCATGTGAACCTATGCATTGAAGCCGTTCAGGATTTGTCCTTGTTCGCATTGAGCCAACAACTGCATCCAGTTTTTCTAAAAACAGGCGTATTCGCAAAACAGTCAGCTGGCAATAACTCGGCTAAACCCGGGTCGGATTATGAGCTCTTGCTGGTGTCCATTACCGCATTTCGCAAAATACTAGCCATAAAACAATTCCATGCGGCGAATTCGATGGAAATTGTGTTGCGTGACTACATCGCAGCTATATTTACACTTCTATTAGGTCATTACCTACAAGAGCACACATTTAGTGATGAGGTACTAAAACAACTGCAGGTCTACCTCAACTTTATTTGGCTGGAAATCACAAAAATGGAGTATTTCCGAAACATACTCTTCCTCAAGGGCATCCCCAAGTTGCCTCCTGAAATGCAAAAGCGGTTGCACCTGGAATTGTTGAACAAACTAATGTCCGAAGATGGCTTCACTACGTTGGTAGCCACGCTGCCGACAGCGCAAAAGGGCAAAGAGGGCGAAGACCACAATTGCAAGCAAACATTTGAAATCATAGCAAATATTGTTGCCTTCAAAGGCCACAGTAAACGGTTCCAACACGTTATGCTCCAACAGATATTCAAATTCATCCGATTGTGCGTTCTGAATGATTCAATGATGGAAAGCATGGGGGCAGGTTTGCTGTCACTGCGAAGACTGTATGATCTGAATGATGAAAATAAGGCCACAATCAAGAAGTGGTTGAGTTCCACGGTAAAACCGTTAGTTACTCCTGATGATTTGCTGAGTGGACTCATACTAATGGAGCACAGGGAGTTTTGCCTCTTAGTCTCGCAGTTGTTTCAAATATTTTGCACTTCTTCTGTTGAATGTCTGCCCAGTGAATTGTTGATTCCGATGATGCCTCTGCTCCTGCAAGTGTTTCACGCATTGCCACCGGACTTTTTGCAGAAGAAACAAGTTGGCCAACTGATCGCCCGTTGTTTGTCCAATCGAATGCCTGCAGAATTACACAGTGTAATTGGAAAGCTGTACAAACACACCTTCGATGACGACTGGTTGCAGCTGCACGAACGCATTCTAATTTATCCCAATCCCGGACAAACGGAGGTAACTCTGAAAATAGCCTCCTCAGACATAAAGCAGGATTGTGTTATTTCCTTGGCTTTACCTGAACTACTCATGACGGGCGATCAAAGTATTCTGCTGTACCAAGTGTTTATTTCGTTGCTGCGCCACATGGAGGACGTTTTGAACGATGATAGCCAGACGGCCGAAGAACCTTGTATTGATTTACTACAGACAGAGGAAGAGCTGATTTCCTTCTTAAATGAAAAGTACCCGGCTAAAGTGGAAATCATATTGTCGCTGAACAGTCTCGTTTCGCACGAGGGTCTGAAAACTCAGCTTGCAGAAAACTCCACAGATTTCTTGCGTTTGTTACGACAGTTGATAGAAAAACGGACGAATGTCGTATGCAAACATGTGGAATCAGCAGATCAAACCTTGCTCATTATGCTAACGCTTGCTCAGGAGATGCTGGAATACACCCAGATGCCAGAGAAGTTCCGCGATTTCGTACCGATGTTGAAATCGCTCAGAGCACAGTCACCCAATGTACTGGTCAAACTAAGAATTGACTCTTTACTAACGATCCTGGAGGGTGGATTCACGGCCAGAGCCACGCAGGTTTCAACGCCCTTTAATGTGGCCCGTTCACTGATCGAATCGAAGGAATCCCATCTGCAAGTATATGGCATTCAGACGCTTCTGGATCTCTTGAGGCGTCGCGATAGTGTTACGCTGTCCAACGGACATGTCATCATCGCATTGGCTCTGACAACACTAAAGAACACCGAATCGTACACTTTCTTAAACTGCGTCCGGCTCTTCGTTGGCCTAGTCGATGTAATGGAAGCTGAGGTACTGGAAGTGCTGTCCGATGAGTATTTGAATGACAATGCGTCCATGGATTACCGTCTGGTGGTGGGCGAAGCCATTCTGAAAGTCAGCAAGGAGTTGGGTGAATATTGATCAAATCAAAATAAAAACTTGCTGTTAAATCAATTTAACTTCCCGATTTGAAGGTCCAATTTCCTACAAATACAAGGATGTTCTGCTTAACGGTTTCATGTCCGGTGCACGATCTCCGATCGATGAATTTCGCTGGTCGTCGTTTTCAAATCTTTCCCAATTATGTCGCACTCTTTCTTATCAAGTGCACAAGTTCTTCCATGAGGTGATTTCATGATCTTTAATGTTTTTCGGTAATAATAATAAATTTATTGTTTATTTGCAGCTTATCAATCTTGTTGATACAGAGCTGGCGAGTGGAAAGTATTTGCCCGCTAAACGTGCCGCTGTTTTGGTGATTAGTGAACTCCTCCAGGGCATGGAGAATCTCATGGATTTTGAGGAAATGCTATTGCCTCTGTACCGTGTTTTGAGGTCCATAGAAGCCGATGAGAGCTGCGACGACAAGATGCGGTTACATGCAGCGAACGGCTTGAAGGCTTTGGCAGAGAAATGCAAACAGTTTTTATTTCCTCAGCAACAACCGCAGAGAGAAATACAGATATTCGGCATAAAGGATAAGCCGAAATCGCGCCTGAAAGGACACATCCTAGAAATGAATTAAGGTAAAAGATATCACAACTAAAAGTCGCAAAACAATTTACTAGATTTATTGTTAAACACTGATTTTGTACATAGGTTTAATTTTCTTTAATATCCGATTGTTAGCTCGATAAAAAATAAATAATAATTTAGGGGAACTCTTTGGAATAAATGCGTCAAGAAATAAAAACAAAACAAAAACATGAATGTACATTTTGCTTAACAATATGTAAAAAAAATGGCAGTTTTCGTATCAAGCGAATCAAAATGAACTTATTTCTATGTCCTTCCAATTGAGAATTCCTCCTCAATTTTGTCAGCTACCATTTTTGCAATCGCCATGCTGCTAGTGGCTCCGGGCGAAGGAGCATTGCGACAATGCAGCACTTGTTTCGCCAGGGCTCCCGTGCCAACTCCTCGATCAAAGACAAAATCATCCACCAGATTTCCACTCATATCCAATGCTTGTGCGCGCACTCCGGCAGGCCCGCGACTCACGTCGTACTCAGTTATATCTGGAATATATCTCTGCAACGCCTTCATTTGCAGTGGAATCAGTGCTGATTTCGACATTTCACCCAAACCGAAGCCGAGGTATTTAGCTGCCATCTTGATGAATCCAGGATACCGAAGAGCATCAAACAGCTCGAATAGATTGATGTCACCCCACCTGAGAAATTTGCATTATAACATACGGTTAACATTATTTAGTATTTGTCCTCACTTGTAACCTTCCCGCTTGAAAGCGAGCACTGCATTTGGTCCCAGCCAAACGCTGCCGTCCATGCGCGGCGTAAAGTGCACACCCAGGAAGGGGAAACGTGGGTCAGGCACCGGATATATATTGCCGCGAACCATGTGGCTTTTCTCCTTGGACAGCAGAAGATATTCGCCACGGAAGGGCACAATCCGGGGCGAGCGTGGGCAGCCAGTCAACTCGGCGAGCTGATCTGATTGCAGGCCACCGCAAGTGAGAACGTTGCGCGTGCGTATCTCTTGGTTTGGCTTGGAGCCTCGAATAGTGACGGGATAATCTCCCGCATTGCCATCCTTGGACTCGTCGAACTTGGTCACCTGATTTTTAATTGAAAATAATCAGTTGCTTGTCGTCGTTCGTTT
Source organism: Coelopa frigida (assembly GCA_017309665.1). Classification (NCBI taxonomy): domain Eukaryota; kingdom Metazoa; phylum Arthropoda; class Insecta; order Diptera; family Coelopidae; genus Coelopa; species Coelopa frigida. Next base: position 14,975,231 of record CM029565.1, read on the forward strand.
GAATACTGATTTACACACCTTAAAGTCAACATAAACATCGCCTCCGGCATTTTTAAAGTCCTTCGCATAGTACTGCGTGACTAAACCCCAGTCTACGATACCGGTGTGCGGACTCCACAGGGCCTTGACGCCCTGGCAAAAGGGTTCGATTTCTTCGATCTGCGGACCGTCGATTAGCTTCAGGTCGGGCACCTGATTCTTGAGGCCGCGCTCATGTAGGTCCATCAAGCGACCCACCTCCACCTCGTCAGTGGCCACGATCAACTTGCCGCATTTCTTGTAGGGAATCTGCTTCTCGTCGCAGTACTTGTAGGCCAGGTGCATGCCCTCGACGCAGAGCTTGGCCTTGAGCGTGCCCGGTTTGTAGTAGATGCCCGCATGGATGACGCCGCTGTTGTGTCCGCTCTGGTGTGTGGCCAATTTGCTTTCCTTCTCCAGGACAGCGATCTTCAGAGTCGGGTGGCGGAGGAGAATTTCACGGGCCGAGGCGACGCCCACGATGCCTCCACCGACGACAACTAAATCGTAATTACTGAGACATTCACTGTAACATGTGACACAGACTTTTCTAAAAATATTTCTTAATTACTTTGCTGCTTTATTGTGCTGCCATCGATGTGTGACGATTGTGCCCGCCGATCCACCGCATGCGTTCAACTTCCCAAAAAGCACTTTACTTGCTGGCAATTGAGCATTTCGAAACAATTGAGCCATTGTCGAATTTCACTAGAGTTCAATAAACTAAATCCTAAACTTTCACTTTATTTTATGCACTGTAGGAGACGAAGACACGGTGGCAGGGACCTTGTTTGACCTTGTCACCAAGAGACTTGTCCACCCGAGAGAAGAATCAGAAATGTAGAGCATATGATTAGTAAAACAAATAAATCTATTGGAATTCCATTGGAAGTGGTTTTAATTCCAGAGAATAGTAAACTTTTGACAGCAAGCAGGTTCCGTGATAACAGGTCTGACCAGCAGATCAGCTGGTGAAGGTCGCTTCTACTGTCAAATCGAGTGGGGTGATTTCACCGTGTTGCCAACAATAAGTTTACCACAAAGGAAATTTGGAAGTAATTTAATGTATTTTAATATAATAGATTTTATTTAATTTAAATAATTGTATTTACGTGTATTCATTGTGTTATCAGAAATTTAAAACATGTAGTGGACTTTGTTTTGTGACACAAATAATATAGTTGGCAACTCCGAGGGATATCCCTTGTAAATTTCCCAAAACAAAAAGAGAAGCGGTGCGAAAATAAACAATTGAGAGAGAAAATGTAAATAAATTTGCGAAAATCTCTAAATGTTTTTATAAATAAAAATAGTAGAAAATAAAAAAATAAGATTTTTTATGATTTGAATTCAGAATTCCAACGAATATGCCTTCATTTTGTGTGGTGTTCAACTGCAGCGACAAATACGGACACGCCGAGAGCATTTCCTTCCACAAGTGAGTAGTTCTCGGATCTTCTACAGATTAATTACGATTATGCCGCTTTCATAATCACCCACAGATTCCCGTTCAAGCGGAAGGACTTGCTGCAAAAATGGACGGACTTTGCCCAGCGCGGACCCGAGTGGAAACCCACCAAGTGGAGTTCGATTTGCAGCCAGCACTTCACGCCCGACGACTTCAACTGCGTGAATTCGCGGAAAACTCTGAAGAAGACGGCGATACCGACGGTGCGATTGGACCAGACGGACCGAGTGCGACGCCCACCGCTGTTGACATCGTATAGTTCCAAATCCAAAATCATGTCGCCGAAAGAGAACAAACTCCAAAGCAGTGAACCTGTTGCCCCCGAGCAGGAGGAAGCTGAGTACGATGAAGGCGAAGAGGTCTTTAATGAAAATCTCCCTGTGTTTGCAGTTCCTAATCATCGTGTTTCTTCTTAGGTGCCGCATACTCCACAAATCACGTCTTCACCGAGTACGCCCAAAACGAATTGTCGCCTTTGTGGACTTTGCTCCAGTGCTGCAGTAACGTTTTCGACGAATTTCGAGATATTCGGGATGATTCAGAAATGCTTCCCCACCCTGAACATACAGCAGGACGACAATCTGCCAAAAGACATGTGCCGTGTGTGCCTGAAGCGTTTGGAAGACTTCTCCGAGTTCATTGACAAAGTCCTGGAAACGCAGCGATCGTTGCAGAACAAATTTCGCACCGAGAGACACACGAAGGCCTCGGAGTCGCGATCATTGAAGATCAAGCAAGAACCAGTGGTGAAGGTGAAGCAAGAGGTGGCCGAAGGTTTCGACAGTTTCTTGTCGGATGACCTCGACATGGGCATGGATGAGTGCTGTGATCAGGACCCGGAGGCAACGTCGGTGGACCAGAAATTCGGCTTTTGTGATTTCCCCATGCTCAACACGCAGGACATCATCAACAACTGCGACATTATGGAAATCATCAATCTGGACGATCCCTTCATTGATATTCCGGACGACGACACGGCCTGCACGAATGTCTCAGAGGTGCTGCCGCTGCCCAAGACCCCGATGATAAGCGCTCACCAACTCCTGCAAACACACATGCTCATCGACGAGCACAACTATGCCTGCCCCGCGGAGGACCTGAAGGAAGAGTGGCAAATCAAGAAGTTCTGCAAAACCGAAAAGACTGAGGTGTTCGAACCGCACGATGGAGAAGACAACGGCGTGGCGGAGGTCGAGGATGAGTACCAAAATTGCGCTCACGACGAGACATACGCGAGTGCAGAACAATACAAAAATGTCCTTCACAACGATGTCTACACTATTCAGAATAGCGAGAACCGCTCCTCGAAACCGATTGTGACCTCGGTTAGTGCGATCGCTGAGTCGCGAATGCAGTTTCCCAGCGGGACATCGCCGACTGGCGGTAAACTGGTGGTGACGTCCATCAGCGATCTTCTGCCCGGCACAAGTGTGGACAAGCCGCAAAAGGAAAGCACCAGCAAGCCCAACATTGTTGTCTTGAACGAAAGCATAGTGAAATCCACAACGGCATTCCAACTGCACGCATGCGCAGTGTGCCAATTGAAGTTCTTCAGCATTGAGTCACTCAACCAACATGTCAATTTCACGCACATGAGCCCGGTGGAGCCCACAAGCGCGCCACCGATGGTCAGTCTGCCGAGCAAGAATGTGAGTCAAGACGATGGCGTCGATGGATCGGCCCAGGAAACCGTTGGTGATGCGAATAAAAACGAAAATAGGAAAGACCACACTAGTCCATTGGAAGCTTCGCCCTCGGAGCAGCACAAGAATCACGATGGATACGGGGTTTTCACGAACTACGAGTCGAAAACGCTGCAAGCGGGCTCCAATGAACTCAGTCAGCAGCTGCGAAATCTCCAAAGTTGGCAGCACAATATGAAAACATTGCAGCTGAATGCGCTGATCAACACCTGGTCGCATGGGAAGTCGGCAAATGTTTTTCCAAGCAATGGGCCGATGGACCAGGACACTAACAGGAGTCCACATGCAACAACCACCAACAAAGCTGAGTACGAAAATCAACTGTCGACACCTGAAGGGGAGAAAATCGAAGGAGAAAAGGCTGAGAGTAAAAACGACGACTCCACTGAAAAGGAGGTGTCGAAGAACAATAACGAAAAGAATGAACCGGTGCCTAAAGTTGAGCACGAGTTCAAGAAGCCACTTGTGCCACCGCTTTCTGTGCGCGACAGGAAATCGAAACAATTGAGCGTCGCAGCGAAACGATCGCCGCACAGCAAACGGATTGTGCAGAGTAAAAACGGCCAGAATCAGAATTCGAATTCGCAGCAGGAAAGTGTGGTTGAAAACTTCAAATTCCTGCAACGACGCTATCGTTTCTTGCTGCGAAAGTGCAGAACACTCGAGGAGAACTGCCAGTTCCTTGCCAAAAACCGGAAAAGCGCCGCACCGCGATCGAGGCGCGCTGCCAAATGCAAGTGCCGAGTGTGCGGCCGCACCTTTGCGAGCATCTACCAGTTGCTGAAGCACAAGCAGAAGAGCCATCCCGCCCGCAGGGTGTCGACGCCGTTCTCGGCGACCTGCTTCGGCTGCGAGAAGTACTTCCTCAGCAAGTTGGCCCTGACCAACCACATGCGCTACATCTGCCAATCGCTGTCGCTGCGTTGGTTCAAGACCCAGATGCAGACGTTCAAGTGTCGATCGTGTCGCAGCATCAGCTTCACGCACTGGCGCCTCTTCCGCAACCACGAGATCAGCTGCAAGCGCAAGTTTGACATCCAGCGGCGGCGGCGGCGTCGAAGGGTGCGGAAATGCCCACATTGCGCGAGGGAGTTCGCCTACGCACAAGCCCTCGAGACGCACATGGCCGAGCACGGACAGAAGTCGCCCACGATGAATCTGCGGTGCAGCAAATGCCTGCACAACTTCAAGCACGTCTACACCCTGGTGGCCCACCACACGAAGGACATCTGCCCGCTGGCATCGCCGCAGCAGCAGGACTGCTCCGCGCAATGCTGCAATTGCCAGCAGCATTTCCAGCAAGTGACCGAATTGATCGCCCACCGGTCGCGCTGTGCGGCGCAAAACCACCAGCATCGTCTGGAGGGGCATGCGAGGCGAAGCGAATATCCCTGCAACGTCTGCCACAAGGTGTTCACGTCCTCGAACAGCCTGTGCCAGCATCGCATCACCCACACGGAGGAGAAGCGACACAAGTGCGGCCTGTGCGCACGCGTCTTCAAGCGTCGCGGGGGCCTCACGCAGCACATGAAGGGGTTTCATCTGCAGCTGAAGCCGTACGAGTGCGAGGTGTGCAAGCATCGGTATGCGCTCAAATGCGACATGCAGCGGTGCCGGCACTCGTCGCTGCGGAAGCGCAACGCGGCCGCAGACGTCGCCGTGGCTGCGTCTGGTGCTGCTGCTGCTGCTGTGGGGGAGGTCGAGATGCCGGTGCGGAACGAGATCTGAGCGTCGAGAATCTCGTGATTTATGCTCTCGAAGCTGTTTATTTTTATACTTATCGAATGGTTTCGGAGATAGTTTATTGTTTGGAAATGTCCCTTCACTCATCATTTGGGAGAATGCATTACTTTTTGAGATTTAAAAGAATCGCCAGGGGACTGGGTTTTGGTCGCGAATGAAACAACAACGAGTTTTCGTTTCAATTGTATTATATACACACACATTCATTCGTCGATTTAAATACTATAGGTGTCTTAATTAGTTGTAGTTTATTTTATGCATTGTATATAATTGTAATTAACATTATCATTTGACCTTTCAAAGACATTCAACTAAATCCGCAGAAAACGCGTACACACATCTTAATACATCGTTTGAAAATGCAACTAATTCATAGGAATTAAGTCTAGTTATACGATTAAAAGATATTTAAAAAAATACAATACAATTTTTCATGTTTGGTAAGATAAAATGTTTTGTGTTTTGTTATTGTTTTGTTTAATAAAACTATATGTACAACAATCGATGCAAATTTAAAATTTGAAATATAATTTTGCTAAATTTGAAAGAGTTTGAAGAACAACCAGTGTTTTAACATTCTTGATTCCTTTTGAACATTTCTTTCCTCTTCTTTCGATACTAATTCTAAACAATTGAATTTAAAGCAAATTTTATCTATTGACTAATTTTGAGTTTGACAAACGTAATTTCGACTAAAAACAATAATTAATAGCAATAACAGAAATCGAACTTAAATGGCACTAAAACACAAAAATTTCAAAAATCGAAGGGTTTGCGGAAACCTTCTTACTTCCCTCCCTCTTGTCCTTCGTCCTTCCACTCCACATTTGCTTATACATAGTTTCTAGGGTTTGAATATGTGTTCGGATGTGTATGAGAAAGAGATAGGTGATTGATGATATCTTGCATTAGTTAGTTATATAGATGGATACATGAGTGCTTACATTACTTCATATTCTATAGTGTATACATATATATATAATTATTTAGTTAATTGTATTAAAAATAATCCACTTAGAGATAAGTTGTTGCAAAGCTTATAGTGATGATGATGATGATGATGATTTTAGCTCCCCGTCCTGCCGGTGTCTGGAGCGGATGGCGGCGCCTACTGGAAGATGGCGGCCCGCTGCTGGAACTGGAGACGTCGGTTGGCCCGCTCCTCCTCCTCGCGCCGCCGATCCTCCTGCTCCTGCCGAATCTCGTCGTGGAACTTGTTCGAGCGCAGCTGCTGCTCGATCTTCGCCTCGAAGAAGTTCTTGGCGCCGCTCACGCCCACCTCCTCGACGTTGATCTCGGTGAGGCGGGCCAACTGATTCAGGCCCGACTCCGAGTCCAGCTCGCCGGCGTTGGCCTTGCGGTAGATGAGAAGGAACTCGCGGAAGGAGATCTTCCCGTCGGAGTCCTCATCGACCTCGGCGATCATCTGCTTGAGGCCGAGATGCGTCTGCGGGGCGCCCAGTTTCTCCATCATGAACTTCAGCTCGGTCAGGTCGAGGTAGCCATCGTGACCGACATCGTATCTGGAAGGGAGGAAGAACAAGGGTTAAACATTGATCGATGGACTAGAGGGAGAACAAGGGTTAAACATTGGTCGATAGACTAGAGGGAGAACAAGGGTTAAACATTGGTCGATAGAGAGGAGGGAGAATGAAAGTTAGTCATTGATCGATAGAAAGAAGGGAGAATAAAAAGCGTTTCCGCAAATGATTCGGGTCGGTTCATAACCTACGCCAACATCATGTTGTTGATTCCGACAGTTGTTGTTGTTGTTTCCAACAGTTCAACGACTTGCACAAAAGTAGCCAACAAAATAAATTGGCAAAAAAAAAAACAAAAAACTTAAAACAATGAAAGACGAAGACAAAGTAAGAATCATGTTTGTATTCTCAGTGTTTTCGCAAGCGTTTTGCATTTATTGGGGTTTCGTGCTCAACAACCATAAAATTTGATAATTGTTGACGATAGTATTTGTAGGGTATTGTGTTGTTGTTGTTATTGTTATTGTTGTTGTTGTGCTCGTACACATCCACACCATTGAGCATTTCGAATGCATTGCAACGGTCTGAGTCTCCGTCTGGCTCTCTGCCGGCTGCATAGAAAATTCGCTGGATTTTTGAATTTGTATTCGCGCGGCTTTTGAGGTCATTTGAAATTGAGTTTTTCACTTCGGCGATGACGGGGCGGGCGAGGGGGAGAGCGAGAGGGTGGCGATTGGGCGGAATGGGCACACGGTCGGTGCACGTGTTCGGCATTCGAAGGCAGGCGCCGAAAGTTGGTGTCGCCACCTTCCTGTGGTCCGCTTATGATTATGAAAATTATCGATCTCAATAATCGTGATCGAAAATCCTTCTTTTCAAGGATATCTGACCTCTCTCCCACCCCAACCAACCGAGGTTCAATCGAGAGTCAACTGCGGCTGCTTCCGGTTCCGGAGATGCCACTAACAACTTCCGCCATGAATCCATGTCCCATGCACCTGCGAGTACAAGTGATGCCACAGCCAACAATGGAAATACCTCGCCCCTTCCCTCCCCCTCCCCTCCCATCATCGTACCTGACAACACGCCAAAAATTAACAAACAACAACAGAAATTGAAATTTGAATTTTAAATGCAGTTCCAACAATTGCTCAATAATACATTGGGTACATAAAAATGAAACAAAATAAAAACGAATAAAGTCTAAAGCAAATATATGAAAAAAAAGGCAAAAGAGTAAAAGAAGAAGACAATACCAAAAGCAACCACAAAATCGAAAACAAAAGAAAATTTCCTTCATGGCATGACCGAAGGAAAATGCTGCCACAAATTCACATTGCAGCAACAACAAAAACAACAACGACGACAACAACAATAACGACTACAACAACTACATCAAACAGTCGACAAGAAGAAGATGCGCATGCGCAACATTCGTGTTGCACAATTTTGCTGCACGAAAAACGCAACAAAGAAAAAGCAAACCAACAAATGTGGTAACAGCAAGAAAATTGGCGCCAAATGGAAACCATTACCTCACAATAACTTTATGTCTATGTATGTGTTCGTGTTCGTGTGTGTGTTTGTGTTGATGAAACGATGAAACTTGTTCTGCAGAAAATCTTCGATGGACGGCGATTTTCCTTTCATTCGACTCGGTTCAGTTCGGTTCGGTTCGAGACAGGACGATGGACAACTGCTGAAGAGCCGGTAAAACTTGTCTCAACGCCACAAGACCCTGACGGAGTGGGGAGAGAGGGGCTGGTGGAGGTGGATGAGGGGGAATCAGTGGAGGAGGGGTCGGGATGGGTTGTCCAGACGCCGCTAAGGCCATGGTCAACAAAAGCGTGTCTGTGAACGTCATCGGTGATGCGGACTCGTCGCGACTGGTTGACGACGACGATGATGATAATAAAGACGATGGTGATAATGAAGACGACGATGATGATAATGAAAACGTTGATAATGAAGACGATAGACGTTGGTGATAATAAAAACGATGGTTATAATGAAGACGATGGTGATAATGAAGACGATGGTGATGATAATGAAGACGATGGTGATGATAATGAAGACGATGGCGATAATGAAGACGTTGGTAATAATGAAGACGATGGTTTTGAAAAAGACGATGATGATGGTGATGATAATGAAGACGACAATGGGTATGATGATTATAAGGTAGAGAAAGACAACGATAATAATGATGATGATGACGTCAACGATGCCGTAGAGGGGATCGCATGAGACGGTGGCGAATTCAATTAAAGACCTTCTTTCTGCGCAAAGAAATTAAGTTGAGTTTCACTTTCGTTTTTAATTGTGAACCTGACACGGGGGGAAACAAGTGCAAACCAAACGCACTTCCATTGAAGAAGAATCACAGTCAAAAATAACATTGAAAGTCATAATAATCATGAAGGAAAATAAATAAAAATTACGTCGAGTCGAGAATCAATGAAAATAATGCATAGAAATGCAAGAAAAGACCGTAAAAAAACATGACAATAATTTGTATTATTGTCTGCAGACAGGTGGCAGCCGGTTGATTGACAGTTGGCAACACTACCGATTGTCAATTGGACGCAGACGCAACAACAATAACAATAACGAGGAGTGGATGACGACAACGATCGATGGGTTTTCTTCTTTCGTTTTGGCATTTGGTCGCCGGCATCGTTCAGTGATAGTGAAAGTAATTAAATACGTCGTACAACATTATAACAACAATAACAATATTAATTACAACAATAACAACATAACCATCATCATTGAATTGTTATCGATATTATTGTTGTTGTTTACACTACGATATCGTTTTCGCATTCATTATGAATGAAATTTGTCCAATTTTCGACAAATTGTCCTCAAACGACTTTCCCAAGAAATATTTTCAGACCGATTGATTTTATCTTTTCTACTTCTTCGTCTTCTCTACTTCTTCGTCTTCTCTACTTCTTCATCTTCTCTACTTCTTCATCATCTTCTTCTTCTGGGTTCTTTCGATATGATCGCATTTCTTTCTTCTTCGAGGAATTAATGGTTTATACTCGGACTTCTAACCTGACCCTTCGTCAACCCAAAGGCCCGAGCCACAGATAATGTGCCCAAGCTCAATCACCATGGCGAAGAAGTTCAGAAACCCTGGCGACACCGATCGCAATCCACGAACAAGTGAAAAACACCAACCGTTTCGAAGCCACTGAACATTAACTGAAGCAAATATCGATGCGTTTGTCATTAGCACGCATTAAAGAACAGAAGTCCATCTCTTCACGCATTCCCTCCCTCCCCCTTCTTCCACAGATGGTTCTCACCAAGCTCTTCGCATGCTGGTGCTAGAGTTTAGTGGTCAACTGCAAGCCAGCGACTAAACCGAACCCTAAGTCGGAACCCATGACCCATTGGAAGCTTCTATCGAACCGATTGCAAAAACTAAACCGACGGGCAAAAAACGAACTGAGGGGTAAAAAAGAACAAAGAGGAGAAGGAGGAGGTGAACAGGGGGCGAGTGAAATGTAAACCCTATGAAATATGAATGTTTTGCACAAGGCACAAAGCACAAGAAACCGGGGCGACCTCAATAATTATTGAACTGTGGCAGGTCGGGGGGGTCCGCTGACGATTCATGCCATGCACCAACAGCAAATCGTTGCAACAACAACAACTGGACTACCATCGGCATGGTTCGCCTCAAAATAGGCCCAACTGCAGTCCGACTGTCCATAGGTCTCAAAGAAGCACATGGCCAACGAGAGATAGAGAAAGATAGAGAAAAACGTCTGTATCTATCTCTATGTCGATGTCGATGATTCCCATTAGTAAACACATAAAAATCGATACGATACGAACCATCGAACGTTACCGCCAGCTTCGGAGCTTCACGTGAGGTGAACAAAACAGGAGGCCAGAAATAAATCCCACACAAACATCGAGAGGCTGCGGCACTGCTTTCTTAACGTCCGATTCGTCTCATTCGTGTAGTTCTTGTCGGTTTATTTATTTATATTTAGTCGCTGGAGAGAGGACGACGGTGGAGAGGACGGAGGAGGCGTCGGTCGGGGGGTCGGGGGGCAGTGTCCGTGTGTGGTAAACGCAGAAGGTGAAGTGAAGTGAGGAAGAGGGTTCATCATCATGCATGATTTCCAGCAGCTAATTTTACAACAAATTTACGACTTGTGTGCGTCTGTTTGCGGAACGAAGACGCGCAACGTGATCGAAAATATCACAAGTGATGCCAACGCCAATGATGATTGACCCATGCAGCGAGTGTTGCCAAACAACGATGTATGTAAACAAACAGTAGCAGGTCATGGAGACGACGGACGGACGACGTGGAGACGACGGGTCATGGAGACGACACGCATTCAATTGGAAAATTGAATTGAAAACAATTGCATAAGAGGCGTGTATTATTTTTCTTCAATTGAAAAATCGTTATTTGATTTTCAAGCAATTTGTTGCAGGTGTTCGTTCGAGGAGGAAAGTCTCACGGAGAATACATGGAGGGTTTTAAACAAACTATTTATTTATTTCTCTTACAGCGTGATAGAAATATGAGTGCAGTTCATGGGAATTGGGAAGAGAAGACGGTCATTTTACACTTTCCTAAGGTTCAACTCAAATTATAGTACTCTTATAATTTAGAGTCTCAAGAGAAAATAAAATAACCAACGGTTATTGTGTAGGACACAATATATCAAGCGGCCAATAAGACCGATGACAAAGTAATACAATGTAAACATAAATTTATTAGAGAGAAATATTGAAAGCCCGGCCGACTGGGGAGTTTGGTTATAAAACTCCTTGAACCTAACTGCAATTCCGACAACAACACCTGCATATTTAATGCGATCACAATGCGATATTCATACTTAAAATTCCGGAACATGTCTAAAACTTACCAACTGAGGGAAAAAGTCGTAGTATTGAAAATGCTGGCAACCGATAACAGCATAATTTTGAGCTATGTGATCGGAATAATCAATTAATCGGGAATTGTTGGTGAGCGAAACCAACCGAAAAAAGCGAAGGATGGAGCAGGTGGGTGGGTGGTTGAAGGAGGTGGTGGCGATCGACAGAAACCTTTGAAATTTCCAAATATAAACATTATTCTTTTGTTTATGCATCATCACTTGCAACATATACGACTTCCAACTATACGAAACTTCATCCACATTTCTCCACACGCGATATAGAGAAGGAAAGGGTGAAAGGGATAGAGAAAGGTGGAGAGAGGGAGAGAGAAACCGGGAAGTCGCTTTGATCAACGGAAGCCTGTTTTTCCCCAGTTCCCAAACGATGCATCATAAAATACCGCAGATTCAAATTATCGCACTCTTCGCTTCTGTATGTAGTATTGTTTGGATACCTCGTCTCGATTCCCGACGTAAAAACCCACGATGGCAAATTTTTACGTAAATGATCGCTCAGCACAAGCCTCAACGAAGGAAAATGTGAAGAGAACAGAAGATGGAGAAAATAAATATTTATACTTATATCTTGCTGGAATGCAGATAAAACATTGCTGAAAAAGACTAAATACTAAACATTTACAATCCATATCTTGGTGCAGAGTTCTTGGATAATCACGGAGACGGCATCCGTCCACGAGATGTCTTCCCACGTGAGGGATGGGATGGGGCTTTCGAAATAGTCGGCATGTCCAAGAATACATTTTGACATTTCGAAATTGGAACGAATTCCGAATGCACCATTCGATTTCGTAAGACAAAGTGATGTGTGATGGGAAAGAGTCACAGCCGCAGTCAGCGTCACGTGACGAGTGATGGCGTGAGAGTCGTGGCGACACGAATGTTATCTGTATGCAATATGAATATTACCACCATCATCATCACATACCGCGATATCGACATTGGAAATAATATATCCTTACACAATGTGGATGGTTTTGCACTTTTGGAGCCCCGGACCAAATAATGATGATGATCACCGCACTTCCTCGTGAGGTTAATCAAAATAAACCACCGAGCAATTTGAGTGGTCACCAACGAAGCAACCAACGAAGCAACCAACGAAGCATTCAGCCACCAAGACCATCGAGACACGGCCGGGTTCATCGGCTGAGCGGACGGTCCGATGGTCACCGATGACTGCGACTTTGAGTGCGTGTCGAGCAGCAATAACAATGATATATTGAAATAAATAGACTTTCTAAGCACCAGCATCAGCATTGCGAAAATGTCGCTAAGGGGGCGAGACCCAGACTTGTCTCTGTGGCGATGATAAAATTTTCATTGTGGTTGATTTTGCCGTTGTCGACGTCGTCGTCAATGCGTCTGGCTCGCCGGGTGATTGTGACAAATCACGGATCGGGTAATAACAATAACACATCGAGCCATCCATCCATTCGTCAATTGAGGAAATATCAAATTATGAGTGCGTCGTGCGTTATGATTGCGGTTTTGCGATGCGATGCGTTCACGATGGTCGTCGGCCGTCGCCGTTGATCGAAGCACAATGTTGGGGGGAAATTAGTCATGGGGTCGATCGCCCTGCTTCACAGCAATGGTGAGGGTGAAACAACAATTGCAACAGACCGTTGACAATGAGTAATTGTCTGAGTGGCCACCCATAGGCCGACAGAGAGTCATGAAGTGGACAGACAGACGGATAGATTGAAGGTCTGGGTAGCATTGAAGGGAGGTTCTAGAAAAGTCCGAACCACCATCGAGAACTACTACAACGATCGACGATGAAGTCATTCTTCTACTTTGGTCATGTATTTTCCAATCTCGCCTCAACCGCAACACGGATTACGAATGAATCAATGATGATATAATCAATGCAGAGTAATTGTCATTATGATGATGAAGTGATTGTCAATCGAGGGGAAAACAATGCCAACGATAAGTCATAATTAAGTCGTCGGCGAGTAAATAAATTGCCGTGAACGAGGCCATATTTACGGAACTTTTCAATTGAAGTACAATAAGTCAAAAGCAAACTCAGACCAGCGATAAGAGGAGCAGAGGTCGTCGGAGTGAGAGGCAGACGAAGTAGAGAAAGCGCAAGAATAAAGATTTTGGCGCCGACACAGATAAACACCAGTGAATCGATGGAGGAGGAGGGGTCAAAATGGGAACGGGATGCAACTAAATGAAATTGGAAGTCAACAGTCAATCGAATCGAGGTTGAAAAACAAAAGTCGCGACAAGTCGAGAGAATTTCTTTGGAGACAAAGAGAAGATTTACAAGGAGCGATATACGACACATGGATGCAAAAAGAAATTAAAAAAATACACATAAAAATCAACTCTCTCTCCTTTGAGCAATCAGTCTGTGTATTTTAATCTCTTGTTGGTTTTCTTCATCGTCCACACAGAAATCGCATTGCAACGTTGAGTCATCACTGACGCTGAAAGGAACAACAACAACAACATCTCTCTCTCTCTCTCACTTTCCAAACTCACGCCACACCCCTCATGTTGCACTATGATTGCAAAAGTCCCCTCGTCATGTCGTTGCCACCGCCTTGGCCAACACATGGAGTGCTGCTCACCAAAAGGGTTCGCCTTTAAATGCAGTCCTTTTATTAAATGAATTACGAATTTCGAGCATGTGCTCGACGTTGGCACACGTGCAAACAGGAGAGGGGCGGGACAGGGGAAGGGGAGGAGAGGAGGGGACTTCATTGCAAATGAGTGGCTCATGCACAAGGCGTACAGAGACCCTATGAATCGCGGCATGAATCGAGAGACAGTGCGGAGCCTACGATAACTTTGTACTGTAAGTTGTTTCCTTCTTCTGGAAGTTGTTTCTTTCTACTAAATGTGGTTTCCTTCTACTAAAGGTGAAATAAGGGGTCTATAATGGTGAAATGTATATCATAATATAGTAATTAATGATTCTATTTCGTGAATAATTTCTATAGAGAACTTTATTTTAATATGACATAATGTGAAGCTTTCCTTGGAATGACACTAGAGCTAAGTTTGGTTGGTTTTGAATTGTGTATTGAGAGTATAATTACTGAATGCACCACCCTTTGAACGGCTCGCTCCACTGGCCAAGTGTGAAGAAAGGGGTTGGGAGATGAAAAGCAACCCTCGCTCTTGTCGGCGGCTAGAGATGGTGGTTGCTTTCTGCGGATGACGGACAGACAAACAGACTGGACAATATAGTATATGCATATAGTTTGTAGTATATACATTGAGTATTGTAATCGATATGCAAATTCTGTTAGGGGGTGAGTGTGAGAAGGTATGGGGTGCAAACGAGTCGTTGCAAGTGACGGCAGATGCGAGGGATTAAACCAAGTTATCAATGAAGCTGCAGGCCGAGAGATGAAATCACAATGATATAACGATGATGAGGATGAAATGAAAAGAGGATTTTCAAAGACTCAGTAACTTTATCTCAGGCTGGATCGTAACTTCCGAAAATCAATGGAGACAGGAAGATGAGGATGTAAAAAGAAAAAAGCAGCAACGACAAAAATTTATTGTTAGTCGTTTGTGATAGGAAGCGTCGAAATACATTAACACAAAACATATATTATTGTAGCTTTTCTATGGATGGTCTTGTGCTGTTGTAATATATGTATGTCGTTTCTTATATCGACAACAGGAAATTGTGACGATGATGATGATGATGAAATGAAAGCAGGCAACGAAGAATCGGATGCGGGAGGGAGGGGAAGTGGGGAGACGGCTGCAGGGGTCGATATCAAAAGCGACACAAGCAATCTTGGCTTCGATAAACCAAAAAAAAAAACATATAAATATTGTAAACTTTAAGAGAAATGTCGTTTCATGCAGCAAATGCCAACGACGTGCAGTTATTTTCTGCTGCACTTCGGTGTTCGACGCCAAGCGATGATATCGTCACGTTTTAACGTGAAACCCAGACACGTGACGAATTTCTCCTCTTCTATGCAAAATACCCATCATAATCCGGCAATCATGACCGGGGATTAATTTCCTAATCAATTGCCGGTTTCGATAAGAACAAATTAATCATAACAAGCCAATGTTTTTAATTAAATCTTCTTCTGGGAAACTCATACTGTTTACTTTGAGTTAGTCTGAGGTAGTTCAAACGAAAACTTCCGAGTTGTGATATGAGTTATTGAGTTAAGAGATAAGTGCGATACCTTCAGATAAAGAAGCTCTTTTGGAAGTTGAACCCATGACTACCCGAGGGAGACCGAAATAAGTTATAAAGTTCATTGTTTCCGGAACAATAATGAACAAGTTTAGGGGGTATTAAAATAAAACCCTGGAGGTTGTTCGAGTTAGTGGCCGAATTTCATGTCTCTCCCATCGCGTTAACAGCGAGATTTTATTTAATTGAAGACATTTAACAAGTAGTTAACACATTTGTAAAAAAACAACATTTATGTACAATGTGTTGTGAGAACTCGTGCTTTTTGTTGTCGTTCTCGTCGTGTTGACGTCAACAATCTGGTGTAAGCAAGTGTTGGCTTAAACAAATAGAAAAACCGGCGTATAAACCGCAGCGATTGTGACACCAGACCGAGCACCGGGTGAAAATGAGAGAGGCCGGGGGCGAAGGAAGGGAATGAGAACCTTCCCAGCTTTGTATATAAATTGTTTATTTATTGAAATTAACATCTTGAATTTGTTTGATTCGTAGAAGCAGAAGCTATTACCTCGTGAATCACCACTCACATTTCTCTAAACAACAGTCGGTCTCTCTGTCCGTCCATCCGTCTGAATATTTACTTTAATTTGCAAGTTTTAATGAGAAAAACAATAAATGAAATGAGAAATTGTAGACTGAGTCATCAGATGCTGATATTTTCACACCGTAAATAGAGTTATTTTTGAAAGTTGTTTTCCAATTCTTCGTTTAAGTCCATTTGATTTTATAGAAGTATATTTTATAAAGAAGTATATTTTATATAGAAGTATTTTCTTAGTTCTACACTAATTTCTTCTAATTCAATAAAAACATATTTAAATCCATCTCCGAATTCTTCGTTTAAATCCATTTAATTTTATATAGAAGTATTTTTTTTAGTTCTACACTTACTTCTTCCAATTCAATAAAAACAATTTAAATCCATCTTCGATTGAGAAATAAAGTTCACTGAACTTACCGAATTTTGTAAGTTTTCTTCGGTATTTATGTCGGGGATTATGTTAATGGAGCACGATTTCCACAACAATAACATTTAATAATAATCCACATTGTCTTTCGACCTTGTTAATAAAATGATTAACACCTTTCTGGTAGGGTCTCGCTAAAAACTAACCCAAACATCCATATCGTGCTACGACCACGACCACGATCTCGTCTTGGGGTCCGTAAAAGGTCAAAAATTCCAGTGCATGTTCCTCCCGAGCCTCAAGGAACAGGTTTCTTAAGGAGCGACTTTTTGTATAGTGTTTTTGTCGTTGTTAAGTTTTCGCTTTTTATTCTGCGTGAGTAATCGACGCATGTGTATATGGCTTATGCATTATGCGCATGTGTTTGTGAACATAAATAAAAACGAGTTTACGATCCTTAGCGAGTACGTTGCAAACAAAACCTTTTGGCACGTTCCGAACCCACGGCGACCGATTGAGGATGCTTTTGTTGCAGGTCGAGAGAGACCGCGAGTCAGACTTTGGTCGACTCAAAGTCCGTCCTTCCGTTCCTTCCTTCGTTCGTCTCTTCCTTCGTTAATTCGTTCGTCTGTTAATCCGTGTTGAGAGAAGAACGAGCGAAAAGAAGCTCGCGAAAGCCACGAGGTATAGGATATGGTTCAAGGTTTTACGGCGTCTTTGTTTTTATTGAGCTTCAAAATTGGCTATAATTTACTGTGAAATTGAGTGGAATAGTTGTTGTGTTCTTGTTCTTGTTGTGTGCGTGCCATGTTGTTGTTGCTGTTGTTGTTGGTTAATTAATTCTATATGGCTTTTTAAGGTGCATCAAGTTAGCGTTTTACAACGATTTAAGAGAAACGAGGCCAATAATTGCTTCCATTGACATTTGCAGGAGACCAAAACAGGTCTCGACGAATGTGAGCTCAATGGGATCGCAAGACGACCTTTGAGAATGTTGGCCTAAAAAGAGTTCAAATTGAATTTTTTATTTATGTGCATTTTGCTACAAGATTAGAATCAGAACCATGCGATAGACCATCAAATTTCCATCTTGTAGACTTGTTGGCAACTCATTACCGCTGTTGAGGTCTCAAACAAAGCACTTAACTCGAACAACAACATCAACTACATATGTACTATATGCCACAACAATGGCGATGAATTAACCAAGCGTCTCTAAGTCGGGCCAAAACAATAAAAGCCATCTGCAACATGCAACCGAAAGCGAAACCGAATGCGAAGTTCCAGAAGTGGCTTCCAACAACAACAAGAGCCAACAAACACAACAATGCAACAATACCAGCAGGTAGTTTTTTTCCCTCTCGCTCTCTTCCTTTCATTGCCATTAGAATTTGGTTTCGCTTTGAACAACGATTTCTTTTTGTTTTTATGGCCAAATGTTGGCAACTTTTCAAAAGTCGAATGGAAACACGATTGGCGGAGGCAGTTCTTCTATTGTCGATGATTGTTTTTACAAACATTTG
Organism: Coelopa frigida; assembly: GCA_017309665.1. Lineage (NCBI taxonomy): Eukaryota > Metazoa > Arthropoda > Insecta > Diptera > Coelopidae > Coelopa > Coelopa frigida. The sequence continues at coordinate 14,993,201 of CM029565.1, forward strand.
AAGGATGTGATGTGTGTGGTTGAAGTCTCTGCAGTATCCTTAAAACTTCATGATTTCGATCGATTGTAGAATGGTTTCTTAAATCACTTCTCTACTTTGCTTAAAACTTTAAGATAGTCGAATGTTGCATATGAGGATTCTAATGGAGTCTCCCACTCTTGTTTAGACTGAATTTATGCGTGCTCATGCATTAAACTACGTAAGGATAATTGTTGGGGGAACAGGAAAATTGCATGTGTGTTGTAATTCAGGACAAAGGACTTGCTGTTGTTGGTGCTGTTGTTACAGTTACTACTCCCACTGCTTTGACATGCTCTTTTACACTTGGTTCTTGTGATGAGTTGTTTGCGAAATGTTCTAACATGTTCTCCGCTGCAGGAACACGCCTACATTTGGTCGTTTTGTGCTGCCACAGAGAATTCGTGTCCGGAAAACACTTTGTTCGAAAATTAATTCTGACATGTTGTTGACATGTGACCCACATTTCTGCGCTGTCCATTTTGGAAAGGTCCGCAGCCCGAGGTGTTTGGCTGCGGATGTGGATTCGTTTTTGGACACGCGATGGAAGGCATGGAAGGCAGAAATCGGAAACTTCGATTTTGAAAACCCCATTGAATTTCTATTAATTAAAGAGATCAGGGACAGGAAACAAGATCCATTCTGGAAAGCTGGCGATGCAGAATTCCATGGCGGTTATGGGAGAGAAAATGGAGAAGTAAACAAAGATAGACTGGAATGTCTTATCGTCTAGAGAAAACAAGTAAATACAATAACGATATCACAAGAACGAAGATAAACAAGCGGCGGGTGTGATAAATTTGCGTCACAACTTCTGTTGTGAGGATAGAGTAACATGACATGTAAAGAAGCTGCAGTAGAAGGAAAAATAAGTAAATAAAATAATCGAAACGGATGGAGACTCCACAATTGAAGAAGGAGAGAGAGAGGTTGGCACTTGACTTGGCGTTGGACCATGGGTTCATGGATGGACCCCAACTTGAGGGAGGAAATTAAGATTTTTATGCGGTGATAAGAACATTTTTTAATCGCAATAATATTCCAATATTGTTCCTTGTTCCCTGTAGTGACAAATGCAATGACTCATTGCAGTCGATTCACTTCAGAGCTGCTCCAAATGGGCCTGAGAAACGAGGGCACCGAGTGCAACCGACGTAAATTGCAGTGGCACGCAATTAGAGGGCGGAACTAGTAGCTCTCAATTATGGTCCAATTAAAGCGACTTCTTATGAGATTTTCGTCGTGGTGTTAATTGAATTTTAAGGGTCCATTAAATTGGATCACAGTGTAATTTGTTTGTGGTCTATCGAACGCCCCCTCAAGGGAATATGATGCGGGATCTTGGGGACAAGTTTCTAGCTTTCAAATGGCGAATGTCGCAGTAACGACGTTCTAAACGACATTCTAAATTAATTTTAATCGTATGCAAATCATTCGATTCGAATGGCACGACCTACGACGAGATCGAAGGCAATCAGTGGGAAAAGCGAAAGAAATGCCCGGTGGGATCGAAGCACGGTCGCCACTTGTCCAAAGGTCAGCTGAGCCGCTCGCATTCGATGCCGGCTCCAATAATGGCATCGAATTTCCTGCAAATTAAGCGAGCACCGCTGTCACAAGTTCTGCCTCACATCGCCGTCAGAGTCGTAGTCCACGTCTGAGTTTACTGAGTCCAAGAGGCAACGAGATGGGAGATTCATAAATAATTTATTATCTCGACGGGAGAGTGAAGGAAGGCTACTGAGAAAACCCAAGGCAGCTCAGCGAACGAAATCTACTTAGCATGAGGCGATGGTGGATCGTAGACAGCTTCAGATAGATAGATGCAAAGTGAGTGGTTGTGTGTTCTGAATGTTTATTTTCAGGTTGTTCGGATTTGTTGTTGTGACCTTGAGAAGGATCCTTGGTGGATTAAATTCGAGGAGAGACTCCCGCACACACCCAAACACTCACATACTTATATGGAATTGTGCTTTTGTACTCTGGATTGAGCAGATAAGACTTCACTCTTGCTTTGAATGTGAAATGAATTGTTAAAATGACGGATTCTTGAGGGTTTTGCTTACTTGTTGAAGGTCTTCTGGTAGTCCTTGATCTGCTTGCGCGAGAACTCGTGGAACTCGGTGTAGACGTTGACCACCTTGAAGGTGCGCGGCACCTCGATGCCCGCCTCCTGGGACTCCATGATCTCCTGGCGACGGTTCAGAATGTGCGTCAACTCGGAGGTGTCGGCGTTGATGGAGCCGGGGCGGCCCTGAGAGGAGCGGCGGTCGTTTGTGGTGCTCGACGAGGTGGGCGCGCCCACCGAGGACGAGGCCGATGATGCGTTCGATGAGACAGACATGTCGTTCAAATCAATCAATCAATCGCTCACCGCTCAATGAAACGGAAGTGAATGAAGAGAATTCTATGTTCTAGGATGTGAAGCGATTGAGTTTCCGACACAGGGCAGGGTCTGCAGCAAGTGTGGTGGTGGTCGTTGTTGTTGTTGTTGTTGCTAAGTTCACACGCAAGGTGGTGCACAAGTGGATGCAGCTGCTCGTAGGGTATGGCGCAAGAGCCTGCAGCAATTTTCGCCAGCAGACAGGACGACGAAGGACACGACACAAGGATGCGGGAACGCACGAACAATGGGAACGAAGACGACGCGCACGCAGACACGAAGGCAAGGTGGATTTTTTTGTATTTTGTATTTCGGTGTCGGCTCTCGTTAAGGGCGGGGATGTGGATGCTTTTTGTCTGTCGTGCGAAAAATTCTTCCACTCTCGTCGTCGTCTGAAGGATACAAACTTTTCGCGCAACGACTTGGAGAGAAATTTTCACAAACACTGTCTTGCAGGTCCTTTGGATTTTCCGAAATTATTTTACCAAAGCCGTTGTTGTTATTTTGTGTTTTTAAATGCCAACAACAAATTCAAATGGAATAAAAACTCCGTTAACTACAAGAAGAGAGAAAACGAACGTCGCGAGTGGTGAACGGCCAGAGAGCAACTGAAACACTGTCGCCGCACAGGGTTGCCGAAGTCACTTCAATCGAAGTGTTTCACTCCAATTTTAAGTCGAACACTACGTCACTCCACTTTTTCAGAAAACACATAATTGGCGTTTACTACGATTATATGCAGTAGTCACATATCCGAGGTCCGAACCCTGGCCGTCGTGCAGACAGGGTTGCATTACACCGAGTTCAAACAAAATTCTGTTCCTACACTGTTGGCAACGCGAGCACAGTTTGAGCATTTCACACAACGCTTTCAAACTTTTTACTCAATCAATTAATTAATTAGACGGCGATTTATGCGATTTTATTTATTGCATGTCCCAGTAATTTATAATACGAAAAAACAATTTGGCTAGTTTTATAAAAACTACGATTTCCGAAAACCAAAACCCACACACACCGCTATTAAATATCTGCATCCAGATTGCTCTTGCCCTCACTGAACACCTTCGGAGCCTCATAGTTGGAATTCAGAGCCTTGGCGCGATGATTGAACGAGTAGAACGAGGGCAGGTTGCCCAGAGTGTCCCACGATTTCTCCTGCATGTCGACGGTGGCGCGGATCTCCTTGAAGTTCCCGACGATCTGAATTAAGTTGTAGACCACTATCACGAGGCTGACAACGGTTTGAATTACAATCTACAAAATAGAGAAAGAAACAATGTTGAAGAAATAATTTGAATGGGGAAAACTCGAGACCCACATCTGACGGCAACTTATTCCAGTCCTGCTCCGTGAGTCGCAAGTAAGTCCGATCTGCAACCAGAAATGATGAAGTGGTAAAATGTTAATTGAAAAATTGAGGAAAAACATGAAACTCACGGTGCGCCGCTGAGAATGCAGCGTGTGCGAGCGATGCAAATCCAGCCAGGAGGAGCATTTTATTCAATATCTTTGCGGACATCTTGTAGAGTGTTTCTTTTGTCTTAATTAAAGTGTCTCAACAAAATTACTTAATGAATTCTTAATTTTACAAATTTTTGTCGATTTTTTTCGGCGATTCACGAATGGCGTTTCGTTCCAAATGACAAAGGCGAACAGCTGATTCCGTTTGTCAAAGAGTGCATATGTATATATGTATGGATATGTATATGGGACCTTGTTCTTCTTCTCAGGGTTGTAAAAACACAGCTCTTCTTCTTCCTCCAGGAATTTTCCGTATCGGCGATGGGGTTTTACAGAAATGATTAACTTTTCATAGATAAATAGAACTACACTTTTATTGTATTTGTATATATTTTATTTTTGTCATCATACATGCATTTTTTCTTCCCCTGATTTATTTGCGTTATTTTGTTTTTACAGCGACGGTAACCCTGGCGGTGATGCGTTCGAAAAAGGGCGTGAAATGTCGATTGAAAAGTTGTTTACAAACAAATTTTTATCGCAAGGGGGAGAAGGAGCAAAGTGGAGCCGAGCGCCCACCTGGCAGCACCGGATCTCTGGAAGCCCACTGCCACAGGTTCTTCCTCTTCCCATGGTTGTTCCACCAACGAGTACGGCTCTGAGACCGGGCCAGGTGCCGAGTTGCATCCGCTGGAGTAGCAGAAGTCGATGCCTTCATCCGTGACGACCAGGGAGTTCTCCGCCACGGCATCCAGGGTGCAGCCGCGCTCGATGCTGCCGTCGTCCAATCGCCGCGTGAAGCAGCTCTCGTCGGCGCCTCCGAAGTCCACCGGCGTTGAACACGTGCGCAGGCTGCCCGCATCCGCCGTCTGGGCCCACCGGCAGTTGGCGTCGTCGCGATCGCACTGGAAGCACTGCAGCGAAGGAGCGCGCTGCAGAGGCGTCTCGTTGCAGCCGTCCTCGTAGCACAGATTGCAGCCCTGGGCGGCGTTGGTCTGCTGCGAGACCAAACAGTCGGCGTACAGCTGGAGGTCGCTGCGGCAGCCGCGCACCATCTGCCCGCTGTGGTCGACGTACTCCAGACACGCCTGCCTCTCGTCCTGCGGCTCCTCGGCGGCTGGCAGGCACGGCAACGGCTCCGTCGTGGCCGACGCGCACTCCGAGTCCGCTGCGCCGCGGCACTGCTGGCAGCGCAGCCGGTTCGGCGGGTACATGCCCTTGTTGCAGAAGCTGCCCTCGCACGTGCTGCAGCTCGTCAGCGTCGCGTTGCAGTGCAGCGCTGTGCTCTGGCAGCCGCGCACCGTCCGGCCGTCGGCGAGGACGCCGATCACGCAGGGCGCCCCCTCGACGGCGCACTCCTCGATGGACACGTCGCCCGGCGTCTCCCAGGTGGCGCAGTTCGGGTTCACCGTGCTGGAGCAGCGATAGCAGCGCGTGAAGGCGACCGCGTTGCAGCCGTCGCTCGCGTCGCACTCGTAGCTGCGACTCACGTCCGCCTCCCCGGAGGGTGGCGGGCCGCAGCCGCGTCGCACCCGGTTGTCGCTGTACTCGGCGGCGTAGCACGACGAGACCTCGGCCGAGCCGCAGACACCCGATCGCAGGGCGGTCGCGTTCGTGCGACACAGCGGCTGCAGCGTCGAGTCGCACTCGAGGCACGAGCGCTGCTTCAGGCACTGCCCGTTGCAGAGGCTCGCGTTGTTGCAGTGCTGCAGGTGGGCGGTGTCGGCGGCGAGGTCGGGCGGCAGGTCGCGACTGCAGCCACGCGCGACGCGACTCTTGCTGTGGTACAGGAAGCAGGTCTGGTTGCGCGCCAGCAGCGAACTGACCTCGCACGTGCCGTACACCGTGATGTTGCAGCGCGACGCGTTCACCTCGAAGAGATCCATCTTGCAGCCGCGTCCCTGCTGCGAGTCGCACTCGATGCACTGCAGCTGGACGGCGCCGGCCTGGTTGTTGCAGCCGTTGGTGTCGCAGTAGACGGTGGTCGCCGTGTGGCTGCTGTTCGTGTCCGAGCGACAGCCGCGCAGCGCATGCGTCGCATTCACGACGTCCGTGTAGCAGGCGTCCTCCTCGTGGTGGTAGAGGCAGGGGCGGGGTTTCTCCGCCTGCGCAGCGACGCACGCGCTGCCGCTGCACTGGTGGCACTTGAGGCGACCGGGCGGGTAGACGCCTCGGTTGCAGAGGTTCGTGCCGCAGGTCTTGCGGTAGGCGGCCCCCGTCGAGGGCGTGTTGGAGCTGCAGCCGCGGTAGGTGACCGAGTCCACTGGGGCGAGGGAGAGAGAAGAGAGTCAGATTGATGGATATATAGGTGGGGGTGAGTTCGATGGACCTACCGATGGACATGGCGCAGGTGAGCGAGGTGCAGGTCTCGTAGGGCAGCTCGGCCCCATCGAGGGTGGTGGCGCAGGCCGCCAACGAGACGGAGTCGCACTTGTAGCACACGATGGCCGCGCCGATGTCTGTGGAGGGCGAAGACCGAGAAGAAAAGATCGATTATTGTGAACATTGAGTCCTCCTTTCGAAGAGATGAACACTTACGGTTGGTCAGGAAGACAGACAGCAGAACTATTATAGATCCTTTGGGGAATTCCATTTCGAATGTTCGCTTTCTCCTTGCACTCACAGAGATTTCGCTGTCGTTCTCGTTCTTACCGTAGCCGTGGTGTTGCCAATTAGAAAGCATTTGGCCTAATAATCGGAATGCCGTGTTTGGCTTTAGTCAAACCACTGCCCCGATTACTATTTGTTTTCCAAAATAAATCTGTTTATACAGAGATATTCGTTCTCCATATACAAACATATATGTAACTAGAATTTTAACACAAGCACTTGAGACATTTGTTCTTTGTTCGATTATCAGGGACAGCTATCGATATGATGACAACTTTCATTGTGTAGGTGCGCGTGTGCTTGTGTGTGTTACCCTTTCATATTGAGAGATACGTATAATAAATTATTGATATGACTGATCGAGCAATTGAAATCGGATTATGAACACTTTGATAAGAGTGGGGAAGACGGTTAAAATCAGTTGGCCGCTGTAGGAATGTGGATAGAGGTGGGAATGATTGAGAGGTTGGTTGAAATTCTATTGGTGATATGGTCATGAATCGGTAGACGACGTTCACAAGGTTTATGATGATGTTTTCATTCAATAATCCTTTGGTATCGATTGATTTGGTATTAATTGATTTGGTATTGAATGACTTGGTATCGAATGATTTGGTATTAAATGACTTTGTATAGAATTATTTGGTAGAGATTGATTTGGTATCAAATGAGTTGGTATCAAATCATTTGATATCGAATGATTTGGTATCGAATGATCTTTGTAAGCGCTGTTTTCTTCAGAGTTCAAATTGATTTAAATAAAGTTATCTCGCGTTCGATGCATGTAATTGATCTTGGCCTACTTAGAGCTCCTGACGTCGCCTTCCTGATAGCTTATCCATGCACTTATCCGCTCTGTACTCGACTCGACTCGACTAACATGGCATTGGCACACGACACATATGTACGTGTCCTGCCCACCGTCATAATTAAATTGCTCGTTGACATGGTTTCACTTTTAACGATTTCCCCAGGAGCGATTTGAAAAACTTAAAAAAACCATTTCAAAGTATGTAATGTAAGTAAGTAAACTGACACAAATCGTTGTCCTCCTCTATGGTGTTGGTATTGAAACGTGCACCTCCCTTGACCTTCCCTACCATTTGATAACTTGTGTTCAAATTCCCATAATTATAAATTTCACTAACTAGAACGTTCGTGTGAGTGTGTGTGTGTGTGTGTGTATGAGAGTTTAAACCATGTATTATTTTTTCGTCCCCATGGAGTTTGAAATATCGATCGGTGTCTGGTCGTGCATCTGTCCAGCACAGCACAGAACAGAATGGAACCGTACAGCTCATGAACATGTCGATAGACAATCGGTGTTGGAATTCAGTGCTTCACCGATGTGAAGCCAGTGCGGACAAATATTTGTACAACATACGGCCATATATACATATCTATATACTGCGAAAAAAAAATACCCTTAATATCTGTGATACAACAGTTGAAGTTAACATAGATATAGCGAAAAGCCCTTCTTTAATTAAGGAGATAAGAGTGTTTAATTTGAAATCGAAGTGTTCGGTGAATCCGATGTAAAATGCATCGATAACGCAGTTTCATATATGCATGCAGTTATCATTTGAACAAACATCGATCGACAATTGTATATGCGAATATATTGATTTCGAAATTATACCTGTGATTGAAGTCCTCACAGGCAGCCAGTTGCAACATCCAATCGGATCGATTTAGTTCTCATTTTGAAGTCACCAAGAACTGAACGTTTCCAGAAGGAAATCCTTTTATAGTAATAGGAATAAAAAACCTCTCAAAAATTGAGAAAAAAATGAAGTGTTTTGTACTGTTCCTGTGGATCAGCTTGATTGTAATTTTACAGGCTGAGGCAGCCAAGATTCCACAAAATGGTAGGGATAATACATGTATAACAAGGCGAATAATCAGCATAGCATCATCACGTAGTATTTTTCGTAAATCATCTATCATATATTATTTCGATATCAACCTTTTCATTGATATAAAGTTCTATCATATCCAAATTATCCTTGTCATTTATATACATATGTATTTTAATTTAAATGTTTATCATTTCCAATCCTTCATATACTATAACATAAAGGTACAGTCATTACTTCCGTGGCCCATCGGTCAATGAAATCGTTATCGGCTAACAGTTAGAGTTTCCACGAACATTAGTAATGACTAATTCAACGTAGTCCATGAGTCATCTTGACTCCTTTCCTATACATGCATATCTTTTCATCATCTATCGATTTGGTATGACCAACTAAGAACTAATTAAAGAATAACTAACGCAGATAACGCCACGCTCTGCGAGTGGTGCAGCTCTTACCCCGAGTGCCCCACCACGGACTCCAGCTTTCGTCTCAATCGAACGATTTTTTGCCAGGACACGGCGTGCATCATCGGAATCGGTGAGTACGAATTACACCCCCCACCTTCATCCCTCCTCGTATCGTGTTCTATATGTTGGAATCCATCCTTTGGTTTCTTGCAGCTGAGGCGTCTGATGCGAAGGATGACCATTCGCCATGCCTGCTACGGCAGACTAGCATGAATCTCCAGAAGCCGGACCAGAATATGCACATTGTATCGATTTCGAACGAAGCTCCACCGCCGCCACCAAAACCAGTTGTCTCAGAAGACGATAGCTTTCAGGTTATCTCCATATCCAAGGAACCAACTCCGTTGGTCGACGGCGCAAATGCCGCGGTCAGTGGGGTCGGGGAAGCAGTCGATGCCGCAGAGTCCTTGGCTGGAGCTGCTGGAGAAGCGGGAGCCGAGGCGGCGGATGCGGCTGGAGCAGGAGCAGAGGCTGCTGTAGAAACGGGAGCCGAGGCGGTGAATGCGGCTGGAGCCGAGGCGGCGGAAGCGGCTGAAGCAGGAGCAGATGCTGTTGCTGAAGCTGGAGTCGAGACCGCCGCTGCAGCTTCTGATGGAGCTGAAGCTACTGCTGAGGCTGGAGCCGAAGCCTCGGATGCAGCCGGAGCAGGAGCTGAATCCGCGGTTGAAACGGGAGGCGATGCGACGGAGTCAGTAGGAGCAGGGGCTGAAGCTGCTGTTGAAGCGGGAGCAGAGGCCGTCGATGCAGCTGGAGCTACTGTGGAAACTGGAGCCGAAGCTGTTCCTGAGCCAGCGGATGGAGTTGGAGCGGCAGCTACTGAAACAGAAGCGTCAGCTCCAGAAGGCGGTGAAGAAAGCGAAGGTGAAAAACCGAGCCCGGTGGAGGAAACCGAGCCTGACAAGGAGCCTGCGACCACCGGCGATGGCGAGGCTGAGGCTGCGGGAGCAGAACCGCCAGTTGAACATGTCACCGCCGACAACGAGGAAGCCAAACCGAATCCCGATGTGGAAAGCCCGGACTATCAGGGTGACGAGGCGAAGCCTGGAGCTGGCGATGGAGCCGCGGGAACAGGAGGCGGTCAACCACCCGCCCCGCCTCCAGCCGATGACAACAAGAACTCGTCGACTTCGGCGGGTCCGGCTTCGTTGCTTAAATGCTTCACCTGCTCCAGCGAAAGCGAGGCCAATTGCACCACGAAGCCGACGAAGCAGGTCGACTGCCGGCCGACGGAGGGCTCCAGGAACGCCTGCTACACGCTGGTCAAAGGTGAGTCTCGGGTGGGTCGGCCATGTGGGCGGATGGCTATCGGGAGGGAGGAGGAGAATGAGGTGGGGTGGGGTTGTTCCAATGGGTCATTATGTAGGTTGTTGTTGTTGTTGTTGTTGTGAACGTAAATGGAGCAGGGCTGGCGCACTGAATACTGAAGCTTCCTTTCACCCAGGACCTCGGCTGCTGCAACGAGGCTGCCTCGGCGATCTGATGCCGCCTGAGCAGGAGCGGTGTCTGAACGCCACCGAGGACTCGTGTCGCCTGTGCAGCTCCGCCGGCTGCAACCGCGACGCCTGGCCGCGCTGCGTGCAGTGCGCCGGCAGCGACGCATGCGCCCTGGCTCCGGATCCGCTGCTGCGCGATGCCCAGCTCTGTCCGATGTTCGGACGACGCGACGACAATCGCTGCTTTCACTACGCGAACGCCACCAATCACATGATTCGGGGCTGCGCGTCGTCACCGGAGGAGTTCGCGCGTTGCCAACTGGCCGGCGATGCCAGGTGTGTGGTGTGCGCGACCGACGACGTCGACTGCAATGCGACGCCGCTGCTGAAGCGACCGCAGCTGGCGTGCAATCGCTGCGACAGTCGCACGGAGCCCGGCTCCGAGGCAGCCCTGGCCTGTGGCTGGGCCCAGTCGAACGCGACCCTGGTCGAGTGCTCGAACACGTACCCCTACTACCTGGAGGAGAGCTGCCTCAGCATCCACCACCCCGACATGGGGTGGGCGGTTCGCGACTGCGCCCTCGACTTTGGCGCCTGCGAGCCGGGCATGGGCCAGTGGTGCCAGACCTGCCGCGGGCACGGCTGCAACGCCGCCAACCTCCTGTGGCAGCACTGCGTCCAGTGCGGCAGCAGCAGCGGCTCGACGTCGGAGTCCACCTGCGGCATCGTGGCCACCAGATGCACAGCGTCGGCGCAGCCGTACGAGCGACGGGGCTGCTTCACCCTCACGAATGGTAGGTCCCTCGGTGTGGATTGGGGTTGGTGGTCGCTATGTGGTTGGGGGACCCTTCGGAACCGTTTCGAAGCAATTCAGAACTCAACTCATTTTCTTCCACCTTCGATCGTTGCAGTCGAGACCAATACCACGACCAGAGGCTGCATCTCGGACTTGGCAGAGGAGGGGCTGCGCTTGTGCCAGAACCAGAATCAGGCCCAGAACCAGACGAAAAGTCCCTGCCAGCTCTGCTATGAGTCGGGCTGCAACAGCCGCCTGGCGACGTCGCAGGCCTCCGTCATGGGCCATTGGATGCCGGTTGTGTTGGCCATGTTGATGGTAGTGATTCTTCAATTCTAGGTTTCGATTACCAGTAACACGCAAACACATTCAGACCAGTATGTTTATATACTTATTGCATAGTTTCTTAAATAAAAACAATTCTCATCCGAAAACGAATGAAATACGTAGTTTTATTAAGACCTCAGTATTGGATATTACTATCGAGGTGGGGGATCAACGGAGGCGCCATAGGTTGAAACCCGCCAGTGTTAGAAGGCCGCTGGCTCTCTCCTCCCTCTCCTCCAGTGCCTCTCCTGGCACATCGTTCTGGTCGTGTTCGTCCTCGCAGATGACTCTCCGAACTGGTGATAGCACAAAATTGTGAAGTTAGCCAAAGTCGCTTTTCCAAATCCGAAGAGAACTTTAGCCACAGTGAGTTCGCAAAGGGAATATTAATATAATTGGTGATTGGCCGAAAAATCGAAAATTTAGAAATACATATGTATATTGAAAAGATTCTTAAATAAAACAACTCTCATCGGCAATCGAAATAAATATGGTGTTTTATTAAGACCTCACTACCGGGTATGTACATAAGGGTGCTAGGTTGGTGTCGGGGCATCAGCGGAGGCGCCACAGGCCGAACGCCAACACTGCCAGGAGGCCGCTGGCGACCCGCAGACTGGCCGCTCCCTCCTTCGCGTCATTGCAGTCCTTCTCCTTGCACATCGTGCACTGGCTGTCATGTGGATCTTCGCAGACGATCTTCTGCCGCGGATCGGCGTCTACCATGCAGCCGCGAATGACGACGTCATCTGCGAGATGTGGAATAGACAAGTGGAAATATATGCATATACTGAAAACACTGTATGTACTCACTCCAGGTGCCCGTGAAGCAGCCGACCGTCTCAGATGTCACATTGTTCCTGCACTCTGCCCCGGTCAATTTACCGTCGCTGGGATTGTAGCATTTGCTCTCCGTGTCGCTACGACAGCGGATGCACGAGAAGTTGACGTTGACGTCCGCGTTGTTGCAGCCATTAGCGGTATCACACGTCGAGCAGTTTTTGGACGCATCGCACGCGCCCTGCTCCGTGGTGCGATCGTAGATGCAGCCGCGTTGCACCTGATTGTCGGCGGTGGTCTCCCAGTAGCAGCCGGCCTCTTGATAGTACAGGAGCTTGTTCTGGCAGTCCTTCGCCTCGCTGGCGTCGTGTTCCAAGTGGCACGCAGAGTCCGAGCTGTCGCACTGGATGCACTTTATCGACTGGTTCGTCTCGTACAGCAGGTTGTTGCAGTTGTCCGTCGCGCACACGGCGCACCTTTTGTCCGACTCCGTTGTCTGGCACTTGTTCACCGCGGTGTCCGAGTCGGAGACACAGCCCCTCGTCATGGAGGTCGCGCTGGTGCCGAAGGTGTAGCAGGTCTCGTTGTCCGCGTAGAGGAGGCAGGGGCGCGATTCGATGGACCCGCTGTTGGTCGTCACGTCGCCGCACTTGGAGTCGGTGCTGTTGCACTGGTAGCAGTGGAGTCGTTTCGCCGGAAAGATCCCCACGTTGCAGTTGGGCGTGTCGCAGATCTGGCAGTTGTCCGTGCAGGACTTCTCGTCGTCGGCGGTGGCGCAGCGACGTTCGGTGTGTTTGTTGTCCTTCACCTTCGAAAGGCATTTCGTTTGGCCCTCCGGGCAGACGGCGTTGAACGTGTTCTTGCTCGCGTCCGTCTGCGCGCATTCGGGATCCAGCGAGGAATCGCACTTTTTACAGATCGTGTGGATATTACACAAGCGTTCTTGGCACGTTGCGCAATTGTCCCCCTCACATGCCATTCCCTTAGGTTGGCAACCCCTGGAGATGTCGCCTGTGCTCGGGTCTGGAATGAAACCGAAACCGATCTGTATAGTAGCACGAACTATTTTCGGAATAACTTTTAATCACTACAGACAATTTTCAAATCATCTTATTAAACTGCTCAATGAATGTCCCACTGTAGTCGCCTGGAATACTAAGGAATCCTTGAACCCAGTTCTGTTCGACATCGGGTGTAGGGTGCGAAAATAACAGAAATACACCCGTCAATGTTTCATTATCTCTCACAAACAACGATAACAAAAAATCAATATCTTATCACGAATTGAGGACTATTCTTTTGTTTATTTAAGAAGCTTTGAGCGCTTTGCAATATTACAATTTTTTTTATTTAGTTTACGAATAATAGTTTCCACATATTATAATATACTGAGAAATATAAGATATATAAATTAAGATCCGATTGGCTGTGCTCTTGAGCTATAGATACATGTGTGCAAATATCCATTATCGATTATATTATTTCTTCACTTGATGTGTAATAGCCCGAAGCCAATTTCACAATTAATCAAAATACGGAATTAAGCATTCGACTGTTGATAAGCGTTGTCTTTTTCTTTTGCTCATGGGTTTATTCTGAGGGCATTTATTGTTCTGTATTTATTTGTTAGTGCTTTATAACCCAACAGGTTGATCGATTGGTGAATGACGATCATTCTACTATTAAGGGTGAAAGGTCGCATCGAATGTGTCATAGAGTGTTTATCCATAGGTCGATTGCGATTGAAAATGTCCAGCTAACCATCTGCTGGACATTTTCCAGCGATAGAAATACGACTTACCGATATTTGTGAAACACAACCCTGTATCCTCAACACATGAGGTCGGTGTCAAAGCACTTAGATTCGTAATACATTTGACATCAGTTTTGGAGGAACAGGTGTAGCATTCGAATATTTCTGAAATAGAAGATCGAGTATTAACGATAGTCGATGATGATAATTGTTGTATTATATATATTATTATACTCACGGGGTTCCTCATCACAATTACCAGAACCAATGAATAAAACCAATACCACTGCTATTAAAATTTTCATTTTGTATTCTTGACTCTTGTGAAATTTAATATAATATTGTAGTATTGTAATTCTGATACTCGATTGGTAGAAACTATTGAGGAGAGCGAAAACTAAAAACGTTCTTGTCACTTGTTTTGCTGTCCGAGTTATGGTCTTATCGGCTAGTGGCTGTTGAACGCAATACCACCGTTGAAAGCTTTTTCCAGCCCTTCAAGTGTTATCGAAATCGTTGTCGGTAGCAATTTATGGTTCTCTCCATACATGCGTACCTTTGTGTGTGTGTGTGTAAGATACTGTCGATAATTGGAATTCATATTCTCCATCATATATTTCCATCAACTCGACTGATGTTCAATATGCGAGGACACCACTGTTCTCAGGTAGCCCTATACTTCATCTGCGCCCTATTGTACGGGATCCATGAAAAGTAGACAGTTTACCGACCTTTATTATTTATATAGAGCGTGGATGATTTTATCTGAAAGCCAAGACCGCGACTGTAAACGCAGTCATGGAATTAATACGAACCCGCCAAGAAGTAGGCAATACTTTGGGTTGTGAACCAATTGTATGGGCGACAAGAGATAAGAGTTATTTCCGTTAATATTACTCATAGTCACCCCTTCCACCTGCTCTCGGCCATAAACGCTTTATCTCACTCGATGTTTGGCTCTAACCGTAATAAAGATTTTAATATATTTCCGTCAAAGTCATTTGACGCCCTTTCGCCAACACCCTTGAATATATCACAACACTACAAAGTAATACCCAACAGAGTTTATTTATTTCGTAAATAACAACCTAATTATATTTAATTCAAAAGAATTTCAGCCTATCTCCAGAAGCGAAGGACGAAAATTCCGGCCAACAAAGTCATCAGAGAGATGCCTAGAGCGGTGCTGCCGTTGCACTTGTCGGTGTCGCAGGTCACGCAGTTGTCGAGGTCGGCGGAGACGCCGTTTTGCTCGCGTACGGCATCGCAAGGACTTTGCTCAGCTGCCACTTCGACGCAACCGTGCTTTCGCTTAGTGCCGCTGGCATCTAGAAATTTAAAACGAGTTGAAATTTATTTGTGGTGCGTGACATTTCTTAAGATCGGCCATGCGGTGACCGCCGATACTAACCAGGAATATCGGCGCTGTAGCAGATGTAGGTGGCGTCGGCACGAGACTCGCGCGCCCCCAGGCGATAGTTGGCCAGTAGGATATCCGCGGGACTCGGCGTCTTCTTCGCATCGGCCACCGCTCGACGGCGACGTTTCGCGACTTGTCCAGGTGCCGGCGTTTCCTCCACACTCGGTGCCACGGTGGAGATCTCTGTCTCGGAGGTCATAGTCGTCTCTGTGGAGGACCCATCGGTGCTCTCCTCGGTGGTCTTCAGGGTGGTCGCCTCGGTTGTTTTCTCAGTGGTCTCCTCCGTTGTTTCCTCGGTGGTCTCCTCAGTGGTCTCCATTGTGCTGGACTCGTCTGTGGTTTCCATGGTGGACTCTGTGGCAGTGGTATCCGCAGTTGTTGTCTCTGGCGCAGCTGTGGTGCTCGCTGGACCACAATAGCTGAGCATGCTCTCCTGTATGTCGTTGCAAGCATCACCCACACACTCGTAGCACTCCAGGGTGTGAACTTGAAAAGGACGAAATTCAGAAATTAGACATATGGATCCTTTTTCAACTCGAATTCATAACTCTTGCTAAACGTTGGATACATTCTGGCAGTCACAATTGCTCATGGTTTTCAGAAGGAAGTATTAAGGAAATTTTTTTCGTCTTTATGAAGCAGTTTCTTGTTTTTCAGTTTCCTTCATGACGTTACGAACCCTTTCTCACCTTTCACCGCACCAAACACTGATAACACGAGCAACGAATAAATTAATTTGAATTCCATTTTCCTTTTTTGTTATTTAAATTAAAAAACAAAAATTGTAATATTTTGATATAGGAAACTACGGAATATCATATGGTATGATACTTTGATTTCACTCTTCCTTCGTGCTCAGCTCTTTTTTCCCGACCGATCGATATAGCAAGAGTTTTCATAAGTAACTAACAATTAACTCCATTGTTAACATGGCTTTTATCTGCTCGTGTAAGAATCGTTGGCACATACCCATACCTAGAGATACCGCTGCTTCGGAGTCCTTCCAGCGAGCCAAATATTCCCTCGCCATTTAGATATTTCGTCTGAGGTGATAAGACTACTAGATTGCTACAATTGTTGTTGTTGCTGGTATTCTTCCTTTTGTTATTTGTGCGACATTGTTATTGTTGTTTGTATTGCCATATAGACTGTATAAATGACTAATATAATTCGTTATATTGATGAACGGAATAAAAACAAAGGCACAACGCAATATTTCCTAACACAAAAACAAATCAAAACTATCACCTCATGTTCTTTCATATTTACAGAACATCTCCAGGAAGAACTATAACGTATATAATATTTTATAAAATTTATTATGCAGATAATGTTATTGTCTACACAATTAATTGATGGTAGTAAAATGTCGTCAATGACGTATCAATCAGGTGAATCAACAAAATATTAACACTTAAATGGCGTTCATAATTTTTATAAATTTATTACGAACTAATCGATGTGTGTATAAAGTAATTAATAAAGGTGTGGACATTTGAGAACCTGCAAAAGCATACATTACCATGAAACGTATCATCAGCAATTTCCACCGTAATCTTGATAATGAACAACATTTATGCCATCAACGATATTTCTGTTGTCATGTTCAATAAATGACGCTCTAATAAGGTGGAATTGAGAATATGGAACTCCCAGCTATATTTTCTTGTTTGTATTTTTGTAGGCAATAACAAAATCAAGATAATGTTTAAATACGATTGAGTCGCTGATCAAAACATGGGAGCAGCGATAATAAATTTGCTGGGAGTTAGGATATAATGAACCTTTCACCAAATTTATCCAAATATAACATGTGTTTTCATTGTAATAACCCTATATACTGTAAATACCCTACACCCTGTGGGTAAGGGTATATTTATTTTGTCCTCCGTTTATAACACCTTGAAGTAGAAGTCGTATGTATGGAAATGTATACATATGTATTTTTGATCAGCGTCACTTCCTGAGTTTACTGGTCGACGTTTATACACGTTTTATACACGTCGACTTTTATACACCGACACCCTAGAATATTATCAATTAGACAGCTATCTGACCAGGGTTCGTGAAATATCGCAATGAAATTCGAGAGTGGAAAAAATAGGACAGCGATTAATAATATTTTCACATCTTGAAAATTTTCATCAGAGCAGATTTGTAAAGTGTAGGATGCGAGTAAAACGATGAACAACATCGATCGCTGCAATCGCTTTTCTAAAACGAACAGAGCGTGATATGTATATACGGTTTGTGTCCCTGCTTTATTCGTCAGAGCGTCAGCGACCTTGAAAACCACTCGCCCATAACAGCGCGTCCATTCAAACCAAAAAAAAGCCTTTTCGAACCCCATATCTGACTATATTTCCAAATATTGTTAATCTGTAGCATAGAGTCCCTTAATTACTATGGTTGAATGGATGTTCGCGGGACAATCGTGACCATTTCTCGCATGTGGATTGTATCCCTAGTATTTTTTATTATTAACTCATTATTATTACCACAAAATCTAATATAAATAAATATATAATATAGTGAGTACCTGGCCATCCACTACCGTTAACAGCATCCTTATTATGGGCGCAAAATCCTTGATAAACCAGCAACAGGAAAAAATACGCCTTACCTGATGACTGAATATTTATGCGGACATGAGTGTGACTGTTTGTTTAGGACTCATACCAATTTTTATTCTCAATAAATTCTTTACAAAACTAGAATTACTTTACAAAATTGAATGTTTAAGAGGAGCGGTATTAAAATTCGGAATTCTTTTAATTTTCAATATGGGATGCTGACCATCTTTCAGAATATCATCTCCGTGTTGTATATTGTAAAATATACACCAGTGCCTCAACACCATCGTGTTTGTGAAAGTAATATACAGATAGACAGACGATCATTGCTATATTACCTAAGAAGCTGATGATGTTAAAAATTATATAAATTCGTATAACCTCTTTCAAAGCGTTGCAAACGGGAAAACATAATATTTAATTTACTATTTAGTTAGGATAAAACAACATAAATAACTATAAGTTAGTAAGAAAAAAAACCAATATTTTCAATATTATTCTAAATATATTTACAAAATAAAGAAAAAGAAGATGAATAATATAAACAATAACTTAAGAAAACAATGTCGAGGTTCAAATAAGAAGAATAACGAATCCCAGCAGAAAATAAATCACTTATGTACAAAACTAATTTTAATTTTCCCCAAAACCATTTTCTGCGGCAGCACAGTGTAATCATTGAGCGACGTAACTAAGAATTGTGACGACTAGGAAGGTGAGGATGGAAACACCTACAGTAGCACTGCTGTTGCATTCGCTGGTGAAACAATATTTGCAACTATCATCGGTTTCCGGTAAGTCATTCTCTTCGCTGGCCACTTCACAAGCCGACTTGTCCGTTGGGATTTCAATGCATCCGTGCTTGCGTTTGACAGTTCCATCATCTGCAAAGGGAATATAGAACGGTTTAATCAGAACTAAAATGAGTAGAAGTGTCATTGGCACTTACCAGGAACATTGATGCTGTAGCAAGCAAAGGTACTGTCCGCACGAGCACTTCGGGTCTTCAAACGATAGTTTTGCAGAAGAATGTCTGCGGGTTGTGCATTTTTAATAATTATAGATCTGCGACGTCTAAGTTTCCCCTTAGTACCGGCGTCAATTGAAGAATCTGTGGATGGCGAACTCGTATCTGTTGATACTGAATTAGCTTCAGTGGGTCCTGAACTAGCTTCAGTGGGTTCTGAACTAGCTTCAGTGGGTCCTGAACTAGCTTCAGTGGGTCCTGAACTAGCTTCAGTGGGTCCTGAACTAGCTTCAGTGGGTTCTGAACTAGCTTCAGTGGGTCCTGAACTAGCTTCAG
This sequence comes from Coelopa frigida, assembly GCA_017309665.1. Classification (NCBI taxonomy): domain Eukaryota; kingdom Metazoa; phylum Arthropoda; class Insecta; order Diptera; family Coelopidae; genus Coelopa; species Coelopa frigida. Next base: position 15,012,390 of record CM029565.1, read on the forward strand.
TGGGTCCTGAACTAGCTTCAGTGGGTCCTGAACTAGCTTCAGTGGACCCTGAACTAGCTTCAGTGGGTCCTGAACTAGCTTCAGTGGGTCCTGAACTAGCTTCAGTGGGTTCTGAACTAGCTTCAGTGGGTCCTGAACTAGCTTCAGTGGGTCCTGAACTAGCTTCAGTGGGTCCTGAACTAGCTTCAGTGGGTCCTGAACTAGCTTCAGTGGGTCCTGAACTAGCTTCAGTGGGTCCTGAACTAGCTTCAGTGGGTCCTGAACTAGCTTCAGTGGGTCCTGAACTAGCTTCAGTGGGTTCTGAACTAGCTTCAGTGGGTCCTGAACTAGCTTCAGTGGGTCCTGAACTAGCTTCGGTGGGTCCTGAACTAGCTTCAGTGGGTCCTGAACTAGCTTCAGTGGGTCCTGAACTAGCTTCAGTGGGTCCTGAACTAGCTTCAGTGGGTCCTGAACTAGCTTCTGTGGGTCCTGAACTAGATTCAGTGGGTCCTGAACTAGAGTCAGTGGATGAAGAGCTGGAATCCGTAGATGATGAGCTGCTGGATTCAGTAGAAACAGAACTCGAATCTGTGGATACTGAACTGGAATCTGTTGATACTGAACTAGATTCAGTGGGTACTGAAGTGGAGTCTGTGGGTCCTGAACTCGAATCTGTGGCTACTGAACTGGAGTCAGTGGATGAAGAGCTGGAATCCGTAGATGATGAGCTGCTGGATTCAGTAGAAACAGAACTCGAATCTGTGGATACTGAACTGGAATCTGTTGATACTGAACTGGAATCTGTTGATACCGAACTGGAATCTGTTGATACCGAACTAGATTCTGTGGGTACTGAAGTGGAGTCTGTAACTACTGAACTGGAGTCAGTAGGTTCTGGTGTGTTCGTTGTAGTTTTTTCCGGCCCACAGTATACTAACATATTTTGGTCAATGTGATCGCATTCGTCTCCCTCACATTCAAAACAATACAAATCAGCTGCTGCAACATCTGGAAAATAGATTCCGTTTTTCAATTATTCAATAAACTTTTCGAAACACTTTCGGAATTACATGTTGGTTGTCACCAACTTCGAAAAGTACAGATCATGATCAATCGATTCGTTCGACTTCGTTTGAACGATTCTAACTTGAAAATTCATATCTGAGACGTTCAGATATGAATGCACGTGGTACAAATGATGTTTCTCACTTAACCTAGTTGTGCGATCATGAGATATCAAGAAATAGCACAATGTTATATGGGACAGGTTGGGCTGGGAGATGACGTAGATCGACATTTGTACTTATTCAACACAATTCACAACTTCAAATTTTGTAATATTTTACTGGAAACTGTTGGAGCTTTTGATATCCTTTGGTAACTACAAAATCTATCAAAATCAATTTGATTTCCTTTGGCAGGGAATTCATACGATTCCCACGATTCTCCTTCTATGGAACGGAAATTTATAAAAGGATCCTCGAATATTATTTAAGTCTCCAGCAAATATGTCACACTTTATTAAAAAAAAGAATAAATCTTTTGAATCACAAAAATAGCACTTCAGTTTTAATTATTGAATTACGTAGTGTGTCGAAACTGAATTTGATAAAAGGACTAGAAAAAACATCCATCTACATCATTCGTAAGACTCAGAGGCCCTAGATACAGAGGACCCATCTCCATAGTCTTTTAATTTTGTAGATTTCCTCACCTCTTATTATGAGAACCGCACAAAACACAAGGCTGAACTTTAGGAACTTCATGGTTTATCCTTTTACAGATTTGTTTTTCTTATACGAAAATAAATTAAAAATAAAAGGATTCCAAAAATAAATAATTGTCACAAATCGATAGATATCCTTACGAAGCCTAACGGTGACTATAAAAATAAACTATGAAGGCGAAACACGTCGACAACACTTGGCGCTCGGATTCTTTTCCGCGATCGATGTGGTTCGAGTTTTAAATTATAACTAGAAATTAAATAAATGTTAACATGGTTTTTATCACTTTGCGCCAGAGTGCTGGCAGAACCGAATGAAAGAGACGGAAGAGCAAATGGAAAATGAATATATAGAAAGCGAAATTTATACGCGGGACGATCGACGAAACGGAGAAGTATCGGAGAACGGAATAAAAGCAGAACAGAAACAAATCGGCGGCACTCCACACACTCACACAATACTCCGCAGACGCGTACACATCGATGCAGACACAGATAAGGGAGTCACCATGATGTTGGTTACTGTTATTGTTGATATTATTATTGTTTTTGTATTCCCCGCCACCCGTCTACGCGACAAGTAACGATTGCTGGTGAACCACTCGGTACCCGCGTCCCAGAGAAAACTTCAAATCCATCTGGGACGAATCTCAGTACTTATACTCGTTACAAACTTAGGTCAACAGCTATAAACAAAATAACCTGTTGATAACAAACAAAATGATTTCAATGATCAAAATATTATTGACTGATAAAGATCCTTGATAATCGGTCACTCCCGGCAGGTGCCTCGCGGATTCCTTTGTGCGTCATGCACGGGTTATTTAACGGCTCTTGTTGCCAATTACCAAAAACAAATATGTACATATTAAAGAATTATTGGCTTCGAGTCAATATCTGATAAATGACTGTCTGGAGTCTTTCAAGTTCATGATTATTAGTTGATGGATTTCCTTTCCGTTACTCGAAGCGCCATTCACTTCAAACCATTCATTGGACTAGTCATTGTCAATGTTTTTACGCTATCCGTCTCTAATAGTTCACTATAATTATTTTAATATTTACTCTCTTTTACTATGAGTATCTATCGAACAACATACTTATCTTGTTTTCCTGTTTATGGGGATTCACCTCCTTCGAAACAAGGCGCATTATATCATTTTGCCTATGTATGGATGTCAATACGTAAATTTTCCATTTTATAAAGAATTGGACTGAATTGGTCTGGGGTGTGGGTGTCGGCTTTGGTTTGCAATAAAAGCTTCAATTAATTATAATAACTTATCTGCGTACTTAAAAAATACGGCCTAATCAAATGGTTTTGGTTTATTATTTTGGTAGAGCAATTTAATTCATAGAAATTTGATACTAAATGATTATAATCTTATCAGGAAATATTTCGTATTTTTTTTTATTTTAATAGCGGGATTCGAAGAAATTGTGAATTGGGATTCGAAGAAATTATAAACCGCCGAATGTGGCTTTTGTTGTAAAATAATTTCATTATAAAATAATATAATCACACATTACAGTCGTAACCATAGCAAAGGTTGTAAATGAACGAAGGAATTCATTAATTAAAATTCGTTAGTTAAGTTTTACTGAACTATGAAATTACAAAATAATATGAAATTAATCATGGTATTCGAAAAATACTAAACACCATTCTTCCCCATATATCATATTCTATCTATTTAGGCCGAGGAAGGCTTTCCTGACCTAGGCCCATATCTGACATACTTCTTTGTTTGTATATGTGTATAATGTGTACACAACTCTTACTCATTGGTTCAGAGGCCAGATCCATACTCTCGCTGCTCCTTTAGCCCTGGTTATGTCATCATGTTCCAAGCAGGAATTATAATTATATGGGAGTGTTCTTCTCATTACCAATTGTGATCTTTATTTTCTTAGAAATAAATAAAAAGTTTCACCCTTGTTAATAAATTATTATCCAAGTGTTGGTAATGATAATGAAATATTCTGTTTGTATTTCTATCATATTCTTCTTTTAGATTTCTTACTTGCGAAATTGTATATACTTTCTATATATTTATGATATGATATACGATCTGGACAACAACAAAAGTGATATTGAGTTTGGTAAAAAGATGGTGATAGTAAGAGAGAGAAAGATAACGGATGATAAGAGATTCTGTGTCTGCAGTTCCGAATTTGAAACATATTTCCTGTTTACTTTGTACTCTTTACGTTTATTCGAATATATCTAATGGAATGCTTCTGGGGCAACTGACTATGCATGAGGTCTTCTGCAGATGATAAAGAACTTTAGATAAAGTCCAATATTTATGTAAAAGTGATTCATGATATCGGTAAGTATCATAAGAATGAAAACGAAAACGAGCCCAAAAATTCCAATCGAAATTCAATACTAATTCACTTGTTGCTCGTGGTACCGACGGTCTCCAAGAGCATAGGAACGTTTTCCTCAACACCTAAGCCATGTTCTTAGTTATCGGTCGGTCGTGTGTGGTTGACCACTGTAATGTCGGATTTAAAGGCGCATTAAGCGATTATATCCAATTGTGTACATGAGCGGTCATCATTCATTATTGGCTACCGCGGTTTATTATTAACCATTATCTTATCTACTCTCTATATAATTTGCGACGAAAATCGTAAACATAGAGTTCTATTCGATTTGTCCCCAATTTATTGTTCCTAAAAGTATATTTCGTTTATTTCGGCCAAAAGTAATTTGGCTGTCTTATCAGTAGTTCATGGATGGGTTTCCATCACTTTTTGTGGCGGTTTCTGCTACGTTATGGGGCAAAAGGTAGTAGGCGTAGTATTCTGGTAACAGATCATACCTCAAATAAATTAAACTTATGGAGATCTCAGGATTAACTGAATTATAATAATAATAAATAAATTAATGAAATTTATTTAAATGTATCTAGTTTCAGTTCGTATCAGAGTTTCATGCGAATTTTGTATAATTTGTGAAAGAAACTCAAAGTGAACGATTTTTGTTTCATACTATTTATTTTACATCCAATGTTAACTTAATAAATATGGTTCAATTTGTATTTCGATTGTGGGGGTTTTCTCGCCCCTGCACCCTACACTGCAAGGACAAAACCAAGAATATGCACTCCTCTACACTTATATAAAAATAATAATATTGTATGTACACATAAGACGTTAGTCGAAGACTACTAAACTATACTGAGTTCGAGGACCAAAAACCCAAAAACCAAGACCGGGACGAGGTCGAGTCCGAGCCCAGGGCGGCGGGACCTTCTTACGCACGCTTCACCAGAGCCGCCACCAGGCCGACCAGAACGGCAACGACTGAGACTCCGAGGCTGCTGCTGCCGTTGCATCGGTTCACCGAGCAGTACTGGCACTTGCTGACGGTGGTGTCGTTCGGCGCGTTCTTCTCCAGCTGGCCGCAGACCGACTCCATCGTGGTGACGCGCGAGCAGCCGCGATCCACGCTCACGGTGTTGTTGACTGTGGGCGAGAGGCAAAGAAGGAAGGAAGAACATTAAGAAGGTCACATCCAAGGAGTTTAAACTGAACACTCACCAATCATCTGGACCCGGTAGCAGTGATAGGTCGGCGCTTCCTCCTGCACCACGTTCCGCAGCTGGCGCACCCTGAAGGCGGACGAGTTCATGTACGAACGCATCGTGGTCATCGACGAGGAGTCGCCACTACCGCTGCCGCTGCCGTCGAGCTCCAGATCGATGGGATCGGCGGTGCCCACAGTGGGCGGGGTCGGCAGGGCCGTCGTCGTCTCGGCCGGTCCGACCGTGGCCGGGGTGGGAATCGGTTGCTCCGTCGACGCCGTGCTCTGCGGCAACGTGGTCTCAGCATCCTCGGTTGTGGTCTCGGTCTCCTCGGTTGTCATCATCGTGGTCGTTGACATTGTGGTTGTCTCCTCAGTGGATTCTGTTGTAGATGCCTCGGTCGTCGACATGGCGGCCTCCTCCGTGGTCGTGGACTCCTCCGTGGTCGTGGACTCCTCCGAGGGCGTCGTGGTGGTCATGACCGAGGGCAGGTCGGTGCCGCCGCTGTTGAAGAAGTCCGCGTCGCAGGGCAGCAGCGGGGTCTCGGGCGTGACGATCGCGCAGTTATCGCAGACGTAGCACGAGAGCTCCGAACGACCCTCTGTGGTGTGGCGGGAAGTCCATAAAAGCGGGATCGAGAAGAACAACAAGAAGAAGTAAGTAAGTAAATGAAATAATGTTTATCTTTTCCATTCATAAAAGTTGAACATATGTATGTATGAATGTAATACTGAAGTGTGTGTGCACAGCAGCGACTTCTGTTATCTATTGTCGCGGCGGATTCAACCCAATGACTAATGACTCCCGCATGACTTGGAGTTGGAGTCGGACGATCATCGCTTCCTCATTTTTTGCTCCACCCAACCCTTAACTATCAACAGGGCCGACGAGACCTTTCCCCTCTGCCCCCGAGGCCCTGATAGTAGTCTAAATATTGAATCAGTCTTTATTGTGCTTATCGAGATATATGGACATTTGTGTGCATATTGCAATTTCTGATGAGGGCTCCCATCTTATCTGGAATTAAGTATTCTGATTTGCGCTCGTGAGAGTTATGTAAATTGACCTTAACTCGAATATAAAATAAACGGAATTACGATGTGGGGGAAATTTATAACAGGTATGGGATAATTAGTTGATAGGGATTGTAAATGCGTCATCTGTATCAATGTTTTTATACTGTTAAAAGATAGGGAGTCCCATTACAATCTACTACCATTCTATGGAGAATACTCGAGCATCACGAGGATTCCTTTAGACCTTTAGTCATGATGATCCGCGTAATTCCCGTAATCCACTTCCTCCATCTCCAAGAAGTCGATTAGGTATCTGGGATCATTTCTACCGATTACTGATGTGAACATGAAAACAGGTGTGAATGATTTAGAGATTTTCCTCAATCTGAAGTGTTAGATGTCAAAATCTTACGATTGTTGATCTCAAGTGCTTTGATTTTGATTTCAACTACTCGCCGAGTACTCTCAATTTACTTTTCAATTAACTTCTATTATGTTGATAAGAACTGATTTGCACCTCGATAGTACTTTACTATTATTGATATTGGCGTTATTATTGTTTCTATTGCTATGGGTATTGTTATTAGAATCAATATTGACCGCTAATTTGGAATATTTCGTTAATGATACAAGTCTGATCGTGACTTCTACGTCATCGGGATGTTCCGTGCTGTGTCGGCTAAGGTCGTCATACTGTCTGTTTATCCCCTTGTCAATACCGCCATCGATATTATATTAGTTGTTTTGTCTCTAACTGTATCTCAAACTAAACTAGTTCAAGTTTTCGAGGTTTCGCAAATTAACAGTTCTCAATGTCAGCAACAAAAAACAAATTCAGCCTAGTTGATATTGTTACGTTTAGTATAGATTTTTTTTTTTTCACCAATATCTTTCGAGTTAAAAGTTGTTGTTTCCTTTCTCTACAACTTGCTCGTGAAGGTGTGAAAAAAGCGAATAATAAAATATGGCAATAAAATCTGCCATTGTATTTGTGGAAGACACGTTTTTACATAATCATCATCGCTAGGTGCATTTTAATTAGCATATTGTAATTAATCGAAAGGCAGATAATTGTCAATCAGAGAAATAAAACTGATTTATTCATTAAAATTAATTTAACGCCGGTTTTGCATCTCGTTTCGGATTCAAAAGTTTCCTTATACTCCATCGACATCTGTGCATTTTGCATTCCCAGCACTTTGAGGTGTATTTTTGTGGTTTCGCTGCTGATTTTTTACTCTTTAATCTTATTGTTGTCGTAAAACAGGGATTTACCCATCAGAAAAGTACTTTTTCAAGACTCATCTCTTTTGGTTTTTTGCTCTCATGCCTTCTCATTGAGTTCTCGATTATTTTTTTCGCTCTCTCCATCACACTTATTGCATTTGGTTTGTTTGTTTTGCTACAAAGACAAAAGTGTTTGGGATTCTAAAAACGAAATCCAAAAATTCCGAACTTGATTCGTTATTTAGTCACCATCATCGTCATCGCTGGCTGGCTCCGTTTGAACTTTATTAACTCAACATTAAATGCATTTCTGATTTCAATATTATTGATGTTTCAGCTGTTATCTAGACTGGGCTTCACGCTCGGTGGCAATGAATTAGATTTTAACATTTTGACTTTCGATATTCTAATTTGGGATTGCTTCGGCATTCCATGAAACTAGATAACAGGTACTGATAGTGCTGAACTATAGTGAGTGGTACCGACTACTGTTTGCACACGATTACTTTTATCATGTTCATGTGATTGTAAACAACTGATATAATTTAGTTAAAAATATGAAAAAGGGTTATTTATTTAATTAGTTTCCATATTCTATTGGGTGCTTTGCATAAAATATTAAATTATTTTTTTAAATTAATTTTTTATTTTGATTCCGTATTCATTTACTCTTTATCTACACTTCTTCATTGTTAAACTTCTTATCTTGAAGTGTATTGAATATTACAAACTATTATTGAATATTACAACAGAAGCTACAAATCTTGTTTTCTGATTTACAGTGAATATAAACAGTATTAATCGAAAGTTGTGATCAAGATCGGAGAGAATGCGTTTTCAAGGTTACTTTTCTCTCTCTCTCCCCTCTGTAGAACTATCAAAACTCCATTGAGCATAAATTTTCCGCATAGGAATAAAAACAAAGTCCACCAATATCGATATCGATGCCAATAATCGAATCGAACATTTATTTTTGTAATGTTTCTACCGCAACGAAGATTATCATGTCCTCTGCCTGTGTGTGTGTATCTATGATTTACGATGGGTTCCTTTGGCTATCTAACAACTCGAGTCGGCTGAGGGAACGGAAGTCAACTGTTGAGTGCACGTACGTGAAAGAGACCGAGAGTTTATGGGTTCTCAACATGATCAATCGCGATATTACTGATCCCATAAGACGAATTTAGTCCCTAATGGTCATCGATTCGGATGAAATTCTTTTTAATTCATAACTCCATTATTAGATTTGTATCAAGTTTCTTGTTTTTGTGATATTTCTTATATGCAAAAAAAAATAATTTTTTCTTCAATAAAATTCACAATTCACCTTTTGCCACTAGCAACAGGAGGCATGTGCTGAGAAGAATAAAACTGTTGCCGAAATTCATTTTCACTTTATTTCTGATCCTTGAACACTTCTTTTATTGCTAATTTATTGTTATTTCAAGTTAAATTTGTTCTTTCCTTTCAATCTATTTGAATAGATTTCAGGAGAATTTATTCACTTTCACTATTTTGGTTCTATTCTCGGTGCACTGCCGTATCGACAAAAAATCAGCGAAATTTCTCTCGAGGTCCTGCGACTACCGCCGTTTGCAAATTCAAAAATTCAACTGAAAATCTTGTGATTTGAATGAAACTTTTTATATTTAATGAATGAGCGGGCTCGCACGAGAGTCGATAATGAAATGTATATAAAAATAAAAATAAATACAACAAAATATCACTATGATACAGACACATACACGCACGCCCATCAATACAAATACAGATACCGATGGACAGAACGGCTTTGCTCGAGTATAAATAATAGCTATAATAATAAAATGCTAAAATAAAAACTCACACTCAATCGCGATCTGATGGTGAGTGAGACACGATCGGGGTAGGAGAGAAAGAGTGAGTGAGTGAGTGAGAGAGAGAGGGAGGGAGGGAGGTAGGGAGAGAGAGTGGTTAAACGAGTTCCGCCCGCCTTATAGTAGTCACAGTGTGACGTCACAACTGATCGATAGCCCGGCGTCGATCGTCGGCGGTAAGCGAGCAGAGCAGTGAACTATTGAGCAGTTTACTGAGTGAGTGAGAGGGCGATTGCTGAAGGAGTGATTTATTGAGTGAATGTGTGATAAGAAGGAACCTTGTCAAATATTCCAAGCTCTACCTGGCGACCGCCAAACCGAAGGGACAGACAGACAGACAGAAATACGCATAGACATTGGGTCGATAGCGCCCGTCTCGGTCCGGCGCGCATGCGGCTGTTGACTTTGTGCTCCGATTACCAAGTACCTGTGTCGATAAGGCAGCGTTGGTCGGATCCACTCAAGCATTTAATGAGCTACAGTTTTTCCTTCAAACCGTGTTAAGGTTAATTGTTTCGATATTGTTTACAAAAGTGCGCTTCGTTGTTATTCTACATGTTGTTATTGTCTGTCGGTTTGATGTTGTGCTATTTTTTGTTTTATTGTTGTTGTTGTAAGTACTTTTCATATTCCCACAAATTCGTTCAGGTGCGGAAAAGTTCTTCATGTACTATATGCATACAATATATTTTTTCGAACTCATTCGCAAATAACTCACGTAAATACACGAGTTGCTTGTTATTGTTGGTGTTTTTGTAACGACTTAAGTGTTAATTGAATTTCGGATGAGTCGCCGGAATAAAAATGAACCGACAAAAAAAATTCACATTCACATTATAAAAATTCGCCTCCATCATCGTCTTCATCACTTGATCGTTCTGTTTGACTTTGTGATCATGTACAATATATTATTTTTTTGTTTTTTTGTTATCATTTTTACAATTGTTATTCTTGCATAATCGTATAATTCTTCTCTCTCTCTTCTCGATTAAATTTTTTTATTGACTTTTATTACCAATGGCCCCTTTTATTTCCTCGTTGGCACCTGAATGCGAGATGCATCATGCGCTCACCTTGTTTGCTCTTGAAATCCAACAAGTTTTCTATATCTGAAGTAACTATCGGATCACTTGAGTCGGCTTAGAGAACCGGTTACTCTTGTGGGAAGAACATTTTGTCTCTATGTGGAGTATTTTCCAATAATAATCCGAAAGAGATCGGGGTGAAGGAAATTTCTTTAGCTCAATAATCCTATTAAACAATTAAATAGACTCAGTAATAATAATTGTGCAATTTAATAAACCGATTTTCCCAGTTTTTGTTGTAAATGTTATGAATTTTAATCGCATGATGAGCGATTTAAGCTCTCTAAAGGATCATTTGGAGTTCAGAAGCCAATTTAAAATACCTTTCACATTGGGGTGAAAGTGAACTAGGAAGAAAGGTATCCAGAAGTCATAAGTCCAAAGATAACTCTGAGTAGTCGACCAACCGATAGAAGTAGACCACGCTCCGATCACTTGGAGGTTTACATACTGTTATCGCTGAGTGGTTGGAATGGGGCAGAACACAAGCGAGAGAGCGAGAGGTAAGAGACAATAATTAATTGGCAAAAAGCAAGTGAAGACCCCGGCGTTCCTCATGAATAATTATCAAAGTTTTGCTCGCAACGGTGAATTCAAAACAAACAAATTAGAATAGGGTGAACAAAACTAGGCAGAAGCTATTGTGTCAGGAAAATAACAAATGATATCAATGCATCATTACTGGCGAGTCGTTGTCATCGACGACACTGTGCGAAATTCCGAAAATTCATGGGGTTCCACATACGGCAGTGTCTGACTGGGGGCTCCCCTTCCTCGACCCCGGGTTGGGGGGAGGCCTTTTACGGCAGCGTGAGTGACGGCAACAATGTGACAATAATAACGACAACAGCGACAGTGACAGTAACAACAACGACAATATCAACAGATTATGAGACAATAAAGTCACTTGAAGCAAACTGGTTCGTTGCTGTTTTTGTCTCTCTCTCGCGGAAATGCTTTCAAGTCCAAATTTAAAACTTTCCTCGTTTTTTCACTCGCGCGTATTTTTATTCTTACCAAAAAGTTAATCAACATCGACAACGAATGCAACCAAACAAAGAAGTTAATTACGGAAAGTTCAGGAAGCAAAACAAGGAGCATCATTTGGTCAGAACTTCATTGGCTTTCTTCCTTCCTTCCTTCCTTCATTCATTTCTTCCTCTCACTTGAAGGCTCTCAGTAACCGGTTGTCGATTGTCGGTACTTTCATGACTGAATTTCTTTATTTGGCTTTTGATTCAACTACCCTGCGATATCTTGAAAAATCCAGAAGCTTATACTACTCCAAGCTATTCTAATTGTTCTATAATTACCCTCTGGTCATATATAATCGGAGGTGTTTTCTGTTGTAATCATATAATTGGGCACAAATCATAAATCAGTTGAGTTGATTAAAGTCCACTTTTCAGTGGTTTCTCGAAAAACTACGTATAATATAAACAAATTTAAAGCCTGGTCATTCAACAATAAAAGAAATCAATTTAGATCGTGAAGTGACAACAAGATTCTAATGGTTAATTGGAAATTTCGCGATAGAGATGCGATATCATTAGAAGCCCATGTCGAAGTTCGCTCATTAATTGATTTTAGTTATTTATTGATTGCATATCAAAACAAAAGACTCCCGAATTCAACGGAATATCGATCGTACACTGAGCTCATATTATGACAGTTCAAGATTTCAATTAAAGCGAAGTGAAGTAATATCAAATTCAAGGAAATATATTTATGTATATAAAATTTAATGTATTGGAACTATATCACATTATTTTAGTTAAATGGAAGATGGTCATCAAAGTAAAACTAACGTTTTTATCGTAAAACGAATACAATTTACTTATCGAGTTCAAGAAGACAACAAGAAAAATAAAATTCAAGTGAAAATAAAATAGTAAACTTAAATACAAAAAAAGTTTTATGTCGATCACATTATTTTAGTCAATTGGAAGATCTTCATCGGATATACAAAACAATATTTATAAATAACTAAAACTTTTATCGGAAAAATAATACATATAACTTTTCAAGTTCAAATTTAACAATCGATCAAAAATGACAACAACAAAAAAATGAAAAATGTAGTGTGAAAAATAAAAATGTGAAAAACAGTCGAATTAAATATGTGAAATTAAAAACGTAATAATTTAAATGCTAAAATAAATGAACTAAAATACAAAAAAAACTGTACACGATAACTCGTTAACCAAATAACCAAAACGATAATCTACAATATTGACCATGTTTCGGTAAGGCTTTCTCCCAGTGTACTTCTTATCGTTTGAAATACTAATTTTACACCCCAAATTACTCAAACGGCTAATCACAACGGCCGACTGGACTCCAACATGCCCACGGCACATGAGTTTGTCGAGTGACGATGACGTTGATGTTGACGGCCACCGCTTTCAATGTCAAAATCGTTGTGGTCTCCTCGAATGGGTTATTCACAAGTCCTAAGATACGGTACAGTCATGATTGGTATATCAGTGGTGTATTATTGAATTATTGCTGCAGATTTAGCCAATTGTATTGTATGCTTTGACTTTTCACTCCTAGCCTGACGCTATAATAAACCATTGACGATAAGCCTACATACGTTTCATAAATTTCCACCTTTCGCTCAAGGTATTTACCGACTTGACACACGATGGTGTAAAGTTCATTGAAGTCACAATTGTTTTGGGACCGATGACATACTACTCGGAGTAAAGAATACAGTGTTGCGATGTCAGTGATTGAAAACAACTCTATAGTTCAGTTAGTAGATTGAAAAGTTTATTGAAGTGGGTTTCCTCAAGACTCAAATATAGAATATAGAATATAGTTTTTATAGAATATAGTCTCTATGGAAAAATATATGTGTTGGTTGGTAAACTGCCTCCAATCGGATTATATACATGAATAGATCTTATACTAAGAGGGCTCCAAGCAGGAAGAACGCCATCGACCAGAGCTCGACCTGTTGCCTGAGGTCAGTTGCTGCCGAGGGCTCGGGGAAGGTGTCATCCCAAAATCCATTGCAGCCGTTGCTGTCGCACAGTTGGCAATCCTGGATCGGCAGACCTTGGCTGAGGGCCTGGCAGGTCAGCAACTTGTTGCCCTTGATGAGGCTGGTGCAGCCGCGATTCGTCACGATCGTCGCGTTGACTATAATTATCAGGGTAAAAGGTTTATCTGTTGTTTTAAGATGTCTGGCCCAACAGGTGTAGGTGTGGACAATCAAAAATAATACTCACCCAGGAGCTGGATCGTGTAGCACAGATGCTCCTCGACCTCGGATTGACGCCGACGTCTGTCGTCCTCGTATTCGTCGGAGTTGGACAACACACCATACTCCTCCTCCTCCTCGTAGTAGTCGTAATCGCCATTGTTGTCGACTGGTTTTTCGGTGGTGGTGGATGCTGCAGCCGTTGATGTTGCTGCCACCGGGGATGGTGAGACTGTTGTGGATGAAGGTGTTTGAATCGGAGCACCTGTTGTGGGCGTTGTTTCTGGTGGTGGAGATGTTGTTGATGATGTGGCTGGTGTTTCACGAGATGTTGCTGGTGTTTCGGACGATGTTGCTGTTGGTGCAGATGAAGTTGCTGGTGTTGCAGACGTTGTTGTTGTTGTTGCTGGTGTTGCAGATGATGTTGCTGGTGGAGCCAACGTTGTTGTTGTTGTTGTTGGTACCTTCGGCGTTGTCGACACCAGCGTCCTGATCACGGCCGGCCCCTTGTCCTCATTGCTGTCCTCGTAGTCCTCACTCGCCTCGCTGTCCACCTCCTCCTCTTCGTCCTCGTCCTCCTCGCTCTTCTCGTAGTAGTATTCCTCGGAGTCCGGCGTGGTCTCCGGCTTCTTCGTACTGCTCGTTGTTCCGTTACCGGTTACCGCTGTTGTCGACGTCATCGGCCTCGCCGTCGTTGTCGTTGTCGTCGCTGGCGATGAGGGTGGGGCACTTGTCGTCACAGTCACAGCGCCGCCCTCGCACACTTGCATATCTATTCGATCTTCGGCCACATTGTCGCAGTTCTCACACGAAAAGCACTGCAGAGCTGCCATCTGTTTCCGTCGCAGGCGGGCTGTAAAAAGGAAACCACATCGCAAGGCAATGGAAACACTTTATTGTGTGTGACGGACAGGTGAACCCACAAGTACATAAAAGACTTCTCTTCTCAAAGTCACCGATAACAGCGATGGTTCAATAGCAACAACTGCAACAAAACCCCATCACCACCATCACTATTTCGCACTCTATCGCTAAATCGAACCCGGGTGTTTTACGATATGCTGGTGTCGATATCATATGATTTCTATATGTGTATAGTGAATGTATTGCACTTTAATTATCCACCCGACAGAGAGAGAGAGAGAGAGAGAGAGAGAAAAAAACCCATTGGAATATCGAAACTTTCGTGAACTCTACGATCGATTTTTATCTTCCCATCGTTCCACCTTCATCAAGTTTTATCTAATCATCGATTTCACTATTGTTATCATTTGGTGTTTATTTTTGGCCATAGTGCCAACCAAGCGCACCGTCATCCTCTGCCATCACGAATCTACCACAGTCTCCGCCTATTTATCCACAAACATTACCACTTGCCCTCATGGGCTGCCTGGACTACAGTATTTGCAGACCAATCCATCAAAATATCGAATACCTTAAGTCAATTATCAATTACGTCCTGAGCTTCATCCGCCACCCGCACCCGATCTTATCTGGAGTTCGGTAAAAAGTCTTGCAATGAAGTCATCATTGATAAATATTACCTATTACGACTACTATAGACTTATGTACTTTGAAATTCTACACAAATTATGTGAAACTCTGAATAAAATTCTAGACCCACTCTTTCTACAATCACTCGATTCCGACCCTTAGACATTAAAGTCAAGAAGCTTTAGGTCCTTTATCGCATCTCTCCAGCAGTCGTTACCTTTGGCGAGACCATTTTCTGGCAGAACAGTCAGCACCAAGATCGCGGTGATAATCACGATATATTTCATTTTTCTTCTTTTTTGTCAGTCTTTCTTTCAAGTATAAAATTATACTTCGTTACTTCTTCGCTTCACTAGAAAAATCAAACTATATTCAAAATAACGATGGTTGAAAGCGAACTAAAACTTTGAATTCCATCCGCGCCGCACGATCGTCGTATGTCGAGAGACTGTGAAATGAGAAAAATTTACACCACTTGTTCGACAAGAGCGAACCGAGATAAAAATCATCACTTTTAGTCACCTTTTTTGTCAAAGGTTGAAATTAAAAAATGCTTTTAGTTTTCTTTGATTGCAAAAAACAAAGAAATAACGAAGATATGTGGAACACCCAAAAAATTACCATTCCATATGATAAAGGCCGCCATCGACATACATACATACCACATTGATGGTATGTACGGTTTAGTATAGTACTAGTTCTCGGAATTCCACTTGCACTTATACTACAATGTATAATTTTATACAATACGATACATTTCTTTACTTTTTTACTGTTACCTAGTAAAGAACTAATATATTTTTAATTAGAATAATATATTTCTTAAAAACCAGACTTGGAAATATAAATCATATTTGATTAAGAGAAACTCAAAATATTAATTTGAAATTACAGGTAACAGAGTGATTTTATTTTATTTCGTTTCAAATTCAAATATACAATAAATGAGGATGCACAGTGCAATTAATAATTAATTTTTCTGCAAAATTATTTACAAATTCGTGAATGAAATACTTTTCTCTAAAAATCACTATCATTATTGCTTTTAACATGGTGTATAATTGCTTTAGTTGCTTCTATATTGCACTTAATTGTATATTGCATAGAATGTATTGCAAATCATAGAAAACTTGATCGATATTTACGACTATATAGCAGATATCTATTATTATCTATAGGCCAGCTCTCAACCATATACCGAAGGAAAGGAATCTATCGAAGTTCATTAGAAGAATTTAAAAAAAAAAATTTTATAAGTTTTTTATAGTCTTTTGTAAAGTGAGATGGGAAGAAGAGGTTAAATGTCGGGTAATGGATTGAGAAACCGCCCAGCATTAGCGACCATAACTTGTACACTATCTGTAATCAATTTTTGTATAACTAACAATTGCCTCACATTTAATTAACAACATTTCGCACTAAATCATGTACATTTATCTATATTTCATTATAAACATTTATTTTAATAATTCTTAATTTCATTTTGTTTCAAAATCAAAGGCAATTGGTGAATATTTTTTAAATGCGCTATTTATACGTAAAACTATATATTTTTAATTATATAATACTTTCGCAAGAATGTTTTCTATTTTGTTTCCATTAAAAATACATTTGATGAATATATTCCATCATTAACTATAATTGCTTTGTGATTTGTTAAAATTATCATCTATACAAAAATTGAAAAGGCTTCAATGAGATTTGCTTGAAATAAGGAAGTGGTTGGTGTTTTTGTGAGAAGCTTAAAATAAATACGCATTCTTGTGACATTGATGCAAATTTTCGTGTACACTGAGTCTCAACATTCATCAAGGTTTTTCATTTAACTGTACTTCCATTTGAAGTCCTGAACCGTAAGAGTTCATAATTTTTGATTTTGTTTTCTTTTGACCACTTAAAGCACATCTAAGAACTACGCATATTTTACCCTCTCACGTGCCCCTTCTACCGAAATTCCTCTCACCCGCTGCCCCGCTGCCCTTGAGGCTTAATCAATTATTTACAAACTGTAATCAGGACCATCAGCGACCAACCATCGACCGACAGAACGAACGAACCAATGACGAGCGACGAACTTCACCATCGTGAACGATGGCCCAGAGACGCCATCATCGCGGCCAGGAGACCACTTCCGGTCAGCAGCGTCATGGCGTGCATCGGCCGTTCGCTTCCGTTGCAGCGGTCCGTCTTGCAGATGGAGCAATGGAACTGATCGAGCTCCGGTCTCTTCGGATCCTTGCCGTTCTCCTTGACCGGCGCAGCTTCCTCGGGCAGACCGAGTTTGGCTCGCAGGATGGCGCACGCATCCGACTGTGCTGTATCGAGTTGACAGAATCGTGCTGTCACCATTTTGCTGCTCTCCGCTGTATGTTGATTTCATGTGAATTAACTATATTAATATTATTGCATGGGTGGAGGAACTTACGATCTTTGGCCACCACCTTCTGGCAGTTCATCAAGGGACTATTGTTCGATCCCGTATCGAAGTAGGCGAATTTGTTCAGCTCGAAGAGCCACGTGTCGATGGACTTCATCTTGTCCAGGGTGCATTCCTGCGGAGGGGAGGGAAGAGGGCATGGTGAGTGTGGCCGAAGATTTGCTAATCGATATCTTTGCGAGAATTGTGGTTCTTGCACCTCCAGTCGGGGTGATAAGAATTTATTGAACTGGTTAAATTTTTACAAAGTCTCAAGAATTGATGAGTCTATCATTCGCGCTTGTAGGAATGATAAAATTTCTGCTGTAAGAACTTGAAATTATCTGAAGTGCTTCAATTGGGAATGTAAACGAGGTGCGTGAATACGTGATAAGCGGTTTCCCCCCCGAATTCGATTTAAACTTGATGAGTCTTTAAATTGACCACAATATTCGTATATTGTTTAGATATACTAAGAGAACTTTGGCCCAGTATACTGCTCTCAAGTAGAATTATAATCTGATCGATTGAGGTCACGATAAGTTCGATTCCTGCGAAAAAAGCCCACTTGTAATATTATACTGGATTGGAAGTTATCGGGAAAGCCTTGGCTCCCGAATGAAGTCAAGTGGATGGAGGCTTGAGCTAAAGCCGATTGCAAACTTTGACTTCGATAAGCAATCAATGACACAGTTCCATATCTACAACATTGTTGCATATTTACACTAGATAAACGGATGGACAGACAGCCAGCTAAAGGGACAGACGTGAGCTGATCAATCATTATACAACGCCACTTGACCTTGAGCTGCAGACGGGTAGCGGCAGGATCAAGGGCGAGGGACGATTGGGGCGGGAATCGTGAATTCGCGAATCATGTTTCATTCTTTGTGCCCCCAAGGGTCCCCAATCGATCGCTCATGCCCACGAAGCAGCCTCCGAGGGCCGAGGAAATTGAACACCGGAGGGCGACGAATCCCTCGTCGTCGTGATGTCAACGAGGATTTTAGGGATGGGGAGGACGGGGATGAGGAGGAGGAGTCGGGGACGTCTTGGCGCTCACCTCGGGCACGATGCTGGAATTGGATTTGAGATCCGCGCAGCTCGGGTTGTCACTGGAGTCGCAGACGAAGCACTTGATGGCATCGCCTGATTGCCATCAATTTCCACGCCGATTTAATCCGATTGGTAACGCGAAGCAGGTGACGGAGGTATTTTTGAAATTAAATGAAAACTTAGATTTAATGGAAATTTTAATTAAATGGGGAATTAGATTAAATCAATATTTGAATAAACCAATATTTAGATTTTAGTGAACATTTTGATTGAAGAAATGAATGATGATAAAATGTAATTGCAAGGAACATTTGAAATAAATAAAAATTTGTACAATAAAATGTAAACAAAACGAACAATTAACTTAACAAAATTAGACATGATGAAAATTTTGTTAATATTATTACAAAAATATGTTGCTTGATTGAATAGAATTGTATTGAAAATGTAGAAGAAGAAAATTGAAATGAAGATTTTGATTAAACGAAATTTTTGATTGAGGGATTGTTTAGATATAAACTGTCTTTAGAATTAATAAAAATTTTGCAAAATGCTTATTTCAATTTCAAGAAAACTTGTATCAAATAAACATAACAAATCATTAATAAAGTAGAGATCTGAGGAAGATTTTAATAAATGCATATGTTGATTGAATGAATTTTGAGAAAATTTAGAACTTTAAAAGAATAAAGATTTAAATATTTAGATTAGATTTGAATACAATTTATATTAAATAAAAATTAAAAAAAAATTAAATTAAATAAAATACTATGTTGATTAAAAGACAATATATTTGATCCAATTTGGAATTTAACATTGTTTTTTGTTGTAGTCTCTCATTTTAAAAATATTCTAAGACAATATTTCTATAGACCGTTAATCCTATGATTTATATAATAATGCGTGTGATTTTTAGCGGAACCAACCGTGAGACACAAAGGCGACCACGCACAGAAACACAGACAGGCGCCAGCTGCCGGAAGTCGGGTTAAACGGATGCAGCTTCCGGAACATTTCACTCAGATTTCGATTCGCGTTTCGAGGGTTTTAATTGAAGATGTTGGTAAATTTTCGGTTTTAGGTTTTTTTTAACACCAAAAGATTCGATTCGTACGATTTTTTCTGCCTCGTATAATTTTAATGGGTTTTTTTCTTGTTGTTGTAAGATTTGTTTCCTAATTAATTCATTTTTTAATTGATCGCTTTTCGGTTTCCTTACTGAAAGGATTTTTCTAATTGAAAAAAAAAAACTCTTCTGCGAATTATCCGGGTTGGTTTTTCGAATCGCCGGATTTGAAAAGGCACTCACTAACACCGATGGGCGCGCACACACACATAGGCGAATTCACAAACACATGCAGGCGCTCACTCACACAAAGTCGCACAAGTGATTTGTCTCGAGTCGTTCGTCGTTGCCTCCGGGGGCTTCTCGCGGATTCGAATCCGTTTCGATTGGCTTCGCGTCTCGCACTGAACTCGCTTCGTCGTCGTCGGCCAGACCGAAGTCCTCCTGAATCCTGTCGGCTCGAAGTCGTTCGTTCGTTCTTCTTTTCGTTCGTCGATTCGCACTCGTTCGGCTGTCTGTGTTGTTGTTTTTGTTTGTGTTGTTGTCGTTGGGGGGACCCGGGGTGAAGTTAAGTGAAATTATTGAATGAAATTTATTTTTTTCCATCTCTTGGCACCGCGTTGTGCGTGAAGAAGCGCCGCCAAGTGGTGGGCGGGGGGAGGACGCGACAAGGGGTGACTGAGGGTCTGAGAGGGCGGTTGGCGACTGAGGGGGCGGGGCATGCAGGAAGTGGTGGACAAAAGCGATGACGAATTCATGTCGTAGCAGTTGGCGAGCGATGACGACAACCACAGCGAAGTCGACGACGAGCGGGAATCAAGAAAAAAGGACTGTTGAAAAAAATTAAGTTGAAAAAAAATAAGTTGGAAGGAGAGGAATGGAATATGAGGAGGAGGAAGTCTACAAAGGAAATTAAAAAGAAGGAAGGAAATAAAACGAGGACAAGTGGGAAGTAAAAGAGAAAGGTCGCTCGGTCGGTGGGTTGGGCATGATCGGAAGGAGATGACGAAGAAGCAACTGAAATTGAAAACAACACAAAGAATCCTTTCACGACGGAGCGATGAATAAGGATGAAGAGAAGATGCTACAACGATCACAGGAGTGAGGCTTGAAAGGATTGAGAAGTCTAAGGAGCAATTGATGGACTTCTTCAAAGAATTACGATCGAGGTGAAAGAAGTCGTGGCTTAAGGATGTAGTGGAAGGAGGCAGAGACTCGGTAATTTCACAAGGGCAAGAGGACGAAGAGTTGAACTAAGAAAGCTGTAATTCCCACCATCATAAGGACGGAAGGTCACAATAAGGCAAGGTGTGAAGGACAGAGATGAAGAAACTAGTGAAACTAGAAGTTCAAAGGAGAAAATGTTGGCACTGATTAAAATAACATTTTCCACTGTAAAAGTAAGTAGAAAATATCATGTAAAAAAAAAAATGAAGAAGGTGGAGAGAAGAAAATCTTGAAAAAGAAAATAAAATTGTAATATTCATGATTTAGCCCCCTTTCATTCTCTCTCTCACTCTCTTGAATATTATTATTCTAATTCAGAAATGAAGGGAAAATAATGCAATAACTGGGAGAAATCTCAAGAAGAAGTTCCGGTTTCAAGAGGTAAAATTATGTGGCAACTTCTCCCACCTCTCTCTATCTCTCTCTTACAATATCTGTGTCTCTCTTTCTCATCTTCACGCTCCTTCCTTTTTCTTCTCCCTCTTCAATGACAGCTATCTCTATTACTCTCTGCGGACTCAATTATTATTAAAATTTATGTCAATCGGTCGGGCCAGAGATTTGCAAATTCCGCTCTCGCTTCATCACCTTCTCTTCCCTCCCTTTCTCACCCGCACTCGACCTTTATTTTTCCATGTCGCTCTCTCTTTCTCTCTCATTCCATCTTTCTCGCTTTCGCTCCCTCTCACTTGCTCTTGTTGTCTCCTGTTCGCGCCCTTTGTCTCGTTCTCGTCGATCAAATCGTGAATTTTGCATGCGCCCGCGTCATGGGGAAAAACTGCGGATTTCGACGCGACCCTGCCACGCCCCTTTCGTCGACCGCCCCCTCGCCATCCACGCAAAGCACTTGTAAGCGTTGCGATTAAAGTTTCAAGGGTTTGAAGAACTAGAAAAAATAACATGAAGAACTGCGTCAAAAAGAAAAAAAAACAGATAAAAGAAAACGAAAAATAGTGAACAACGAAACGAACGAAAAGAAAAACGAAAAAGAAAAAAAATAGTGAACAAAAAAATAAAGAAAAAGGATATCGCGAAAAACGATGCATAAGGAAAAAATAAAACCTCAAGTGGAAGGAAAAGAGAGTGGAACAGAAATAAGAAGAACAAATTGATGATGAAAGAGAACATGATGCTTAGAGTGAGAGGGTAAGATGTAATAGTTATGATATCCAGAGGGAAAAGAAAAACGAGATAACTAAAAAAGAGAAATTAACAAAAGGAGAGATAGATATAGATAGAAGAGATGTGATAGAAAGAAATTGTGAAAGGAGAAACGAACAAAAAGAGAGGGACCGAGGAAGCAATAGAGATAGGAAGAGCCAGATAGAGATGATTAAAGAAAAAGTAGAGATTGATAGAGATAGAAATATAGTGGGGAGATAGAAATATATATGGAAATAGAGTGGGCAGAGAGATAAAGAAATATATGTAGGATGAGAGAAAAAGAAGATCAGTGAGAAAGAGAGAGATAGAGTAGGCCAAGGATGCACACGAGCCGGGCGCCCTCTGTCGGCTGTCGAGTGCAAGTGACACTTGCATTCAAGATGGCGGCGCCGCCTACGTCATTGGATGGAAGGAGGGAAGGGTCGTGAGGTCAATCGAAGGACGTCTTCGGCGACCCTGTTTCCGAGGCGACCTCAAGGGACCCCCGCAATCGGCCCTCACCATCTCATGATCGCGAATGCAACAGTCGTCGTCGCTTCAGTTGACGTTTCGCCATGATAAATTGTAGTTGTTGTTGTTGTTGCTCGTTTTTGTGGTTGTTTTTGTCATTTCTCATTTCTGTTCTTTTTATCATTTCTCATTTCTGTTGTTTTTGTCATTTTTCATTGGTGTTGCTTTTTTGTTGTTATTTTAACCATCGTCATTATTCCCACAATGTTGTTGCGTTTGTGAGCCAGCGTGTTAGAAAGAGAGGGGGGAAGAGAAATGAAAAGAGAAAGAATGAAACGAAGAGTGAGATAGAGAGATGAAGGGAGAAAGAGAAATGGAGGGAGAAAGAGAAATGGAGGGAGAAAGGGGGATAAAGGGAGACAAAGAGAGAGAAATAGATGAAAGAAAGTGAAATGATGCGAGAAAGAAAGAGACAGAGGAAGCTGTTTGTTCCTTGTCATTGAAGACACAAATTTCTTGTTACAAAAGGGCTGCGTGGGTTCAACGAAGACGAAGGAAAGGCGAAGGGATGATGAAGGGAGTAAAGAAAGAAGAGGGCGTAACAAGTGTGGTTGAAGAATGAGAAGAATAGTGTAAGAAAAAGAGAGAGAGAGGAGAGGGTGGGGAAAACCGGTGACATTTGGCGCTGATGTTTGCTGAATTATCTCCCTCTCGCTCTCTCATTTACTGCAGTCACAACAGCGACATTGTTGTTGCTTTTGTGGTTATCGTAGTTGGTCTTCTTGTTGTAGTTATTGTTATTATTTTTGTAGCTATCATATTTGTTGTTATTTCAGTAATATTTGTTTATGTTGTTATTGTAGTAACGATTATTGTTATTATTCCTAAAAGTTTTTTGGACGAAACCCTAAACTTCAGGAACCATCAGCAGGTCGAGCAACGAGAACTGAAAACCACTTCCTTCACTTCTTCTTCTTCCTCCTTTCCGCCTCCAACGCATAACTTCTTCTTCTCCGACTTACTCTTCCTCTTTGACTTCTCTTCCTCGTCGCTATCTTTTTTTTTAATGTAATTTTTTTCTTAATCTTGAGGTTTTTGTTCATTATATTTGAGTTTCTTCTTCTGCTTCAGCGTGCTTCTTCTTCATCATCTTATGTATGTTTGTTTCCTCTTCTTTTTCATCATCGTATGTATGTCTGCTTCTTCCTCTTCCTTCCTCTCACCCTTGTCTGCGTCATCGAGCAAGAGAAGAAACAAAAAGACGAACATTTTATCGGAATTCGTGGTCAATCTTGTTCTTCGTCGCCTTCTTCCTTATCACATCGCGAAAGGAGCAGTGGAGCAGAAAGGGCGAGAAGGAAAAAGGAAGAAAGGGAGAGAATGAGTAGGAGATTTGAAGGGGTCGGAGGCAAGACAAAGAACACGGAAGAGAATTAAAACACAATTCGTTGAACTTTGGCTCGAAAGTTCAAAATTCGATCAACGTCTTAACCAGGGTGGAGAGGGATTTCTTGAGAGAGGGAGAGAGGACGAGGAAGAGTTCATCTCTCTCAAGGCTGACTAACGAAGTCGATTAAGTTCCGTAAATCTTCGGGATTTTCACAAGCGCTCCCTAGGGATGAGATCAGAAGCTGGCTTGAAATTCTAAGACGACTGATGGGAGCAGAAGGAAGTTGACTTAGAGGGCATCCAGCAGAAGAGCAATTTAAGGTTTTCCAACAACCCACAATTTTTCTAGAATCCCACAAGTACCAACTCAACTTCTCCAGAGTGATTTAAATAGGAAAACATGGAAAACACTAAATTGTTCAGCTTTTCCCCCGAGAGTCGTAGCTCATTATGTTCCTCTTTCTGCCAATGGAGGGAAGAGAATCCACACTTCACTTCTCTCCTTAATTCTCTATCTGTCCTTTTCCCACACTCCTTCGCTTCATTTGGGTTCATCCAAACTTTTCCAATTAGAATCCTTGGAGTGAATTAAAAAATATCCATTGAAATAAATTCGAACAAAAAACAATAAAAAGAGAGAAATTGTAAAAAATACTATACATACTAAAAAAATAAAGTAATGTGAGAAAATTTAAAAAATTGCATGACAAAACTGAAAAATGAAATGAAAACATTAAACAAATAGTAAAACAATATTCATAGCTAGAAAAACAAAGGAAAAAATAGAAAACAAAATTAATGAACAAAAATAAAAAAAATAAAAACACGTTATAATAAAAAATGTGTGGTGACAATTTCCTTTCCCAAGCAGTATTTGCCATCTCTCTTTGATGTAGCCGATAACAAAACGAAAGAAACAAGAAAAGAATCGTATTGACTACAAAAATTATTGTTTGCAGGCACTAAAGGAAATAAAATACAAAGAGAACAACAAGAACATAAATACACATAAATCAATGTGTGGCGAAGGCCAATAAAACCATAAGAGTAGATATATAAATGAGTAAATTTTGGTTCCAGAAACGAAATCTAGATCCCTGGATTTTATTATAATCCGACAATTAATTTGGTCACCAAATTCGGACGGCTTAAAATATTGATTTTTTGTTGGTATACGAAGTTTTTGTGATAGGTGAACTAAATCTTTTATTATTATTTTTATTAACATATAGCTTTGCTTTCTTTTATCAGTTTTGTAAGTTAAATTTTTATCCTATTATTGTTTTTTATACTTAAATTTTTAATTTTCACTTATTTGATTTTCTATTAATGTTATTTTATAGTTTTTTATAATTTAATTTTTAATTTTCTCTTTTTTAATTTACTATTAGTGTGTCTATTAATTTACTTTTTCACTACTCTAATTTAATTTTTCATTTCTTATCACGGACTATTTCCTTACATTAATTTATTATCTCATTACACATTTATGTAAATTTAGATTTAGACATTTTTATAAATGTTTTCTATATGTACATTGTTCGATATATTATGGGAAAATTATGATAATATATGAGACAACAACATCGTGAGGAACTTCAGTAGAATTTTAGCACGCGGTTTGACGATCCCTGAAGAATTATGAAAGCAAATAAACAAAAACAACGACCAATACAGCAAAAGCGAATATAACAACTATAACAACAACAAAAAACCACATGAACAACATGAAAAATAGGCGTGTAAATGTCTAAATATCTTCCCAGAAACAATAACAGCAACAACAATATGAACAACAACAGCAACAACAATAACATCAACAACAAATACAACAAAAATCATTTGGCGAGCTTTTGAATTTATTAGAAAATAACAAAATTAACAAATACAGCAACATCAAGAATCATGCCGTCTAGAACGAGATAGAAGATAGAAAAAGAGATGAAAAAACGTGCGAAGAGCTCAAAAACAGCCAGAGACTTCATCCAAACAAAACAAAAAAAACGCGTGCGAAGCGAAGTCGTAAAATGCGAGAATCCCGCCGGAAGATAAACAAGGAAGCGGAAGAGAGAGAGAGAGAGAGAGAGAGAGGGAGCAAGAGGGAGAGCATGTGCGCTGAAGGTGAAATGGAAGACGAAAAAGGAAATAAAAAATCCAAACCGCGATATAGGAAGAACAGCGATAGTGGAAGAAGTGCAGAAAGAGAGGAAAAGTGGAAAGAGTCGACTGTCGAAACGATAAGAGACGCACGTGATGGGACGCACGTTGACCTTCACGTTAATTTAATTAGTGTCCACACACACCCATGTGAAGGCACGTCTATACACATACACATATACATACAATGGGGGCTGATACACGTTGGATTGTTGAAGAATGTCGGAAAATTGGGAACCCTAGGTTGCTCGAAAATTTTATATACTTATATAGGGGTTGAATTGGGTTGAACAAGTTTGAAAAATGTGGATATATATCGAACTACTGTTAATTAAACTAATATTGAAGGCTTGGTAAAAAATAATATTTTAAGTAACTTGTTAGGAAACATAAAATAAAATAACTTAAAATGAATTAAATAAACCGAAATCAAAGTAAATAAAAAAACAGGGCCAAAAATAATATAAAATAAAATACTCCAAATTAAAATTAAATGCAATAAAATAAAATAAAAAAATATTTAAAAAAAATTAAATGAAATAAAATAAAATAAAAAAGAATAATGCGAAATAAAATAAAAAACATCGAAATCAAAAAATAAGGTTGGGCCGTGGCTCGATGGCTAAGTGCGTAGCCTACGAGTCAGCGGGCCGCGGTTCGAGCCCCGGTTCGATCCCGGCTATAATTGGAATTTGTTTTGAAATCTAAATATATTAAACAATCATGTGAAACTTAAACTGGTCTAAAAACGAAAATATCAAAGGACAAGCCAAGAAATCGAAAGTAATGAAACGAAAGCCATAAAACGGATGCGATGTAAAATTCCATCGGATGAAAATATTCTAAGACGATACACTCATTCAGTGGACTTGGTTGTGGCTTGTCTCTATCTGATCGTGTGTCTTTTTTTTCATTTGTTCTCTTCATTTCTTCTCCCTTCCAATGAAAGCCAATTACATTTCCCCTGCTTCCACCCCTCAGCCCTAAAACGTCTGCTACTAAAATAGGCTTCTTTTCTTCTTATCCTTCTTCCTATGCTCCTTCTTCTCCTTCTCCTTCTCCACCTCTCTCTTGCTTTCACCGCCGCCATTTGGCTGTTTCTCCTTCGTGACCCCGAGCCATAAGAGTGCTTCCCAAACCCCCTCCATCTTTTTGTCCCCCTCTACATACGAAATCACGTTCACCCCGGCTCCGGCTGCTCATTCAATCCTTTACCTTGCTGAGTTATGGAGCTACGTGCGTTCACTTCCGTCCACACCCCAGCCCCCTCAATCCCATCCTTCACCGCCCCCCATTCGAAGAGATTTCTATCTACTGACGGATTGCAGTTAATTTGGCAAATAAATTTGTCGGCGGTCATTTCGGGTATTGGTTATTTTTGTGCGACACGACAGGTTGAGGACGCGGAATTGACCTCGATCTTGTGGTAAGGGGAGGGGGGAGGGGAGGGTGGAGAGGGTGTGATCAACGTTGAGAGGATGTGAACTGTGTATGTTTGTTTGTTTGTTTGTGTAAAAAGGAACTGCGATGAGATTGTTTCTGAAAGAGCTCACCGAACTGTACGAAGCAAGAGCATATAAACGAGGGAGGGAAAAAGCATTGCATATTTTCAGGATCAACGCAAAAATCAAGTCAAGTCAGAGAAGAAACATTTTTTTACATTTTCATTTTATGATGAGATTAATAGAAATTGTATAATAATTTCAATAGACTATTTCGTTTAAATTAGAGAATATTAAACTTAAGTATATTAAATTAAGAATATGAAACTCCTTCCTTTAATTTATGAATATGAAACTCTTTCCTCAAAATTAAAGAAAATGAATCTTTTTCCTTTAAATTACGGAACAGGAAACATTTTCTTTTAAATTAAAGAACAAGTAATTATTAAAAAAAAAACGTTTTCTTTTAAATTACAGAACATGAAACCATTTCCTTTAAATTAAAAACATGAAACTATTTCCTTTAAATTAGAAAACACGAAAAAATTTCCTTTCTTTAAATTTTTTAAGACGAAACAATTTCATCTCTTTAAATTTTAGAAGACGAGACTATTTTCTTCAATATACAGCATTTTTTCCCTCGTACCTGTTTCCAAGAGCATCGAATTCCTTTCGTTTCTCATGTGCTCCGTTGATCCTTCGCCAGCCCGTCGCCCCAGACGATAAGGACGAGGAAATTACGAGGCCATGTTTGTTGACGGCTTGGATTAACATTAATTAGCTCCCGATTGAGGCAGAGCCGACCGACCGCCTCCCCCTCGCAGCCACGCCCACCACGCACGACGACCACGAAGCGCGCTCGGACGTCGCTCAACGTATCAGCGGGAGGGTGACAACAACGTTCATGACATCAACGAAAACAACAAACACGACAACAACAAAAACCCGACACCGACAAAATCACGAAATGCCGTCACACGCAGTCCCAGAGAGAGAGAGAGAGAGAGAGAGATAGAGAACAGTGACGTCTCGTTTTATGCCGCGTTCACAACGAACGAGTGACGCGACGAGCGAAGGAAATTTCAAAATTTCACCCGAAATATGAATGTTCATGACGTATGTTCAAATCAAATTGAGACGCATTCTGTGCGCTGACAAAATGATTGCAGAATTTTGATGAGACTGCAATCAGCAGCCAAACTGGAGCAGCTGGAGCATTCAAAGTTGATAGGGAAAATTTTTCATATTTACTGCTACTGGTCTAAAATATAACCAAACAGCCAAACAGGAGCATACAAAATGTTGTTACCAAATATTTTATGTAAACAAAATCATTTTTTTGATTAAAATATTAAAATTTCAGATTTTTATTATTAGTGCTTTAGATTAAATTTTCAAAAACATTTAAAATTCTTTGATTTTAAATTGAAAAAAAAAAAAATAAAAAAACATTTCAAAATAATTATTTTTTTAATTAATAATTTTTATTACAGGAAACCATTTTTTATAATTTACATAATATTTTTTCTCATTTCATGTCATAAAAAATGCAATATCAAAAGAAATTGGGATTTCAAAATTTTGATATTTCGTATAATAAAATGATTCCACTGAGGGAGTGTGTGAGAAGTCTGTATCATCGAAAATAAAGTTTTCTTGGACGTAAAAGGATTTTTATGCGATGGCGAGTCTCATAAAAAATCGCGTGTCTCAGCGCCGTTTTCAAGATGTGGCAGCAACTGAAATAACAACAACGCATTATTATTATTATTATATTAGAACAATACAATAACAACAACAATATAGTGTTATTGCTACAACTATAATAGTGAATCAGAGCCGCCCATAAGCATTGATTTGACGGCTGATGGGCGTGGCCGTTGAACACAGTGGATCACGAAGCTAATAAAGTGACCCATACTTATGCAAAACAGACACACACAACTACTCAGAAATATACAATTACTCAGAAACACATAATTACTCAGAAATAAACAATGACTAACAAATACATATTTATACACAAATACACACAACTTCACACAAACACACGCCCACACATCCACCCCAAACAATGAAAACGGTTTTCCGTCCAATTCCACGTCCACATCCGGTGGCCCGACTTCCGCCGGAAGTCATCGCAATAACAATAGACGGGCGGCGCAATGTTGCGGCGTTGCCACTTTTTTTTCCCGTTTTGTAGTTTTTTTCGTGGCGACGCAATTGAATCAAATGCATTTGCATTCGCGAATGTCGGGCCGGCGACAAAGTGTTGGTCGCCATTTTGTCACGCAACCGGATGTCGAGTGCTTTCGCCGTCATTAAATTTCACTCACTTACCACTGTTTCCTTCTCGGTCTCTCTCAGTTTATCGCTCTCTCTCCCTCAGTCATTCTCTCTATCGTTCTGGTCACTCGCTCTCTTTGTCTGCCTCTCGAGCAGCCTCTTGGCATTGCCGTCGCCCACTTGTTGGATGATGGTCTTCGTCCTCCTTCCTTCTCTTTTTTCGGAATGTGCGGCCGCTCCTCGTCTCACCTACTCCCCCTCAGCACTTGCCCCCTTCTCGCCCTGCTCTCTTCCGCTCCGTTTGCTTTGAAACTTGAAACCTCGGCACATTGAAATATTTCAGGTTTTTATCTTGAATTGTTTTATAACTGGAATTTATGAGTCTCGTCTTCTGCGGCGAATTCCACGAAGGATCGGAGTCAAGAGAGCGAGGGAGAGAGAGACGGAGGATCAACTTTCGCAACTCTTTGTGCTTTGCGCAAAGGCTTCTCAGCTATTTTTCACTTCCGTCGAAAGTCGCCACTTCCGGTGGATTCTTTCGCATAACGGAAACAATCGCGGCTTTTAATGAATTCATTTCACAATTAGTCATTAGAAGAAGACCAAAGTGAGGTCAAGGATTTTTCAATAAAACCGCGTTAAGAAATTGGATCCATGAATTTTTTATTATTTTCTTTTGTTTTTTACTATACCAAGTTTCAAATCAATAAATCATTGACATTCATGAACCGCCAACGAGAACTCGGAGTTCTCTCCAAATATATCCGGGTCAAGTTTCGCCACTCGTCCATTGGAGACGATGGTCTTGAATGCTATAAAAACCCACACAGCTGCCAAGAACGATCATAAATTATGATAATGCATTGGTATTTCACAAAAACATTCATGCAAACATTCACGGACATGCAGATGCTGATAATAAGATCCGAACACAAACACATGCTCGAATATAATTTAATGGTGTGCGAGGGACGAACTGAGGGTCAGATAGAGAGACAGACGAAGAAGATCTAGTGGAGATGGTCAAGAAAGGGTGAAAAAGAGACGAAAACTGCAATAATGTGCGCATCATTATCACAAGAGGAAGAGAGAAGGTTGATGGTGGGTGCAAGAGAGAAAAAAAATTAAGAAATAACAATTGCCAAAGTTAATGCAAATGGATCACAAATCATGGGAAAATATAGCCAAGAAACACATATAAGAGGAGGAAGGAGGAGAAACGGACAGAGAGAAGAGAGAAGGACAAATAGAAGAGAGAAAGATATACAGAAGAGACAAGAACGAACGAATGTAGGCAGATGGAAAGAGGCGGAAAGAGGGAGGCGGATAAACAGAAAGAAAGACAGACTAGATGCACAGTGGGTTGAACGATGTCAGAAGCAAATCGCTTCAAGACGGCTGACTGCACAGCTCCACCAACCCGCAACAACAACAACAATAACAACAACAATGAGGCCGTCCCCACACATCATCACACACACCACCACATATGCATATACGCCTGCACGTACACTTACATGAACATGTTTACGCCAAAAATGGACGAGCGGACGAGAAAAATTCGAATTCAATTTCGGAAAATTCTTCAATGCAATCGCATCTTTTTCGAGAGAAAATACAAGAAGAGCATGGGTCGACGTAGTCTGAATGGAGAATATTTTAGATTTTTAGTAAAAGTGCAATAGAAAGGGAGAGAAAAGAGTGAGTGATGGAGAAGTGGAGAAAACACAGGGTGAGAGAAATTTGCGGAAGCGGAAGCGCATTGACCTGAAAATTCTAACCTTCTTTTTATTTGGAACTCTCCGAATCGGTTGCGGTCCTCGTTCTGCGTTCTTCTCCACCTTCTCCTCTCTCCATCTCTCACCATATTCTCCACCTTCTCCTCTCACCATCACCGCCACCTTGTCCTATCCTCACCTCCTCCATTCATCATTCTCCCTTCTCCCAGTCGCGTGCGAGAGCGAGACAGCACCACGCGCGACCAGTTGAGTGTGCATTCGATTGTAATAATCGTAAATAGGAAATTGAAAAGATGGTGATGATGATGAAGAGTCCACACCGAGGAAGACCAAGAGGAGGAACAGAGAAGCACCCAATGAAGCGAAGAAAATAAGAGAAAAATTTGTTTTCGGCGAAAATTCAGTGACAGAGGAAGTGGGGGGAGGAGAAGAGGTTAAAAAGAAACAAGCGAGAAAATGAGAATTATAGAAAATGAGAGATGAAAGAAAAATAAGAAAAGCAAAGAAAATGAGAATTGAATGGAAAATGAGAAAGGAAAGAAAATGAGAAAGGAAAGGTAAATGAGAGAGAAAAAATTCTATCGAACTTCGCATAAAATCGGCAAAGCCCGAGAGCATAATAAAAATACCAAAGCAAGATATTACAAAGTACTATAAAAAGTCTCTGAACCAATTTCAACATCTCAACATTCTCTTCGCTCCATCTCTCCATCTCTTTCTCCGACGCTCCTTTTCTCTCTGTGTCTCTCGGCCTTACTCTTTTTTACTCATATTTACGGCCGATCAGAAATCAAATTTCTTCGCTGAAGTTACGTGCGAGAATTTCATATTTTTCAAAATGGCACAATTTCCGCAGCCACCGCCCGCTTCCCGTCGCCCGACGGTGGGTGGGCGTGGCAGCCTCGCCTCCCTCTGTGCGAGGTTCCATGCGAGTTCGAGCAGGAATTTCATAAGAATTTTGTCTAACATTCAAATCTCGTCGTCAGCACGAAATAACGGCCGTTACAACAACAACAAGAAATCATTAGAAATAACAACAACTGGAGAAATATTAACATTAAAATAACAATACAAAAAAATGCCATTCGAGGGACAACAACAAAGTTTTAGCATATTCCCCTTTCATGGTCGCAATAAAAATATTGCCTTCTCTTTTGCTCCTATCTTTCGATTCCTGCTATTATTGTAGTTGTTTTTTTCTTGCTTCTTCTTGTTTGTTGTGTTATAATTTCAATTAACGCGATTTACTTGTGTTTTTCCTTCAGAGAATTATTTGTTTTCCACTCGCTGGCATTTTTTATTTCATTCCATTCGCCTCCAATGTCGAAGGAGTAGAAGTCGAGGAAGTATTTATTAAAGATCATGCAGTATGGTACTACTTGATCCTTGTTATTCGAGGCGTGCGATAAACTAGTAATTTGTCCATCGGGGCGTATGATGAACATATAATTTCAAAAATATTAATTAAAACATAGTTTATGTTATTTGTTTTATTCATTTTATATTATTTAATTTAATATAATTTAATCTAATTTAATATAATTGAATATACTTTAATATAATTTA
Source organism: Coelopa frigida (assembly GCA_017309665.1). Lineage (NCBI taxonomy): Eukaryota > Metazoa > Arthropoda > Insecta > Diptera > Coelopidae > Coelopa > Coelopa frigida. The sequence continues at coordinate 15,045,475 of CM029565.1, forward strand.
ATTTTGTATAATATATTATACTTAATATAATTTAATATAGTTCAATATAATTTAATATAGTTTAATACAAGTCGAAATCTTAATTTAATATAATTTAACATAATTTATTATAATTTTACAGAAGCTAATATAATGTAATAATATAATTTTATTTAATCATTGATAGTATAAAAATAATCTCAATTTCTTTATGAATTTTTAAAATACTGGAAATCATATTGATTCTTCCTTCTACCACTTTTTTTTAGTTTCCCATGACCTAATGCTAAATGAAGGAAGGAATGAAAATAAACTCATTACTAACTCGATTACCCATTGACTTCCGAATAGCGTTTCACCCCCTTAGGGCCGTCCTTTCGCTTTTTCATTTCACTTTCCTCGTCATTCATTCAACCCCATTTCAACCTTCATTTGTTCCTCATTCAATCTATCAGCATCCTTTCTGCATTCGATGATGACGCTTTAACTCGTCCGAGTTTCTTCCTTCGTCAATGAATAAAATGTTGTCATGGCTACGACTTCATTTCCTTCTCGTCCCTCTCCTCCTTCCGGTGACAACGATTAACGTCTCAACCTTGAGGACATTCGACTCAAGGCAAATACCCATTGCAGATCCGGTAATGTTCGCCCAGAGCAAGGACGAAAAAACGCTTAAACATTTCTATTTTCGGTGTGTTTCGTCTTTTCATGGTTATAGTTGTATTGTACTAACGTTGTTTCTATATTATTTCTATTGTTTTTGTTGCTGTTGTTTTTATTGTTTTTGTTATTATTGCTCTCCACGACAATCGCTCGCCCCAAGAGCCATTTGCAGCATCCTGCTCGCATTCGGAATTTTAAATCGATTCTTTTTATGCTGGCGCCAATAAGTCCGATGCGAACGACCAACAACAACATCAAAAACATCACCAACAACAACAACCACAAAAACAACGACCTACTACCGACCAACGATCGACCGACTGACGGACGGACGGGCCACGAGAGAGAAAGAGCGAGAGTGAAACAAACAGAACAGAAAAAAAAACAAATACAACTGCGAGTTATTATTGCGGAGCGCGTTTTCGCTGAAAGGAAGAATAAGAGGAAGGAGATGACGTCGGGGTGGCTTCGAGGTCGCAAGACGACAAGGACGACGAGCACCAGAGAGTCGACGGCGAAGTCGCTGTTGCTGTGGCTGCCCCGGCTCCAAATCCGGCGGCGACGACGTCGGCGTCGCACAGTTGGCGCCAGACAAGTGCGTGCGTATGTGTGTGAATTGGGCGCGTGCATGTGTATGGTTGTGTGTTTATTTGTGTTTGTTTGTGTGAGTGAATGTCAGTGTGTTTAAGGCGTTTGAACTTGGAATGAGCTCAGCATGAATGTGAACTGAAGCTGTGAATGTCCTTTGGCAGGATGAGCTTCATCTATATCAATGTTGTTTTTGTTTGTTGTTAGAGATGTTTTTTTTCTTTTTGTTGTTATTATTGGTGTTTTTATTCTCATTGCTGTTGTTGTTGATATTGATGTTGTTGTTCTTATTGTTATTATTGATGTTATCTTGTTCATATTGTTGTTATTCTTGTTGATATTGTTGTTATTGTTGTTATTCTTGTTAATATTGTTGTTTTTTGGTTGAAATTGTTGTTCTTGTGGTTGTGTTTGTTATTCTAGGAGTCACTATTTCTTGTTATTGTGGTTGTGTTTGTTGTTGTTGTAGACAATAAGTCTGAGGATTGGCGAAGACGGATATTTTGACATGTTTTAATGTGTGTGTGCTTACAGTGGTTTCAATGTTGGAACATCTTGGTAGGAGTCAAGTGATGGAGACACAACAACAATTTCACGAACAACCTCGTTGACAACAGCGAAAACGACGATGATAACAACAGGGGCAACAACAAGAACAAGAAGCAAAATACAAACATTTAACAATGTCCAGCAGAATGTAAATGAGATAAACACAGTGAAAGTAAGGGATGGACATAGCGATAGACAGACAGTCTGGGTTTGAGATAGGCAGCAACATAGGGAGAGAGAAAGAGAGAGTGCGAGAGAAAGAGAGTGAGAGAGAGTGATAGCGAAGGAAGGAGAACTGCGGAAGTAAACAGGAGGCAAGTAAATTTGATTCTTTTGCCATCCCTCAAACAACTTCCACCCGCCCATTGTGCGAACTCCTCAAAAATATTTCGAAAACAGCCGTAAAACATTTTCCTTCTCATTGTCACATATTTTTATGACATCTCTAAATATGACGACAAGAATTTATTAGTTTTTAATTAAATAAATGTTTGAAACACTCATATATATACTTTTATTAAAATTATAGAATCGGAAAATGAATCATTTCCAAAAATAGAATATTTAAAAAAATACGAAATTAATTCAATAAAATTAAAGATTTGGAAAACATGAATTTTTTCCAAAAATAGAAACTTAGGAATATTTAAAAAAATATGAAATTAATTCAAGAAATCTGAAAATCAAAACAATGCCGTGAGATATAAATAAAAAATACGTAAACACCATGAAATAAATTGGAAAAAAATCCATCCGACGATAGATAACAGAAGTAAAAGTTTTCCCACATCCACAACCGAATCCCTTATTCTTATTCTTCTTCCCTTTCCCAACCACATCCATATTTCTCACGCATAATAAATTTATTACTGCTGCCATTGTTGTTGTTTTTGTTATTGTTTCCTGTCCCGAAGCTGTTTACGTGAAACGAAGGAACGTTCGTCGAGTTCGCGCTGGAGTTTTTCAATTTCGAAACCCCTGCATAACAGATGAATAAATCAATTTCCGGTTCCTCTTTCGCTCCACATCTTCGTCCTTTCGCCTTCCTCCCTTTCGGCCACATTTTTATGTACATTTGGTGTTTTGTAACTCGAATTGAAATTTAATGGCTTCCGGATTTTGTTTTGGATCAACTTTTAAACGAAACTCCTGAAAGTATGCTTCACTTTGTGACTATGATGCATTACAGTGACCCTCAAAGTGTAACAGAAATCGATATAAATCGGGAAAAAGTTAGTCCCATAAAAAAATTGCTACAATATTTAATAATTTAATAATATTTATTTAAAAATTAATAAAAACAATTTCTTTAAATGAAAGTTCTCCTTCTCAGAATCCAAATTAAAAATCAACTTCAAATTAATTTCCCAAATATTTCCACTCGGGATATGAGACTGTTCCACTGTGCAATGACTCCCACTGTCGCTTATTCCATATTCTCTTTAGATCCTCTGTGCTTGGATCGCACCAGGAATTCACATCATTAGTCATTCCATAGTTTTATTAAATTTATCGCAAAAAACGCTCTATTGAGACAAAATAAATACAATATAATATCACATCATTAATAAAAGACAGAAGACGCCGACGACGACAACTGGTCATGAACAACATTTTTACGGGTTCTACTTGTAAGGAATAATTCTTTCTCTCGCCTCTACATAAATCTCGTGTTAGGCGGTGTAAAGAGAGTGAGTGTGTGAGAGAGAGAGGGGGAAAGGATGGAGCGGGATGCATGGACGGCGGAGAGTCGCCGGCTATTATGGTCATAATGTCAGCACAGACATTAAAAGGACATTAGAAAGTAATTGCAACACTCGAGAATTTATGACAGATTTATGCGATGGCGAACGAAAAATAACAAAATCCTTCGAGAAGACATTGGGGAATGGAGAAAACAATACCAAAAACGGGTGAATAATTTGAGGAAAATATTAAGTGTTTATTTATATCGCTTACACTATATTAGATGCTCTTAGATCAATAGTTATTGGGCTTACGCTAAATGTTATTGCTCTTAGATTGCTTTTTCATTATAATTAATTTCTCTCAGATTAAAATTAATTTCTCTCAGATTAAAATTAATTTATCTCAAATTTGAATTAATTTATATCAGAATTTTTCTCAGATTACAATATAATTATTCTGATTAAAATTAATTTCTTTCAGATTAAAATTAATTTCTCTCAGATGGCAATTAATTGGTCTGAAATTTTAAAGTATTACTCCTAGATCAATGGTGAGCTAAAATTAATTTATCGATTCCTAATTTCTTGTCTTGAACACTGTGCATTTTTTTAAACTACATCCTTAGAACCAGACCTCAGACTAATTCCCCGCAAGGAGCTCGCGTCAACCGGATCGACGGAAGGCTGTCGTCAGCAAAACGATCAGCGCGACGACACCCAGCCCCAGCCCACCGAAGCCACCGAGGCGGGGGGCCGCGTTGCAGCCGTCGGTGAAGCAGATGCAGGTCACCTGGACGAAGCCCTCGTTGTCCGACTCGTAGCAGGTGGTCTTGCGTTCGCCGCTGTGGTCGCCACTGTGCCAGCTACAGCCGCGGATGACGCGATGCTCGCGCGTCAGGGCGATGACGATGTCGCTCTTGCGGCAGTAGGCGACGGAGTCGGGGCTTTGACCCCCCTCGCACTTGCGCAGGTACCGATCGTCCCGTGGAGATTTCGTCGTATTCATCCCCAGGGCGATGCAGTCGTCGTCCACGTGCGAGTTGCACTGATGGCAGCTGATGGCATCCACTAGAGAGGGGGTGAGAAAATTGTGAAACGAATAAATAAATAATCAATATGTAAAAAGAATATTATAAATAATTAAATATTTGTGTAAATTAGATGGACGAAAAGTAAATAATATTTGGAAATCATGCCCAATTCCCTCTACTATCTTCCTCTCAATATTCCACCATTTGAAAACAAATTTAAATAACAAAGAGAGTTAATAAATATTTAAATGGAGTAAAATTCATAAAATATATATTTAAGTAAATTACATAGAGTAAAAGTTAGAAATATTTATATAGAAAATATATACTCTCTCAATATTTATCTTTTCGAAGGTTTCAAGATAGAAAATAATATTTAAATAATAATTAATAAATATTTTTATGTTGGAAAATTATAAATTTGAATTGATTTGAGTGAATTACATATCCTATAAATAATATATAGAAAATGTGCTCCATTTTCTATAATAAATATTTCTCCCTATATTTTGATCTCCCCTTTTGATAGGTTCTCAGGTAAAAAAATATATTTAAAAATAATAAAAAAATTGAATTTTAAAAAAAAGTGTGAAATAAAAAAATAAAACTAATAACTCATCTCACTAGTTTTCAAGCATTTAAGTAACAAAAAGTTAAGATTAAAAACAAATTTCTGAAATATTCAAAATTATGAAAAATGATAGATTAATAAAAAACAATTAAGTAAATAACATCGCCTGAAAATAACTCATTCTCAAATAATTATTCTAAATGTTCTTATAATTTCAAAATAATTGACTCAAAAATGTTCCATATGAGGGTCTTCAAGGAAATTCCATTGGAACTTTACCACTCTCAAATATTGACCACTCACATAATTTGACCCTTTCTACTACCAACACACACACATCAGACACTCGAGATGCTGACACTTGTAACTCTCGCTGCCATCTCCAAATGTCAACACTAGAACAGGTGACCTTCGACGGTGTTAATTAGAAGTTTAATTAGTGTTTGCTCCTGTTGCTGTTGCTGGTTGATGTGCGTCAGCCGGAGACACCTTTATGGGGTCCATAATCGCAGAAACTGAGTTTATTTACGACTAGCAAATAGGCTGATTATCGCCGAGTCAATATCGATCGCAAGCACCCATTATCTAGCACTTGATGTAGGTCTCAGACGAATCGAGCGAAAATACTATGAATGAATTAATTAATAACTGCCTCCAATCGATTTATATTTTTCATGCGCGAAGAGGAAAAAAGTAGTGGGAGAAAAATATAGAGAGAATGAAATAGAAAAGAAATCGCAATCAAAGCACGAGTTTATCGCAATTGTTTATAATTAAAAATTCCTTCATCGCATATTTCACGAGCATAGAACAAACAAATCGAAGTGAAAAGGAAATAAAAATTAAAATCTAGTGCATGAGGCAATGTTGTCGATTTTCTTTTTGAATATGCAAATTGTTTCCCGATGAGTGGAACTAAACGATTGCAATGACATCATTAAAACACTACGATATTCTTTTTAATTGGTAAGAGTATCGATCGACTGAATAATAACGGACGACAGGAATCGACTTATTATTCGTTCGGAAATCAAAAGTTAGTATGGAAATTTGTATCGCTATTTTGTGTATTTGTATTTTGAATTTTTCCATCATCTTAAATATTCTGTTATACATTAATTATTTAGTTTCGCAATCAATTTCATAAACATTTCGGACGTCGGTAATAAATACTATTTTCCTGTCGATTTTCAATCCAGGGATTGTGATAAGTTTAAGGTTTTCTGTACTTTAGGGGAACTACTTTCTCCATCTATCTCTCTCTCTAAATTCGCAATTTGATTTCCCACTTTGATATAAAACGTAATCAATTACTGTAGAGAAAACTGTCGGTGCTGCCATATCAAAACAACGACAGCCAAAGTGGAGGAAATACTTTTCGATCCCTTTCAATATCAATTGCAATCAATTTCACATGCAAATTGTTTTTTTCAAATCGAATGCAACAATTACTTCTTATTGTTGTTGTTGTTGTTTTTCTTTCTTGTTGTTGTTTTTCTTCCTTTTATTTTATTTTTATTTTTATTCTTTTTGCTATTTTCCTTCTTGTTGCTATTTTTCTTCTTCTTGTTTTTTTTCTTCAAGTGGCTACTATAATTGTTGTACCTGTTTCTATTTCGACTATTTGCGTGTCGCTTCCAAGTGGCGTGCAATTACTACAACAACAACTATGACAACAACAACAACCAACTGATTGCCATCAACAACTAGAAATTCGATAAGGACCCTTGAGAAGTCGAGAGACGTGAATTTATGCAAAACTATATCGAATTCTCAGCGTTGAACTTATCCGAATGTCAGTGTCAAGTGGAAATTTTACTCGCAGACATAGTTCATGAGTGGAAGGAACTCTCGAGAACGCGATTATCTTCTATGAAGAAAAATTTACTTCGCCTTTGTAATTAAACTATTTAATTTTGTTTTTGTCATTGGTCAAAGTAAGAGTAAATTTACTCTTACTTTGACCAATGCAATTATTATTAATGGTAATTTAAAAATTCCGAATAAGTTTTAAAATACAATTTTCTATGGAAATTTTGAACATTATGATTGAAATAAATGATAAGGTGTGGAAAACTATTACAAAATGTAATCTTAAAACAGTTCATAGAGTTTCAAAAATTAATGGATAAGAATATTATTCCGATAAGAATAATATTTAAAATTATATTTTTTCTATAACATTAATATATATTCACTCGTTCCGTATTTGATCAAGAGATGTAAGGGTTAAGATAATCCACTCTATTACAAAGGGGATACAATTTGAGCTTTATTAATTTTTTGGGAAAACAAAGTGGGTCATCGTGCTCGGGTTTCGTCGCTGACATCCTTGGAACAACGAACATATCCTTTTCATCCACATCGTCGCCAACTTTATTACCGTCGTCCTGTTGTCGCTGTCGTATTCTTGTTGTCATCGTCATCGTCATGTTGCCATTGTTATATTCTTGTTGTCATTGTCGTCGTCTTGTTTCATCATCCTTGTTGTCATTCTTGTTGTCATCCTTGTTTTGCAATAGTTCGGGCTCTTTTTACGACAGCTTTTCGTTTTTTATGGCATCACTTAAGACGAGTTCGCGCCAGCAGTGCTCCGCGTAGTGCTGCCAGATTGGTTGGCTTTTTAATGATGCTGTTCGCTTGCACTAATTTTGTTCTTCTTGTTCATAATAAAAACTAACAACTTCGAGGATGACGATCATATTGTCTTTTTTATTCGAGTTTTAAGCACTGCGAGCTAAAATACGAGGCAACACCTCGTTCCGACCATCCCTGATAATCCAAACCTTTTCTAGTTTCTTAAAGTTTGTATTTTAATGGGAGTTTGAACCAAATCCGTCCTTTAACTTTTGCTACTTGTATAATTTTTACTCAACTCATCGATAATGCATTTAAATGCATTTGGCATCCATTCGCTAATGAGTCCATCGTCCTTTCCTTTCCACAAATGAATAATTTAAAAGTTCTCTCAAGCAATTAGAGAGTGTTTATTGATCGTCGACACGATCCACGATGTGTTTTCCAATCAAATAAATTCTCTGCTTGACTGTGGAAAGTTATTACCAATGTGTGAATTTATTATATGGATATTTGCACCCAGACATACATTTTATAGACATTTATTGATGTTTTGTTTAGGCAATAATTCACACTATAGTCTTAATGCGCAGACGTATTTATTTGGACGAGATTTTACGCAAGCATTTCCTTCATTTGTTATATTATTGTAATATGTGTATATTTAAAACTTTGCCGAAAAATATGTAATTTCTTACTGAATTTACTTAATTCTCTATTTTTTAATTCAACATTTATTTATTTTTGTCGATTTTTCAATCGAAATTCGTGTTTATTGACACACATTCCTCGCAGTGGGAAACAAGTGGATTTTTCTTCTTTGACTCATTTTCTAAACCTCATTTTATTTAAATTGAAATTTTTTGTACATTTTTTTATAAATGCTATTCTCTGTGCCTTCTAATTTTATTTCATTGATTCCTGGTTCATTTTCTGCCTTTTGTCTCTCTTCGCCTCGAATGATTTAATTTTCTATGATTGCATTTTTTGGCAATTGAATGGGTTTTCATTGGGACCGCCGATTGTGTGGAAATCGCTCTGCGCTTCATTGCGTTCCCATTGTCCGCCGCATTCCTTTCAATCGGGCTTTTTATTTATTTGCCTAATTTCGCCCCCCTTAGAATTGAGGAAAGAATCGAGCGATTGGCGTCAAAAGCATTGTCGACAACATGTGCTCAAACACAAAGCCCTAATTAAAAAAGTTCAGTTTTTAGTGAGGGAGGAGAAGTGAAAGGGGGCGAATGGATCACACCCTTTAGGCCATGTTAATAGCCATTGAAAGTCAGAAGACCATTCTCTCACAAACATAGGCTACTCCATTATGAGATGGATTTATTAATCTCTTCAACGAATATTATCGTCTACGGATTACTTGTCATACTTGTGTTTGCGACATGTATTCACATGTGATACCGATTACTTTATTCCGTCTTCTTATCGTAGCCCAAACAGAAATAGAAACGAAAAAGTCATCTGTTTGGAAACTATTAAAGGGAACTTGATAAGCGATTCTAATGACATCGGCTTTGTTTTAATGAAAATTTATGGAAATTCATTTTTATCACAATAACAACAACGAGTTGGTATAAATAAGTAAAATTGGAACAGAGTTTGTTGAGATTTGAGTTATAAAACCAAAGCGAAAGATTAAAGAATGCAAACTCATAGAAGTATGAAAAATAAGGAATAATAAATAATGCAGTGCAGTAGGTCTGCAAAGCAAAAACGGTGATTTAATACTTTATTTTAACACGATAAAAGGCATCAACAATTAAATAATTTAATTCTATTTATTTAGGCATTGACACAATTAAGAGATTTATAAAACCACGACTTAACGTTCAGAGAACAAAGGAAGAGACAAAATTCCATTGGACTGATGTAAACGATCTGTTTGATGGACCTAACTACTAGATTGCAATTTTGTAACATTCTTTAGCATCATAAATCACTTAAAACCCAGATTAGAGCCAGAATTCAAATGATGGCGACGTCTTGTGGTGTTAACCTTATTCAAATGACTCCCGGGTCTTATCTTAAATCCTGCATATGTTATTATCTTAACTACCTACTTTAGTGCACATCACAAATTAAATAATCGTAGAGTCAACAAAATACGCGCACCCCGAGCAAAGCCCGAGACGAACCTTCTATCGTATAATATTTATTGTGTTTACCATCATGGAAACTATATAACTATATAATATTTACCTGATAAGAAGAGGCCTGCAATAAATGCAAATGCGAGAGCGCAGCAAGCTATCGATGTGTTGGTGGATGCCATTTTGCTATTGTTTTATATTAATTCTTATTATTTTATAATAATTCGTATTATTCTATATCAATTTTTATTATTTTATATTATTTCTTCAGATTCTATATTATTTCTCTAGATTGTATATTATTTCTTATACGTATTTTTATTTGAACTACTTGTTGTGTTATTTTTGGATTTTTCTTTTTACAATTTTATATTATTTGTTTATTTTTTATTATTTGTTTACTTGATATTGTTTGTTTATTTTATATTATTTGTTTATTTTATTTTATTTGTTCTTTTTTTAAGTTTATTTCTTATTTATTTGTAATCGCATTTTAATTTTATTCTGATGTCTTCTTCTGTTATTTCTGTATATTTTTATTTTTAACTCTTGTTATTGTGATGGATTTATTTTTAAGTTCTTGAAACTTTTCCGTCGCTTGTATCGTTCACTGCTTCGTATTATTTTATATAATATCTTGGTGGATGCTGTTGTTGTTGTGGTTTTTAACATTTATTTACTTTTAATCTGCTGCAACTGCAATGAATGAAAGAGAAGGAGATTGCTATAAGAACATAATACGGTTGAAAAGGGGTTCTCAAAATACTAATATAGTAGTATTCTATTCGATGGTAAAGTGTTTTTTACTACTTTTTTGCCCAAGAAAAAAAATGTTTAAATACTCAAAACATGTCACCCTCGTTGTTTACTAGTCTTTTTCTTTATATGACTCGAGATGCAATTTGATTCTTGCTGCAATGAAAATATTTTCTTGACCTTGTAAGTAGAAGCGAAACAATATACAGTATAGATGGAACTGATTATTTCGCTAGGACTCGAGAAGATTAATCGTGTTTCATACGTATTTTATTTATTTTTCTTTTTTAATAAAATTACACCGTGAATTAATCTTGCTGTGATCTTTTTCTCATTATATTGTTTTTAGACCTCTAGGAGCGATTTCTTGCGTTGAATTTTTCATCATTCATCTTTTCTCTTCTAATGTCATTAAATTTCTTCATCCATTTTAAATTAGATGCACTTTTTTGAAAACTTTCACCACGAGACCTTTTCTAAGCCAAGCTTGTTTTTCAGGTTTATTTTCGATGGTAGGTTTTTTCAATCGACTACGATGCAGTATGCACGAAATTCGATAATTTAGAATACTACCAAAATATTGATAACAACAACAAATTTATAACAGATATTTGAAAAAACTATAAGTTAACTTTTTCACATGACTTCATACATAAATCAAATTTATAATAGATGGAAAAATTGAAATTGTTAAATATTTTTTCACTTTTTGAATAGAGAGAGCCACTTCTGGAATAGTTCTAAATTTTTCATTTCTTTTGTCTCCAATTTTTAAAATATGTATTTTATATTATAGTTAAAAATATATATAAAACCACCAACGAACTTTTAAAATTGTTTGTTTGAAACTCACTTCAACTGAGTTGTTTTTAGATTCGTTGCGCGTCCGACCGAGATGAATCTGAATTTGAAAATGATTTTCACTTCGAATGAATTTTCAAAATACTGAAAAGCGAGGAACGCGATCGCAGCGAGAGTACTTCCCTAACATACCAAACAGAGAGAAAGAACGAGCGAGAGAGAACGAGTGAGAAGGAGCGAAATGGAGAGTGCGAGTGGGAGAATGATAAGCAAGCAAGAGAAGTTCAACACAACAACCACAAGCAGATCCAATGCCGGCACCGACAACAACAATCTCCGGTCGTGGAGAGAGCGATCGTGTGAAGAGCGTTCAACTCTCGGCTCTTGGGTTCGTTAATTAAATAATCCAACAAAAACCATAAACGCCGCGATAACTATCGCAGGTCGCCAGACGGTCAAATCGACGGGTCAGACGGACGACAGACAGGCGGACAGACTGATGGATGGATAGTCATACGAATAGATAGTAAGGGGGAAAACTCAAATCAGCTGATCGTGCGAGTGATGAATATTAATTTGATTAATTAATTAATATTCAAATATTGTTTAAAGTGAGAACGAGAGAGTGAGAGAACGTTGAAGAAGCAAGAATTATAACAATATTAATAACAACAATTTCAACAAGAACAAGAACAACAATTTCAATAAAATAATACCATTAAAAATAACAACAATGAGAGAACAACAACATTGTAAAAGAAATAGCAACAATTATGCATAAAGAACCAACGTAAACAAATGCAAACAAATATCGAGCGAAGAAAACCGAGCCAGAGAGAGAGCGAGAATGAGATAGAGGGAGACGTGAGAGTCGGAGAGAGTGAGACGAAGAGTGATTGTTATGTCATTCAAAGCGCGTGTTATTGGGGTTTCAACTTCTCCACTTTTCAGCTGCACAAACGCCACCTCCCTCTTCCCCTCATCAACCCAACTATTCTCATCACAACTCACTGTCTCTCACGACGCTCTCACAATATTTTGTCATTTGATCGAGAGAGAGAAATGGAGAGCGCGATGAAACCGTCTCCAAGTCTTGATCCACCTTTCTGGGGTTATATTTGGTTTGAACCAGAATTCAACTCACGAGCTGTGGGAATTTGTTTACGAACGAGGTTTTAAATTGTCTTTTGAAAAATTCAAAATAACGAGAAATGATAAATAACAATGAATGATTGTTTACTTTTATTCAACAACATGTTTGTTTATTTCTATTTAATTAAATGTTTACTTATTTCTATTTAATTAAATGTTTGCTAATTTCTATTTAATTAAATGTTTGCTTATTTCCATTAAGTTGACTATCTACATTTTTCTATTTAATTCAACATCTGCTTACTAAGTTCAATATCACCTATTTTTTTATTAAATACAATATCTGCTTATTTCTATTATGTTCAATATCTGTTTATTTCTATAACATGGCATGTTTTTTATTTGAATCGAGTGTCTGTTTATATGAAGTAAATTCCTCTTCGCATATGTTTCATTATCTTTAGGAAAGTCGTTCTTCTAATCCACAACTATCTGAAAAGTACAGGCTTTTCTCCAGCCTCAGTTTACCTGCTGCTACCTTCGGTCGAATCTACCTTGAACAGGCTTTTCCCACCATAAACGACCGTCTTCTTCGATCAGCAGATCCTCTCCATGTCCTCGTTCTGTTGACAAGAGTAATTAGCGAAAATGTCCGTAAATCTTTTATGAGATCCTTAGAAACCATAGAACTCGGGTCTCTTACGTCGTCGTTACCTAGTTACATATGTCGTATCTTCCTTGTTTAAGGACCAATTGAGTTTTCGGAATATATGTACATAAGTCTGTATATTACCGTCACATATAAAATTATCTCAGAAAATGTCTCTGCTTGTGTCAAAGACTCTTTCAGATTAAATCATTGCGATAATTAAGATAATCATTGTTATTACTGATTAATTAGCAGAACCTCCGACTGTTCATAGATAGTTCAGGTGCAAATATGTAGATCGTGTTATTATCTGCCTCCACCGCAACAAAAGGGGAAGCAATGCAAACACACATTCGTACATTTGCAATTCATATGCAAATTCCGCTCCAGTTCTATCTAGTTTCCACCTGTAAAAGCTGGAGTGCGACGGACGCAAGTCATACGGAAAGAGAGAGAGAGAGAGGGGCGTCAAAAACAAAGGCATAAACAGGCAGAGGCGTCAGAAGCGGACGATGCACGATGTGACGAGAGCAACCGCTGACAGATAGTGCGACAGATTGGCGAGTAGATAGATAGACAGATAGACAGACATGTATTTGTGTATATTTAATCACAGGCTGACCACAACAATCAAAAAACCGCGAAGTTTCGACATCAACATCCAATCATTCTCGATTTTACAGCTCAAGTTTCAAGATTTTCCTATCCTAATTCTCTTCACTATCGCTAAATGAAAGAACTTATTAGAAATTATATAAAATTATAAAAAACTTAAAAATGTATTGTGAATATTTTGGTAGCTCTAGCTCTTCTCGCACTTAGAGGAGTTTAAATATATTTTTGATTTCACTGGTGATTGCAAAAAACGAACATTTTAAAACTGTTCTCGTCTAACTTTGAGCTACTAGTTTAGCTGCTAGAGCGATATAAAGTTGTTTCTAGAGACGAGATTTTTAGCAAAATATATTTCCCCTTGGGTCTAGAGTTCCATTTTGTTCCCAATTAAAACGATGTTAAGTCCTTCCAGAAAAAAATTGATTTGTACAATGTATATACTAATTCCAATACCCGTGTAATTGAGGTCTTTAATAGGAAGCAATTATTGATCTTTCTGATATGATTTCTATACAAATATAGAAACTAGCCTCATGTTATTTTTGCCTTTTGTGCTGACAACAAACGAATTTATGATATCTGTATCTGCTTTATGACAGAAACCACTAAACTAGGTAATGTGAATTTTTTACAATTCCTGATGCGTTCGCATATTTCACTAGATGTTTCCGGTATGTTCATATATCGAGAATCTCGATATAAATAATAAATCGATTTATGTAAAACCGCAAGATCAGGAAACGTGATGTGCTTCAAATGCAAAAGTATTGCATCTGCAATTTTCACGTCTAAAAGCTCTTCTAAACTAAGTTAAATACAGTCAGATAACAGTCTGTTAAAAGTTAGCTTTTAGTGATTTCTCACCGTGTACGCAGAATTCTATTAAAGCGCTCTCTGTGCTTTTTGTTTGGGTTCGAAGAAAATCTATGACAAGAAAGCTTTCTAATGCCAGCGTTGCTAGTGTTCATCAGAGGGAGCTTCGAACCATTTTGGCATGGAGCGTGTCTCCAGTTGTTTTTGAGGATCCAACTGAATCCACAGAGGAATCAAATAATGGAGATTCCTGGGCCTGGACCTGGTGCCGAACGCATGTCAGATGTCCGAAGATTTGCACACAGAAAGATCGTTCCATATACAGACAGACAGTATATCTTCGTATGTGGATCAATTGCGGTGACAAAGATCTCGAATCTCATGTGCGTTCTGCGGACAGCATTGAGTTAATTGAATTATAAAAGTCGTTACACTTTGCGTCGATCTTTCTTGCTCCAATTGCAATAAATACACTCTTCTTCATATATTTCTACACTACACTGAAATCTCAGTTCGCGACGTCTAAATCTTCTCGTCGTGCTGATGTCTATCTGTCTCGGCGATGGTCGCTTCTTGGAAAGATGTGTGTGAAATTTGATAAGGAAATATTTCATTAAATCAATTAATTAATTGCGTGAATCTATTTTCGGATTGAGATATTCGGCTGAGCGACTCATATGAGCAGAAGTCAGCAGAGACAACGTTTGATAAAACCAGATATGAATTTCGTTACTTTTTAAAACTCTCTATCCCCTTTTTACTATATGTCGTTGTCTCCCTCTCTCCTTTCTTTCTAAGAATAACTCCAACCACGGCGCATTTCATTCAAATGTCAAGCATCGAAAGCTGCAATAAATAGTACAAAATCCAACAACCTCTGAACGCGGAGTTCACCCATGCCGTGGCCACCCTTGGCACAGGACACTCCACTAACCCCCTAAACCAATGACTTATTTTCGTAATCTCCCGCTCTCTCTCTCTCTCCGGGGTCAACCTTCAGCCGAACGAAGGGCTCGGCACCGAGGAGAACCGATCCCAAGCAAACCATTCCGAATCGAAGCCTTCAAAGACACGATTTCCCATCGTAGAGTGTCGAAGCTACCACCCTAATCTCTTTCTAACCAGAGAGAGAGAGAGTGCGAGCGCTTTCGGTCGAGCTTTCACACTCCAACTGCGCGACGCCCCGTCCGACTCCAACCGAGCCGGAGCCGGGACTCGGTGCGAAGCTCCCAAACCGAGTCCGGCCGACCACAGCTGGTCCACGCAGCCGCAGCTTTCGACGTTAGAAAAGTTCCTTCCTTCGGTTCGGTGCGAAATCAAATATTTGAGAAATTGCGAATTCGTTGCTCTCTCTCGCACTTGTTGTTGGCGAGAGGGGTTGCTTTCGAGACTCGGCCGCCAGCTTCGGGCCCGTCCGACCAGCGATCGGGGAGAGCGAGCGAGCGAGCGAGCGAGCCCGACCCGACCGAGGCTTTCTTTGGGGTCGCTTCGTCGGAAACGGGCTCGAGCTCCGCGTACCCGTTCATTTCGTGTCGAGCCAAAGCGGTCACTGGTCGCTTTCTAACGTCGTGGTCGTCGTTGTCGTAGTCGTTGCCTTTGCCGCTGTCGTTGTCGTTATCGCCATCGCTGCCGCCACCGTCGTCGGTCGGTATTCGAAAGAACCAAACACCAAAACCACAAAAGAACACCAAATAAACAATAGATAAATTAATAAAATCGAATCGAGACGACCTGTGAAAATTACGAAATAAATTGTGTATTTATTTTTGAGCTTCGAATAGCCGAAAAACAGAGCTTTTGAGCACCTCTTTGCGGAAATCGAAAGAAACCAGGCTCCGTTTGGGGATTACCAGAGTGAGGAAGGCAGAGAAGAAGAAGATGCAGTCCATAATCGTAGCCAGCGCTTTAGTGTTAATCCTAGCCGTACAACAAGGTGAGCCGACCCATCCTCGAAGTACCCCATTTTCCAAGGAAACTCCGTGAACACGTTACATAATGTGCCAGATACTTGAGTTTTTCTCTCTCTCCCTCTCTCTCTCTCGCTCTATCGGGGTTTCGAGCATCCCTGAGTCGGTGTTCAGGGACGGATTATCTCGCTATATCCACTTTTATTTGATCTCCCAGAAGGCATGGATTCATTTTCGCTAGTAATTATATTTCCTTGTATTTCATAAGTTCTTTTTTCCTCTATCTCTGCCCCCTCCCTATGAATTATCCTTGCGCCCCTCTCTTTCTCTCTATCTCACTCTTTTGGGGGTTTGCCCCCACCTTCTTGAGGAAAAATGTGTACATCGTGTTCCTCATTTTGAGTTTACTCTCATTGTCGGGGTTTCCTCTTTGTCGACGCGGAGAAAGGGATGCAGGTCTTCTCCTCCTCCTTTTTCTCCTCTCTTTGGTATGAAATTTACGCTTCCGAAGAGTCCTCGTGCCCTACTCCAGTCTCGCTTTATTACATTCCACTCTCCATGTGTATTCGCAAGGCGTACGTGCGTGTGTGTGTGTGTGAGTGTGAGAGAATGTTGTCCGAGAAAAAAATGGGTGGAAGGAAGGGAGGGTGAAGAGAGAATCATATGATTGTGTAAGATAACCATTTCAACAATGAATTTTTAGAGCATAAGGAGGTGATTTATTGTAAACGAAAGCTTTAAAATCAATTTTAAGCTATTCCTAATAATTACTGAACTGAGAAAAACTACGACAGAAAGCATTATTAAAACCGAGAGAAACACAGCTGGATCTACGAAGAATTATTAGTCAAATTAGTCAATTCATAGACAAACCACGTAGTTTTCCCTACATGGGTTCCTCACTAACAAACCTCATAATGGTTTCATAACCATGTGCATGTAATTTATTCTTTTCCTAAGTATAAGAAGTAATAAATTGAAAAATATTCATCGTAATGTTCCCGATATGGGTCGGTAAAAGCCTCCCGGTTTAACAAATCCCATAATGACTTCCTGAGAATCAGGATCACAATCACATGTCTTTAAACTACATCTGACAATAATAGAGAGGGAGAGAGAGACAATAGGAAAAAAGTAATTAAGAATTGGTCATGGACTCCTTTCCTCCTGACACACTTATCAACATCTCCATGGAAATACACTACTCGAGGTCGGTTGTGGTATTTTTACACACCAGAACACGCACACAATCAAGGGAGCCTCATATATATAGTAGGTTCGATTTTAACGATTGGTAAAAGGTTCCACTATGGGAGTGAAAGCAATTGTGAGGTCAGCGGCGAACTTTAACTCCGAGTGCACGAGAGCCAAAGCACAAGGAAACAAGGACATGCGCATTCTTCGTCCTGCCCTGCTTCGTCCTGCAGCCGAGCGAATGCATTGTTTTCCCATGCGAGGCGACAACAACCATACATACCATTGACCCGAAGTAATTCTCATCCTTTCGGCCGGAATTTCAACGGTGCATGAGGGGAGTTGTCCCCATCCTGACTTCTAATTTTTCTCCGTGGTGACGTGTTTTGTCCTGGGCGAAGTGTTGGCGACGGTTTCCAACGACAGCCGGAAGTCGCGAGGATAACTCGAGGACCTCTTTGTTATCCTCGTGTTTCCACTCGAGTCGCGGCGTTGTCTGGAGTTGGAAGTGGGTAGTGATGGTGTAGAAGCCCTGGTAACCGGATCATTATTGGGTAGGAACCATAAGTTAATTGCTGTCGCATTTGACATTAGACGAATGGAAAATTTACGACAATACTAAAGGGAAAGAAATACAATGGGCTACGGAGAGGAGGAAGATACAGAAACTTTGACTGGATCGCATGTCGCATCCAATTTCGCTCTATTCGCGCGTCTATATAATAGAATCGTATACACACTCCTATATACGAAGTGTAGAGAGGTAGATATATCTACATGCAATATCGTCATCGCACTCATTCAATTAGTTATCATCATAAAGTTCTTGTTGTTATTGTTGTTCTTGTGATATTTGTTGTTGTTGTGATTTTTTTGTTGTGATTTTATTGTTGTTGTTGTTGTTGTTGTTGTTGAAGGCGACGATGATGCTGATGGTTGTATTTGTTTGTAAATTTTTGTCAATTGTTATTCATGAACTTTATTAAATGATGTCTTACTTTTCCATATAAAAAAACAAACGTATGTCCAGCAGCATCGAAAACGATGGAGGAGGCAACGTCACGATTTCATGTTGTATCACACACACACACATTGATAGATATAATACCAAGATGTGTTATGAAAACAAATATGGAGCGAGAAACAATGGAATATTTTTAGTCGCCATTCGGTTCTTCGATGACGCCGCTTTAATGCGAACTGATTAAGAAGACTCTGAGTCTGACACAAATTTTTCGACAACGAAGAAAAGAAGTCGTCGCTCATTCGCCATTGTTTGGGGTATGTCGAAAAGGAGACACCGTGGAGAATGAGAGCTCTGATTGTGAAGGGTTTTGTCTCGCAAATGAATGGACTTTTCGTCCTGAAACTTTCTTACAACCACCATTCACTCTTCTATCCATCCTAGCGTCTCATTAGTCATTACACTAAAAGTTATATAACTGGTTGTAGATGAATATATCTGTATATAACTATCGATCTTCCAGATGTCATTGAGTAGGTTAAACTTTGGACAATATTTTTCTCAAGCTCATTCGCCAGATTTCGCAATTTCATCTTAATTGCTGAAGCAAGTCGGTTGCGAAAGCCTTCATCCGAACGCGCTAATTGTAACGAGTCGATTCGAGTACTCGAGTACATTCGCGATCTCTCGGCGTAGTGGGCGTATGCAAAGGCAAAAGAAAACTGAGGAGAATACATGCGAGAGAGACGATAATGGGAGTCTAATTGTTTTCTCTCGAAAGACAAGGCCATCCATGGATCTACTCTGGACCCCAGATCGGAGTCCCAGATTGGTGAGCGAAGAAACGAGCGAGTGACATCTCAAGAACAACAATGATTTGATCTTGAAAGCGCTCTGACAATTAAAACAAACATTGACGAAAGGTTCCAACGATCGGTTGGAGTCGATTCGATTTGATTCCACGCCACAACCGCCAATTAAAACCGCATAATCGTGCATTAAACCGTGCACTTGATCTCTCGTCTGACACACAACAACAACAATAAGAATCTCAACAATAGCAACAATTACAAGAAATCACAACTGAATTCAAGAACTCCAATGAAATAGAACAAGTTTCGTTCGATGCGATGATGTGTGATGCGATATCAACACAAGGAAACAACAAACACGGTTGAGGCGTTGCATTTGATACGAGAATGATTGATAAATTGATTCACTGACATACAGATTGATTGCATTATTGTTCTGCTTTGTTCAAAGTGATTGAATTTCCATCTCAATGCAGTTTCATTGTCAGATTGCAGTTGGTGTGAAACACGTGAGGCGCACGCAATCCCAACAAGTTCTCTATTCCTCAGCCCAATGCAATAATTATACAAGAACGCAATGTGATGCAATTTGCAGCCATAAGTAGCAAGTGGTTCGCCCTGACGACGAATACATTTACATACGACGCATAATTTCCATTAGTCTCCGGTAATTCTCCGCATCACATGCATTTAGAAGTAGACGCTGTTTTCATCAGAGGATGGTTTTGTTAACAACGATGGCGCTCGGCGGATGTCGGCCATTCGTGCGACCGGAAGTAACTCGATCTAAGCAGGAAGAGCAGCTTTTATGTGGAGTTTTCTCTATCTCTCTCATCCTTTCTCTTCTTCTGTTCTCTTTCTCCTTCTCTCTCTCCCTGACTTCCTCACTGGGCATAATTAACAAAGTTTCGAATTTAAGTGTCACCTGAAATTAGACACCAAAAATTAATATCCACTTGTGTTTACACGTTATGCATGTGTTGGTGTGTGGCTCTTGAAGGACTTTTTCATTAAAAGTTAACACGTCAATGTGTTGTGGGTCGAGATTTCTCATGAGTACTCGAAATTACTCATGAGTCCTCGAGATTATATCAGTACTGAGCGATTACTGATGAGCACTCATGGGAGCCAACTCGAGTCTTAAGAGGACATTCTCATATTGGATTCAGTCATGCAACATAATGATCGTATTAGTAGATTGTCGTATTGAGCACGGTGTTTGTGTTTGTGCTTTCAGGTTCTGCTATCAAGTGCTTTGTGTGCAACAGTCACAAGGATGCCAACTGTGCGATGGACATACCGCCAGACAACCTGCTCAAGGACTGCCAGGAGGAGTACTCGACACGCGGCAAGGGGATCCCCACCTATTGCCGGAAGATCACGCAAGTGATTGAGTTCGCGGTGAACAATTGTAAGTCCATGTTTTCTTCTACTTTTTGGTCTACTTCGATGACATTTTTCGTCCTTCTTTCGCAGTGCCCCCAGATAACCGTGTGATCCGCACCTGCGGCTTCCAGAACCAAACCTCGACCAACTATTGTTATCAGCGCGCCGGCTTCGGCGGCCGCCAGGTCGTCTGCTCCTGTGATACCGACCAGTGCAACGGCGCCGGGTCGCTCCTCGCCTCCCCCCTCACGATGGCCGCCGCGACCCTCTGCGGCGCTCTCTTGCTGCTGAAACGCATTGTTGTTTAATTCAATGATTTCATTTGATTTGTTTTCGCTCTCTTTTCGCCATGTTTATGTTTCGAATATTTCTCATTTTTAGTTCAATTCAATTCAAACAACATCTTGTTGAACACAAGAGAAAATTAAAATATAATTTTTTTGTTGTTATTTCGTTCTATTTCATTCCGAGCGAATGATGTTCGCGATATTCTCAGTTCCGCGATTGTTATTTAGTTCAATCTTTCCTTTATTTTAATCTTCTGAGCACTTCGACGCATCTCTCATTCGACTGCTAACTTGTTGAGGATTCATCCAAACACCACCACATCTACAACAAAATTATGAAGCAATTTGAAGAGAAGTGTTCACAGCAGGTGAGAATCAATTCATCACTCAATTTGACTATTTTTGGATTTATGCATTAAGTTTCTACTCCCATTTCACCTTTTCTCGCAGCTGAATAGCAGTAGACAACATGATCATGATCCAAATGAAGCGAAAGTGTCTCGAAACCTGTCTCCGAACTCCACCGGATTGATTACCCCAAAGTATTACAAAAAGAAACTCCTATTAACGACAGAATGCCGTGTTATGTTAAACGAACAATTTGAGGAAAATAACCTAAGGAAAAACTCTAGTTAATTAGGACCACGATGTGAGAGGAAAGAAAACAAGATGATGACGACGAGAAAAATTGAAATGCACAACACAAGTGTGTCTATTGAAGAAGAGAACAGACAGGCCAAATAAAGCAAACAAAAAATATGCGACTAAAGTGTGACAACAACAACAACAAAATATACATACATATATAATTTCGGAATCCTTTTGAAGATCAAATTTTATTTACACCATGAGACATTAAAGCTTTTATTGTAATTGTTAACTTTGCATATTTTGTATTCTAAACAGAATAAAAAACATAATAATATGCAATGCTCTTAAACCAGACCCACTAGAATTGAAAATGAACTAAAACCAAGTCAAAACAATAAATCGATATAGAAAAGTTTAATATGTAAGACCCCAAGTAAATCTAAATGTAACTTTTAAAATATGATTTAAAATGTAATGTTATGAAAGAATTGAAAACAAGAACAATTGTTATTTAACAAGCAAAACCAAAGCTAATATAAAATCTCAATATAGTTAAAACTCTCGATTGCTACCTTAATGCAAAAATATAAATACAAGAGAAACTTTGTAAAAGAAGGAACAGCTGATACCAAAAATTAATTATAGTTTATCAAGCGAACTGCGCCAAGAAGAAGCTGTACATTAACAATAGCTCGGCCGCAGTTCGTCTGCAACATTTCAAAACTCTCAAACTAAACATAACAAAAGGAAATAATAAATTCAATACAACTACGATCAATGCAGTTGTACAAAATGCTTTAAATATTTGAGGATATATTTTAGACCTTTTAACCAACTCGTATTTCTTTAAGCTCTTTGAGACATCATCGAAAGTAAGGAACTATCCCGGCACATTCACCACCAATCAGACCCATGTTCAAAATTATATCCTTTGCCAACCGATAGTAGAACACTTTGTCACCCCGAAAATGTTGGAAAAAACTGCCACAGGAGCGTTATTAGAGTCACCATTTAAAGAGTAGATTTTTAAAATGCTGTAGAGAGTACCACAAAAACAGAAAACAAAACAAATAAATACAAGTAAAATATGATAATTTAGCAATAATTAAGCATAATAAAATATGTACACATTCACCAGTTCTGAAGTCTTAAAGTGAAGATATAAATAGCAAAATTATATTTAAATTGAAAATAGTTAAGTTTGATAAGCAGTTCATACGTCGACAATTCATTGATACAAAGTGTAATAAGTTGAATTGAAGTACTAATTGAGGGAAAAAATAAATGCATTTTGTTTTATTCAACTTAAAAATACATAAACTGTTGTTTCATTTCAAGCAATGTTCTCCAGACATTGCGGTAGACTTAAGCAAAGTTTAAATTCATTTTTGGGTTTATTAATTGGTTCTCAAAATAAATCTAAAACGATAGAAAATGGAACTATTAAACATGGAATTCGATTATTTACATAGTGTCTAGTTTTTGAATGAATCTTTAGTTTATACTTTAATCTACACAACACATTCCTAGTCGAGTCATTTATGCATCTTCCATTACAGCGCTCGGAGCATCTCCATGAAGAACACGCTTCAGCGCAATGTAGCACTTCTTGCTGTCGATGTCGAAATATCCAATGGGTCCCATATCGCAATCGGCACATATGAGAAATTTGCAGTTGTCAACGGTGTTGGAGAAGCCGATGTTCTCGAAGGTGAACATGTCATTGACCACCCAGAAATGCTTGTGTTCCTCTGACTCAATATTGTGCGCGTCTTTGGAATGTTTCTGATGCATCAGCGGCAAGCTTTTGGCCTAATTAAAATCGCAGATGTTTGTCAGCAATGGGGGACAATTTAATTATATGTACAAGGCTCATTCATACCTCATTCTCCAGATAGCTTCCTTGCTGTTGCTTCAGCACCAGAGAATTGCAAAACTGGCAGCGGACGTTGTTCTTATTTTTATTATCCAATATTTCATCGGGAATTTTACCTTCGTCTGTCATATTCACTGTTTCTTGAATAACTTGTCAAATTTAAGTTCAAACTTTAAACAAACTTTAAACCGCAAATCTAAATACAAAACAAAATCGGAAAATTAACAAATTCGTACAAATGAAACTGGCGTCGATGTCAGCTGGCGGACATCGCGTTGCCAATCGCGTGGAAACAATGACTATTCACAATGAATATGAATATGTCAAAAGTCGATAATCGACTGAATTGTGATCTTTAGCTGTAGAGGTTACGATATTTTAAAGCAAAACAATTAATTAGTATTCAATACTTTCTAATTCATTATTTTATAACAAATATATTATTTCTCAGGCTTCAATTATTTAATATTACATTTGGCATTGTGTGCCTACCATAACTGAATTAATTTTTTTTGCAATCTAACCGACGTCTACCGGCGGCCATATTCATTTGAAAATTTTAATTCGCTGCGGACGCCAAATTTTATTTATTCCATATATTACTTATTATTTTTTCTAAATATTTCGTTTTTTATTATTTAATGAATATCGCTTTCTATTACTAGCTCTTCTATTGATGAATAAATAAATTGCATTATTAGAACAAGGAAAACAAGTGCAATATTGCTTTGGTAAAATTTCGCGGTTCCGCGTTCCAACAAAAGGAAGGAAGGAAGCCGATTGAATTTGTATTTTTCTTCTTATATTTTCTATATTTTGAAAATGTGCGAACAGCAGTCGAACAACAAAAGGGGTCGTAAGTATAAAATATACATATATTAAGGAAAAATTAGTTCATATAAAAATAGTTCATATAAGAAAAAGTTCGACCAAACTGACAGCTGCCGACGGCGCAGTCGACGCTTCCGCCGGAAATCATTTTGAATCGTTTCGCTTGTTGCTTGCTATATGAAGAAAAACACTTCTCCATAAAATCGAAATGATTTTCCCAAACTTTTCAAAATCTTAGTAGTCTTTGTTTTTTTTTGTTATAGAAAATAAGAAAATTTGTTAAAAAAAAATTGTATTTTTTTCGAAAGCTCGTAAAATTCTGGGAGTCAATTCGCATCAGAATCCGTGCAAGACGGAATTTCTTTCCACGTGTGTTGTTACTTCATCCCCCGCTTCGTCTTCCCACGGGCCATCGCCGGTATTGCAACAACAACAACAACCACTGACGCCAATTGCGGTCCAACAACATTTTCAAATGGAACGTCTTCGCTTGGCCAATATGATGAATCAAGGTGGTAGTTCCTGGCTTCTTACAGTTTTCGTTTTAATACAATTTTTCTGTATAGAAATGCACACACTTTGGCCCTACGGCACGGCCACGTTTTTGTCGCCCATGCTGCCCGCTCCCAATGTCGCCCTGCCCTACGCACTTGCCGGAACTCTGCCCTATGCTGCAGTTCCCATTTACCCGCAGGCAGCTGCCGCCGCCGCTCTACAAAATTCCAATCAGCAGCAGCAACAATGTGCTGCCAACCTGTCCCCAGTTGGCCAGCCGAATTCGTCTTCCGGAGGATCTTCGTCGTCTGGTTCCACCAGCAGCGGAACATCCTCGTCTGCCAGCTCATCATTGCGTTCGCAGGCCAATAAAATCAACGATACCAATAAGATAAACATTCAAATTGGTCTCCAGTGCGTCAACCAGAATAATCCCTTGAACTTCAATTCGATGAACGACATGAACGCCTCGCTGGCCAAAGTGAACTTGTTTAATTTTTGCGATAGCGGCAGCATGGATAAAGAAAACAAAGGTACGTTCCAGACGGCTTTATAAAAATTTCCCTTTTACCAAATTTATTTATATTGAAGATTCCTCATCGTCCATTCGAAGTTCGCCAATGCTCTTGAGCCCTGAGTAAGCATTTATTTAGAGATATTTAAATGGAAAACATATTAAATTTTCCTTTTAAAGCAGTGACTTAAACAGTAGTTCTTCGAACGCTGCCAATGGTGGGTTTGGAGCCGGCGGCGATGCCTCCAACGCTTCATCCAGTGTGACATTGTCGCAAGCCAAATTCAACGAATTGACTCGCCTCGCCTTACGTGGCAGCGAAATAGCGGAAAAGCTTGCGTACACGCATCGCAACCGTCCGTGCTTTAAGAAGATCGACAGCCTTTGTGCGCGCATGAAGCAAGATCTCATTCGTCCCGATGGAGTGTTGCCCAATATCAATTCGCAGGGCATCGCTTGGGCGGTCAAGGATTTCATTTTCGTATTTACGCGCGTCATCAATGCATGGATCATTATCAAAGGGTATGTCTACAACACTCCCGAGGGACTAAACAAGGTCAAGGCCGCGCTCAGTCCGGAGTTTGCATCGAGCTTCGCTGCATGGCAGGACACCACAATGGATTTCGTTGAGAATTTGATCAAGTCATTCGTCAATCTCGACAACCTGGTTCAGTCGCAGAAGAATGTTTATCAAAAAGCAGACAACAACACTACTAGAGCGTCTGCAAGCACCCCAATAAAGCTGCTTCAGCCCGTCAGCACTCTACTCGATGACTCCTTTGATTTCCTCAACTCATCCACAGAGAAGTCCCAGCAAAGTGCTCTCAATAAAAATTATCTTTATACCATGGTTGAAGATTCGGAGGGCAGCCAACGACAGGCCACTGTCAATGGTACTTATTTTAAGACAGGTACCTACAATCCCATTAAAAAGGATTCACTAATAACGGAACCAGTCACGACTTCAAACACAACCTCGCATTTACCTCTTGTGACAAACAACCCGGCCTTAGATCAATACTTTGCAGATGAACACTTGTCTGAGTTCTGGGCCCCAACGGCAGCTGAAGTAGTTGATCCAACAACTGCCGAGTATATCAAAATTAAGGAGAAGATTCCACCCAACTGGCTGAACTATGACATTCGCGTTTTGGAGCAAAACCTTTCAGAATTTTCCAATGATTACGATCCGAGTGCTCCACCTCGTCCACTAGGCAAAGACCTTATAGACAAACTGAATGTGATGATTGAACGATTGATGGCTATGAAGAATGCTGACCTTTTTTTTAAATTACAATTCACCAAAAACTATGTATGCTTGATTTTTTTCTCTACATGTACTAAACTTCATTAACCCATCTCGAATATTAGTTTCCAGATTTTACAGCAAAGCACAAACACGACTTGATGGATATACGATCTATTATACTGAAATGCCAAGTTGGTGGTTATCAGCACATTTTTGAAGTTGTACATGATATCAAGAAAATAATTTACATGGGCAATGAGTTTTTAAAGGTTTATACTTTATGATAATTCTTCAACCGACGTTTTAATATATTTCACCCAATTGCAGATCAACAAGGATTCAAAATTTCAAAAGTCTGTAAATGCATTTGAAGTTGAGTTAGATAAATTACTGAGTGAACCGCCATTTGAAAATTATCAATTTGAACATATTACGGGAGAACCAAAAGAAATACTTTACAACTGTCGTAACAAATAGAAAACTTTCACTCTTTTTGCATGACAGGAATGGAATGCAATATTTTTAAAAGATATTTAACTAGTTTTTAATACACTTTCAATTAGCTTTCAAATTTCATTTACAATTTATATAACATTTTCTACTAGCTAATCTAATAGCTAAACAATGCACTAAATTTCCATATTGTTTTTGAAGTCCTTGTGAATATCTTAAATTAGTAATGTGTTGTATTTAGTTTTTATTTGTGTTCATGTTCATATTTTAAAATTATATAAGTATAGATTTTTAATTCAACAGTAACATTAATAATAATTTCTATTTAAAGAAAAAGGTTACATTTGTCAAAAAGTTGTTTTCTAACAAAACATGTTCAATTGACTAAACATCAGTTAATTATTAAATCTAAAATGAGAAAAGTATATCGAAAATTTCAATTTGTTGAAAATTTTAACTTTTACTTTAAATTACATTTGTATTTAAAATTAAATTAATTGTCATTCAGTTGAATTTTGCAAATCTTGTAAAGAGTCAAAATTTATTTAATTTTGTGAATTTCCCTAGTACGATTTTGTCAAGAATTAGCTTTCTGTAACAAATAATGTATGTGTATGTCTTTGCAATTGAAGTATGAATATTTTTTATGTATGAAACTATGCCTTATACTTTTAACTCTTGTTGTAAAATATTTATGACCATATGTTGAAATATTAAAATTCAATTTAATATTGAATTTCTTTGTTTGTTAATTGATAGAACGTAAATGGAACAGAATACGTTTTGGATTCTAAAAGCATTTAGTTTCACAGAACATTCTGATGAGTAATATTGATAATAGATTTAAAGTTATATATGATCTAGACAAACCTATTTTACTTTTTTGTTGGATTCAACTATAGACAACTTGTTGGTAAACTCACAGCCTCGTGTCTCTATAGTTAAAATATGATTTAAGCAAAAAGGAAACTCGTCTAAGTTTTCTCAAGGAACTCGGTTCTGTTCAATTATCATTTACAGTCAGTGATCATAGGCACATTTGCCTTATTTTTTACCATTTACACATTAACGCGATTTACGAAATCGTCTACATTTATTCGTTGCGCTTGAAGCATTGAGTGAAACATGGAAGATTCATTCTGAGCCAATTCCCTTGGAGTTCCTTGCTCAATAATTGCTCCGTGATCCATGACTATAATTCGATCCATGCGCTGCAAGCCATTCAAACGATGCGCTATAAAGATCACAGTCGAACTCTTGAAGGAGTTGCGCAACGCCAATTGCATGCCGGTCTCTGATTCGTCGTCTAAATTGGAGGTGCCTTCATCGATGCAAATTACTTTTGCATTCTTAAGGAGAGCACGCGAAAGACAAAGCAATTGCTTTTGTCCAGCGGACAGATTTATGCCGCCTTTCTCGAGATGACCATCGAGTCCACCCAGAGATTGAACCAAAAGTGTGGCGGACGCACAATTCGTGATAGCATGCCAAATTTCCGAGTCATGGTGAGACTTGCGCGGGTCGAGGTTTTCCCGCACTGTGCCTGAAAATGTAAATTGTTTAGTACAAAATCTCAATAGAAGCCATTCGAATTCAAGTACCTTCGAAAAGGAACGGTTCCTGCGGAATCACACCAATGCGATCTCTCAGCACTCGCAACGCCAATGTCTTCACGTTGACACAATCGAGAGAAATTTCGCCAGCACTCAATGGAGCCACCCGCATTAGGGCAGCCAATACTGAACTTTTTCCGGCCCCCGTGCGACCCACAATGGCCACTCGCTCAAAGGCCTCCGTTTTGAACGAGAAATTATGCAATGCTGGTGTCAGATTGTCACGATAACGCAGTTGAATATTTTTAAAGGTTAATGCGCCCTGATTGGGCCACCCGAATGGAGGGTCGACAGAGCCATTTGCATTCTGCTCGCCCTCCAACTGTAAATACTGATTAACTCGCTCCACGGCAATCAACTCCTGCTCTGTCTCAGCGATGGCATTCAACACGCCACCGAGAAGTCCGGTTATCGAGAGAGCATAGGAGATGGCCAGACCGACGAGGCCGGGGTTCGTGGTGTGGGCCGACGTGATGGCAGCCAAAAGCCCGGCGCCGCCCACGAGCAGCGAGCCGAGCAGTTGTAAACGTAAACCCAACCATTGTTGAGCCGCTGAAGCAGTTAGCTGGGCCTTTATGCTCTCCTCCAACTTGGCGTGGAAGTCGCGTTGGAAACGTCCGCTGGCACGCATTGTGCGAATCGTTTGCAATCCCTGCAGCGTCTCAGTAAAGTGCGTATAGAGCGGAGAGAGCGCGTTGCTTGACAGGCGTTTTATGTCACGAGAGGCATGACGGTAGCGATGCTGCAGGTTTAAGTAGATCGGAACCATGGGGATCACCACCAGACCTAGCCAAGGCATCGCATACAAACTAATGAAGAGGGCACCTGCAATGATATTGAGGTTGCTTTAATTTTTGTAATTATGTGAGAATAAAAGGAAATGAGTTTGTTTACCTGATAATCCAACTATTTGCGCCAGCAAAATGTTCAAAATGAAGGGCAGCGAGTCATCAATGGTGTACGTGTCCGAAGAAAATCGATTCAAGATGCGTCCAACAGATGTCACATCGAAGAAGCTGAACTTTGTCTAGAAATAGATGCACGAAAATATCAATCATGATCTCTATAGTAAAAATCATAAATTGTACTCACAAACATCACTTTGTTGAGCAGCAGATCGTGTATGTACTTCGCTGCCTTAAGACCAGCAAAAGCAAAGAGAAAAGCTCGAGCCATCGTCAGCACTGAGTTGGTCGCGGCTAGAGATCCGAAGATGGCCAAATAGTAGCCGGTGGTATGAGAGGGATGCGTTGTGTTGTTGTCGTCTGGGAGTGCGGACACAAGATGGTCCAACGACTTGGAGTCGTTTTTATTTGCATCCAAGGTAGTGTCTGTCACCCAATGCGCCAGCCAAGCATCGGATAAATTCCGGGACAGCTGCATGAGTAGAACGAACAGAAGCACGGTAAATGCGAGCGGACTAGAGACGGCTTTCCAATAACATCCAATGACGTCGAGAGATAATTTTCCATATTCACGAGACTCCTGCAAAGAACAATTCATCAGTAAATAAAATCACGCAAAATGTAAATGATTAAAATGTTACTTCTAAATTAACGCTGTCTACGCTCTTTCCATCTCCGTTCTGTTGTCCGACGTCCAAGTCAATGGATCGCCTGCGCATTGCTTGATCATTTTCGGCTTCATCTCCAGAGAGCTCCATGCTTAAATCAATACTCTCCGACATGTAATCACTGGGAGTCACTTTGCCATCTTCCACATGCAAGATCTGAGTAAGAACAAGAATAAAGTATTACGATGTGATTTCTATTCGAAGTTCAGTTACCTGATTGGAATGAAAGAACAGGGTGACACTTCGTGTAACCACAATGCGAGTCTTCTGCTTCAATAGTCCAAGGATGCAGTACTTCACAATATGACGGGCCACATGGGCGTCGAGTGAAGCCAGAATATCGTCCAGAAGATAAACTAAAATTGTGACAATTAGCACTCCCGCTGAGTAGTAAACATTTAAAATCGTACTTTTCTTGTCTTGATACACCGCTCTCGCCAAAGCTACTCGCGCTCTCTGTCCACCTGAAAGAGTTCGTCCATTTTCGCCAACTCCTATCAAGTCTCCACCCAATTCTTGAATGTCCTGGTTGAGAGCACAGGCAAACAACACATCCTTGTACCATTGTTCGTCGAAGACACCGCCCCAGACGATGTTGTCTCGTATGGTTCCACGTTGTAGCCAAGGACTCTGAGGCACATAGCCAAAGCCGGACGTTAAGTCATGAACGCAAACGACTCCATTCTTGCAATGGATGCCGGCAATAAGAGCGGAGATGAAGGAACTCTTGCCTCCGCCAACGGGGCCCTCAATGCACACAAGATCTCCCTATCGAAAAATTTTATTTATAAAATAATGAATACATAAGTCTTCTTGTAGAAAATACCTTCTTAACATCGAAATTAACGTTTTCAAGACGGAATATTTGCTGAGTTTCTGCACTTCCATTGATGTAATCGTGTTCAAATGAAGCGTTTTTCATTTGGAGTACCGTCGGTTTGTCCTCCAGCTTCAGAGAAGCCGTAGAGGCGCCCTTCATTATCGGGTTGTAGTACGTGGAGAAATCCATATTCGGGAGCTATAACAAATGGATATGATTAGTATGAAAGGGGATTGATATTTTCAGTACTTACATCCATAAGTTCTTGTACACGTTTCACCGATACCCAGGCTTCTATCAAACCATTCAACACCCAAGGAAAGGCGTTCAAAGGTCCGATAAGCATATTCAACAGAGCCACACTAGTGTATGTGGTGGCGGCGATTAAAGGATGCCCCATCAATACCGACACGCCGAAGGTCAAAAAGCACATCAACACGGGTGTCGTAGCCCAAAAGTACACACACAATGCATCCAGGTACTTTCTCTTTGCGAGAAACTTCACTTCCTCCGTTCTCAGGGCTCGAATTTTCTGAATGAAAACGTCCTCCCAAGCGTGCATTTTCACTTGCTTGGCTCCGGATATAGTTTCGCTGGTGGCCGTCAATCGCAAATCCTTAGCTGACATTAATCCCCTGGAATACAGGCCTATTTTGTTGGCCAGCCATCGGTTGATGGGAATGAGTGTCGCTGCGAAGAGAACGCCGGCAATAAAAGCCGCTCCGAGTTGTGTGTACAGCAAGTAGAGGGTGGTGATGAGCTGAAATATCAGAAGAAATACAGTAAAAAGTGTTCTTCACACAAAGTGTTCTCAACTCACTTGAAACGGGATGCTCCAAAAGGAATGAAAACTGATGCAAGAGTTTACAATGCGATCCGTATCAGTAGACATAAGATTTAATATTTCCGGCCGCGAATCCTTCAGACCACGCGCCTCCAAAGCCTTGCGATATATGGCGCTCACCACTCCGACACGCATTTTCATACCGATCATCGACATTCGCCAGTTGAAATGACACGAGCACAATGCAGCTGTTCAATGTTCAATTCAAGTCTTAGTGATATTTATTGCAATTACACATTTATACTTACACAGCAAAGTCGTTCCAAACAGGCCCAAAGCATACAAATATGCTTTCGAGCTGGACTCGTTCTTGTCGTCGTCGTTTCCTTGCTGACTGAGGAGACCGCCCAATAGGAGAGGACCAGCGAAGCCTGAAATGTCCGCTATGAACCGCAAGATTCCAATCAAATAGAACTCTCGTCCAAAGGCCTTGTGCAATGCCCAAAACAAGCTTTTTGTCTGAGATATGGCAAGTTGCAGGCGTTCACTCAGACGCGATATATTCAACGAATCCGGCAGATCGAAAAGGTCTTCGATTTTGCGCAAATTTCCAGCCACTCCCTTCGTAATCAAAGGTTCAACCCAATGGAAAATGAAGCGCGATGCGATGTTGGCGCCATCCTGGGCATGGCCAAGCACCGCCTCGTTGAAGTCAAAATGAAAATGCGTATATCTGTTGGACAACAGGGCCTCGTGTTCCTTTAAAAGACAATATAATAGATTTTATTGTGTCAAAGAAAGGTGTACAATACCCTGTCGACTGAATAGTGTTGGGCTGGAATGGATGCCTTTCCTTTGGGTATCAAAGCGAGACCATAGAAAATATCGAAAACCAACGTTATCAAACTCCAGTACCACCAGTCCAAGTTGAGGCTGGTGCGCAACCACACAGCGTCCAGGACAAAGACGGCTAACCAAATGACGTTCATGCAGAGTGGTCCACGATGACTTAGGTCGCCGCAGTAACGGGCCGACAGCAAGTATCCTGCGGAAGCAACGTTATCAGCAATGTTTATCTTTATGTTCAAGTACTAACCGCAGTGCACCATCCACATGACGCACTCTGTGCAGACCACCAACACATCGACGGCATTGAGCCGCACGTGTGTGTGATGAAATATGAAAATCTTCAGGACTGGCAGCAGGGCCAGAGTTAGAGAAATCCCGATGCGGAGGTGTATCATTCGCATCTGAGTCGCATTTCGCGATACGCCACGCGCGTAAGAGCCGAAATTGTAGGCCGAGATGGCGGCGAATATGGTGTAGATGGGGATTTGCAGGGCGATCTCTTGGAAGCATGGCAACAAATCGTTGGAATCCTCGGCCAGGGGTTTCAGTCCGGTGGGGCAGAAATCTGTCCAGTTCCACTTGAAATTCCAATCACTGGGTTCCATTAGGTCGTATATTTAAACGTTCACTCTGATGGCTTTTATGGCTTCGTAACGATGGACACACGCCCAAGAAGATCACCAACTCAATTCACTATCGACCTCTTAAGCCAACCACGAATTCTATACAATTCCAACGATAACAAATAATGGAACTAGTGACTAAGCGGCACCAGTAAACAAATCAATTGCTAATCAAATCAAAACAGCTGACACAAAAAAAAGTTATTTCAGCAGGGCTGCCCGGACTAAAAAACTCCGTCACACCACTTTCTGTCACTTTGCTCGAAAATTATGAAACGGCAGCCCTGATAGGAAGCAACGATGGAAACTTCAAATAAACGTCAAATGAAATTACGTGAATTCACCACCGAACTAAAATCTTCAGTGGTGAATAAAATCAGCTGTTTATGCACACAATTATCCGACTCAATTGTCCGTCGTCTCTCACTCAAATTTGCTCTCATTATTCGAGTGAAAAACGTGAAAAATTGTCCGGAAAAATGGACCCAAAAATTGGGCCCAACTCGTTACTTGTTGGTTTTTGTGTTTCTTCCCTGTCTTCATTGAAATTAACGAGTTGGGCTTCATTTTGACAGAAGAATCTTTTGAATTTCAGTCATCAGACAAAATTAAGGTGAAATGTGGTGAATATCGATCGGCACTTGCTGGATTTGGTGAATTCACGAGAGAATCGTCGCTGATCGTTTTGTTGTTTTTGTAGTCTGCGCAGTCGTAGCCGAGAATTTTGAGCGAAACGAGGTGTTTATTTCGGGACACGATCGTCGTTAATTATTGTTTTTGTGATTTAAAAAGCGCCCGATCGAACTAAAATTCGTGCGAATTAATCCGGAAAATTTTGTTAAATTTTGACTAAACAACAATTTAAAAAAAATCGGAGATTTGATTGAAGAAGTGTAACAAAAAATCGAGAACAAAACAGGTGTGTTGTTTTGTTGTTGTTGTTGTTTTGACAAATTCCTTAAATTTCCTTCCAATCAGAAAGTGCGTGTGAGAGCGAGACAAAAAATCACATAGTGAGACAAAAACGAGGAAAACAGTGTTGAAAAAGGATATTTACTGAATTTGTATGTGTAAAAATTATGAATTTCAACTATTTCTCGATAAGGATCAATTAATATTTTCGAGTGGGTGTTTCGCGCTTTTGTCTCGAGCGAGCATTTCTTGGAATTCGTCGCGGCTTCTCGAGTATTTTTTTGTATTATTTGTTGTTTGCCAATCGAAAGTGAATTTTTCTTCTTGTGAATCTTCTTCAATGATATGCTTTAAAAATTACGCAGAGGCTGAAGTACGTTAATTAAGTTGTTGTTATTTTTGATTGTTTGTTGGTCAATCGAAGGAGTCTTGAAGTGTTGGCCGAGAGCCTCTTGAACGAAGGCTTTGCGAAGGTGTTGGAGGAGTTTCTTCGAGTCGCGTGGTAAGAGAGCAAGTTGTTGATCTTCTTTGATTTTGTAAATCCATTTGGAATGGAATTAGTTACAGAGTAGGGTTCAATAGCAACAGATTGGGGGGGGGGGGGGGGGTGTCTCAAGGCCGGGGTCTCGGTCACACCCTGAAATCTCGGTTCCACGAACCAAACGAACAGCTTCGCCATGGAAACCTTCGAAACCCTTCGGAATGGCCGAAAATTCTCCGAAAACGCATCGAATAAGGAAAATAAACACACGAACCATCAAAGAACAACAACAAGAAGAAGTAAACTCGGGCTGCCTGTTGATCGGACACATACATTGATTATACAAATACGACGATTCCGTCTGGCGACCGCTTCCTTAAAGTGCTTATCGCACCCAGTGGTGACCAAACGGACGAGCGAACGTCGCTGTGTGGCTCCAACTCCACCCCTGCCTCCTCCGCTCAGCGCCCCCGCCTTCGCCTGCAGCGGCGAGCGGTTCGAGCTGTTGCTGCTGCTGCTGCTAATCAGCATTCGACGCATGTCGTCGTCGTTGTCGTCGTCAGCCAGGAGCGACCGGCGGCTGCGCACACGCCTTGCTTTTGCTCTCGCTCTCCTCCTCCAACCAACCAACCATCCATCGCTATCGCTTATCGCTGCGCTCCATGGAATTGTTGGTGGTCAATCGTAACCATCCGCGAGAATGAAACTCGTCTTCGCCGTTGGTTTTTGTGGCCTCAGCTGCATCGACACGAGTTGATTCTAAGTTGCAGTAGTTGTTGTATCAGTTGTTGTTGTTGTTGTTGTTGGAATTTCTTTGTTTCTTTACTGAAAGTCACATAAATAAACTTTTCGATATTTCTCTTATCAGCAGAAATTATTGTATACATATTATTTTCCTCGCACACAACTCGTCGTGAGGGAACAAAAAATACAAACAACAACTGTAATAACAACAACAACAACTGCAATAACAACTACAATGACAATTACAATAACAAAAACAACAGCCATTGCAACAACAACAACACCACCAGCAGCAACATCAGCAGCTGCTGCTGCTGGTGGCGATCGTAACATGAAACGTCGATCGTTGGAACCGCTCGACTGGGGACAGTTTTGCATTTATTACCAAGTATTTGTTTCGGTTTTTTTTATGCATTTTTGCAGCCGATAAGCGCCAAATGGGGGATGAAATTGCGACCTTATTTAGCACTGGAACAATTTCTTTATCTAAGGGTTTCTTTTATCGATATTTCCTTTGAAGCTATTGCGGAAGCAATGGAAGGAAATCTCAGGATTTTTCTAATTTACGATCCCTTTCCAAAATCCTGATCAAATTTCACCCATTATAATCGAAATAACGATCGTTGAAAAGTCTTCAGTCGACTATTCTCGAATATATTTAGTTATTTTCACCCAATTAATTCTTTCCCTTACTCCCAACACTCAGATTGAATCATTCCATGAAATGGAATCACATTCGAGTCGTAGAAATCGTAAATTTCAAGCTCTTCTCTCTAACAATAGCAACCGTTGTGTCTGGATGTCTATCGTCATCGTAATTACCACGTTCGACTATTCGATTAGCAGCAGCAACTAGTGAATTCCGTCTAATTAAGATTCACGAAATTAAGTTATAATAGTAACTTAATTGTATCCTATCGCATTCTCTACATCGGTCACGAGCCGCCAATTGATCAATCGTTTTCCATCATTCCATCGCTCCATCATTCCGTCATTCGAATCCATTCATTTTCGCTTTTAAATGCAATCGCCAACGATAGTTCTCTGGATGGGTGAGAAGAAGGGACGATGGGGGACCGAGGAGGAGGAGGACGAACAAAAGTGAAAGAGGAAAGAGAACAAAAAAATCGCCACAAATCAGATGCCAATTAAAATTTACACAACAATAGAATGACGACGACGACTGATTGAGGAAGAGCAGCGAAAAATGTGGAGACTTTTTAGTAATTTCCATAGGAGAGCGTGAACAATGGGTCGTCGGATTCAAGTGAAAATGATAGGGTGTCTAGAACAACAACAATAACAAAAACAAAACAACAAAAACATTTGCAATTCCAACAAACGATTGCAATGAAATTCGAAATCTATAATTGAACACCAAATAAACTTTGGTATCCACCTTGATTCTTGCAACTCTACACTTTTCTGGGTTGGCCCATGCAATCGTAATTCTACACTTAAGTCTCAACTATCCGAAGGGCCCTCGATCGCCAAACAAAAGATTTGCAAAGTGGTTTTCAATAATTTTGAGAAATATATAGACCGAAAAACTAAATTCACAAAATACTGAAATTAACACACTTTTCGCAATGCAATCAATCGATTAATCGTTGAAATTTAAAATATTCCAGGAAACGAGCTGATCGTCGACACACAGACAGACAGACAGAGAGAGAGAGACAGCCGGGTGGTTCCGTCTCGCTCTGGCTTTGATTGTGGCTCGCGCGTCGAGCATTGAAATTTTTATTGGAACCAGTTTTGAAAGTGTTGAATTCATTGTTGTTGTTGTGGAGTTTTTTATTGTTTATATTGTAGTTTTTATTGAAGTTGTTGTCGTAGTTGTTGTCGCAGTTGTTATTGTTGTTGTTGTTGTGTCGGTGGGACTGTCCGTTTGTCGAAACCGTGGCCGGTTCTGCTGTTGTTGTTGTTGTTGTTGTTGTCTGTCGCGTTTCTTTCATATTTTTGCGGTATGTTTATTGTTGTTGTGATTGTTTTAGTTCTTTTTTTTTTGTTTCTTCCTTTTTTATTGTGACCTGAATAAATAAAAAAGAAAAACAACTAAAATCTCTACAAAATCAACAAAACCTAATCCACAGAAACACAACAACAACACTACTACTAAAAACAACAAACACTTTAAATTTCAACCGGTTGCCTTGCGAATCAGACCAAAGGAAAGGTCGCTAAAATTCATCTTCTTCCTCTTTTATTTCCTTTTTATTCTCATGTTGTTCTTGTAGTTGTCGTTGTTGCTGGTGTCGTTTTTTCTGTTCTTCTTCTTGTTGTTCTGTGCCCAACCCACTCCCCCGTCGCGGGAGAGATTTATATGGTATTTTGTAAAATCTTCCGCGAGTGCAAGCAACTCCAGTCACCGAGTCTCGCATGATCGAGCCAAATGGAGTCGAGTGGATTTCTGCACTCTTTTGTGATATCTTAAATTCAATTTCTTTCTTGAGAGTTCAAATCAGTTCAAATGGGTCGAAATAGCTGGATCCATTTTAAAGTTGTGAATCCTTTGATTGGAGACTTCTTCTAGAACTCTTCAATAGAATTCCTGCGAGTATCGTTCGAATATAATTACAGACATGTTATATCATTTAACTTTTATACTTATTTCGTATGTTGCAAGGACTAAGAACCAGTTTAATACTTAAGTAATAAAAATAAAGACCTTTAACAATAATTGAAGTTTGATACACGATCTGTTCATTGTTGTATAACATTTTTTTAAACATTTTTTTTAGTTTTGTAAACCTTTTTAAAACCGATCTTTCTTGGTGAATTACATTTTCTTAAAAATCAATTATATTTATTTGAGTTTAATTTAATTTTTTATAGTTGAATTGAATTGTTTCGAGTTGAATTATATTTTTCGAATTGAATTGATTTTTTTGAACTTTCCGATAACAACAACTTTTCACTGTCATCAAGGGTCATGGAAGATTAGGGCGGAGCAGGGCATGGGAAGGTAGTTCGGATTGAATAAAAAGGGCGATCGAGACGCGAAGTGCACTGTTCCAAGGTCATCGCGTGGCCTCACCTCGCCCATCTCCAGCCATCGCCTGGCAACGACGATCGAAACCAGTCTTTTACCACGTTTCCAGCGACTGATTGTTCCTTCTTCTCCGTCTCTCTCTCTTCCACGCTCTCCCTCTCTCTTTCTCTCTCTCCCACTATCTATCTCGCTCTCCCACTCTCCATCTCTCTCTCGATCCCTTGTTACCAGCGGCTGCTGCTGATGATCTTCCTCGTCTGCGACTGCGTGCGGCGGGACGGGATTTTTCAGTTAAATCGACTTTAATCCGCCTCGCGAAGTCAGCCACGTTTGCAACTGCTTAACCACAATTTAGAGCTTAACTTAAATTAATTGAGCGATTAATTCACAAGTCAACAATGAAAAGAAAAACATCACAACAACAGCAAACCATTGCAAATCAAGACAATTTTTCAGAAATGGATTTTTAACTTTATTTCACAATATAAAATATTTTTCTTTAAATACAAAAAATATAATCAATTAAATTTGTTATTAAATAACGCGTAAATAAAGTTTTATACTTTCAATTAATTTTAGAGTATTTTTTCAGTAATGGATATTTTGAAATGTGTGATTTTATAGTATTATTTTTTATTATTAATATTTTCTGTAATTTTTTCATTGACTATAAAATTAATAATGAATTTTTATATAAAAATAATATTGTTCGCATTGCATTTTTTAAAATTAAATTTAATTAAATTTTTGTTAATTTAACATTTAAAACCTATCTATATTTAATTATGTTGATGTTTAATCATAAATGAATTTTTGCATTATAAGAATAAAAATAATGATAAAATAAAAAAATAGTTGGTATAAGTAAAAGTACTACTAAACTAAAGATCGGGTGAATGACTTCTATACTTTTGGTGGAATTTTTTATTGTATTTGATTTAATTTGAAATTTAATCAACCGATTTTTGGTTTTTGATTTGATGTCATTTCTGAGACACGATCGGCTTCTTCTCACAGTCTCGCGGAGTTCATTTACACACGCCCACTCGCTACACACGCCCACAGGCAAACGGAGATTTATCACGTGATAAAGTTTTGTAACCATCTTCATGCAACTGTCTGTCTGTCCGTCTGTCCATCTATGTGTTTGTGCGTCGATCGTTGGCCCGTCAGCTCCGACTTTGGTCGCCGACTCAGGTTGACAATTGATTTATACGGTTT
Organism: Coelopa frigida; assembly: GCA_017309665.1. NCBI lineage: Eukaryota > Metazoa > Arthropoda > Insecta > Diptera > Coelopidae > Coelopa > Coelopa frigida. The sequence continues at coordinate 15,085,123 of CM029565.1, forward strand.
TTGGAACATGTCTCTTTCGCCATCTCCTGCTCTCTCTCTGTTCCTCTCTTGATGAATTTCCGTAAAAGGAAGTTCCCAAAACGTGGGAAATTTTTCTATGATTTTCGCAACGAGTCAAGGGACTTATTTTTGGAAATGATCACCGATAACTTGATCTATTGAGAGACTTTTGATTGACGCGATTACATATGATATCCAATTAGATTGATTTAATTTTTTTCCTTCGATATATTTTTAGTTTTTTTTATTTCTCGTATTTCTAAATTAAATTAAAATTCCAATTAAATTGATTTAATTTTTTTATTTCTCTTCTTTCTAAAATGAAATATTTTTAATTGAAATATTTTCTTCTTTGCAGACTTTGGACACAGGTGGTGCATAAAAACAACAACTACATCACACCCCATGCAATGTGAATCAAGTGGAAATTTCCAAAAAAATATTCAATGCAAATCGCTCAAGTGCCAGTGAACTTTCCCCTCACCCCCGTCCGTGGCTCGATGTCCGGCACTCACCCTCGTCCACTGACCACGATGAATCGCTCCAGCAACAACAGCATCAAATCCATCAACACGCGCACCACCAGCAAATCGCAGCAGAGCAAGATGGACAAAATGTCGGAGCGTCTGTACGACATCGTCAAGAGTGGGTCGATGGTGAAGCGAGCCCAGAACAAGAAGCGCTTCACCCCGGTCAACTACAAGCAACGATGGTTCGAGCTGACCAAGAAGACGCTCTCCTACTTCGACATGCAGAATGTGGAGGTAAGCATCATTATCATTATTGTTGGGGGTTTCTTTCCTACATCCTTTCATGTTTGGTTTCGGAAAATCCTTTCCCAGCTCGATTTCAGAAAATCAAAAGACGATTTCAGGAACTCGAAATTCACTTCAAAACCCCCTAATTCGATTTTAGGAAACTCAAACTCGAATTCATCAATTTCAAAATATAGAAAAACGGATATCAGAATTTGATTTCACAAAATTGTAAAAACAAATTCAGAAATATCAAATTCAACTTCAGAAAACTCGAATTTGATTTCAGAAAACTTAAATTGAAAACTCGAATTTGATTTCAGAAAACTTAAATTGAACTTAATTGAACTTAATTGAACAGAAAACTCGAACTTGATTTCAGAAATCTCAAATTTCATTTTAGAAAACTACTTCAATAACTCGAATCCGATTTTAGGAAACTAAAATCCTTTTTCAGATTTAAGACAATATTAAAACCGTTTTCAGAAAACTAAAATGTATTTTCAGAAGCCGTAAATTCAATTTCAAATAAAAAAATAATAAAGCCGATTTCAGAATAGTAAAATTATTTTTCAGAAAACTTAATTTGATTTCTAAAGAAATATACAAACCGTTTTCAAATTCAATTTCAAATAGCTTAAATTCTACTGAAGTCCTCATATGATGAAAGTCATATTTCTCTCTTATCATCATAACCTCCTTGGATCACTTCCGCAATCTTCCTTCACTTTTTCGCTACCCACAGATCTCACAGCAATTTATGACTTGGGCTTGAGCTTCTTCCAGTTTCCGCCTCCATAATCGTCGCTGCCGCCCCCAACTTGTCCCTCAGCCTCCCGAAACGGAGGCGCCTCCGTGAGTAATTGGGTTACATCGGTCGGAAACAGGCAGAAGTTCATCGTCATCTGTTGGCCGAGGGAAATAAGTGGGAAGAGAGCGAGAGAAGAGATCTAATGAAGAAATGAAGAACTTCCTCTTTGGCTTACAAAATTTCCAGTTCATTAACTTCATTATTCTGGCAAGGATTAACTTTGTTACCGAGCAAATTTTAATAAGCTTCAAGGGCGAACGATGATCAAACAGATAGATTGGAGAGTGAGATTAGACAAGAAGACAGACAGACTGATTTTTGCAAATTTTGGTTGATGTTGACATAATTTCAACTTCCTTTAGCCAGCACAATTTTCGCTCTTCCGGTTTTCGCTTCCACTTCCTGCGAGTACTTTCTCTGTCTGCTTCTCGGTCTCACTCTCTTTCTACTGTTCTCCTACTCTGTTTCAGCCAGTTTGATTTGGATGTGTCGACACTTGTGTGTTTTTTAAATAGAGTTTCATGCAATGAAACTTCGTCATCGTGGTTTTGTCAGGGTCCTCGTCATGATGCACACTCCGACGCCTCGGTACAAACGCATCATTATTCATTACTGTCCTCCCTTTTCCTCTTACCCCCGTTGTCTTCTCTCTTTCTCTCTCCTATCATTGTCCCTCTCTCTCTCCATCCGTTTATGTTTCGTGCCGGCGCGCGTGTTCCCGGCATTTATTGCGTCGTTATCGGCGGAGGGTTCGGAGCATCTGTGGACAAAACACCGGCTACGCAATTTTCAAGTCTCCACTTTTTCACAATCCCACCGACCCACTCACAATCGTATGCTACACATAAAAACCTCCCATCAATGGAAACTCTACACTTTCGCCGCTCTCCAACATGCAGTTTTGCACCATCCTTCGGGGTGGGTGGTTGTTTGTCTCAGTAAATCTTCTCTCTTCTTGGGAACATTTATCATCTCTTCTCTCTTCTTGGGAACATCTGTTCCTCAGGATGTCGCTAATATTCTTAGATGGATATTGGTCCTGGTTTTTTGATATATAGACCTTCCCTCGGAACAACCTACGCCGAGTATTGAGTTCCTTGTTACGAGTATTGACTTCCATGTTGTCTGTCTCTCTCTCTCTCTCTCGCCCTGTTTCTGGTGTGAAATCAAATTAACATTTTCCCGACTTCCAATTGCTGTAAAGCTGGCAACTCTTTCACTCTCTATAAATCCTTTTCTCTCTCTCTAACAGGGTTCAGACCATGTGAAATGGATATCGTAGTGACTACTGCCTAAAATCGTAGCAAAAGCCAATCCGTACTTTCAACCAAAATACATGTTAGTTTTCTTAAAGTTGTTATAGTCATAAAACTTCTATAAATTTTATACTTTCAATTACAATTTTGTGGATTTCATTAATATTTTCAAAGTTTGGATTAAGTATTTATGAGGTAAAAACGCCAAATTTTTCGAGTTGGAGCGGAGTGTCGTAGTAAATTTCAGCACTTTTTTAAAATCTTAGCAAATTTGCTACGATTTTAGCAAAGTCTGAACCCTCTCTATAAATCGTTTGTTCTCTCCCTAAGTTGTTTATTCTCTCTCTAAGGGGAGAACAGACGACTTAGGGAGAGGGAAAACCTAAGTCGTCTGTTCTCCCGTGACTCTCTCAGGGTTGCTGTGCAGCATGAAAGATCTCTACACAAAAGCACCCTCACCCACAGGACGGAGAGAGAGAATCATCCACGACCATCACCACCATCGTCATCGTCTCTGCCACCATCGTCGTCGCCACCCTCGTCGACGTTGCCACCACGACGACTACCGCCATCTCCACCACCACCCTTGGGGTGTTCCATTGGAAAACTTCCGACTATGCGCTCCGTTCCCGATCCAACCCGACCCGACTCGACCCGACTCGACCGACGGACTCTGGGAAATCCTGTGGGTTCAGTGTCCGCCATCGTTGAGTTTGCTACGGTTTGTTCCTGTGTACGGTCTGCGTTTCCGTCGCGATTTTCCGTGTTATAAAAATATATGAAATTGTTCCCATAGAATTGGGCGTAAATTGCAAATTAGTAAAAAAATATATAAAAGTTGCAATTTATCTATTGTGAAAAATAAATTAATTAAATTTAAAATAAAATATTTTAAAAACCCCATACAACTGTGGAAGCTACCCTTGAAAACCCGTGCTTGCGGCATATGGAATATTTTGAAATACAAATACAAAAATAAGAGGAAGAGGAAAAATCCCCATCTCTTTCGATTCTCGAGAATTTCTTCATCCCTTATTTGTTTGAAAATCCCAACTGGACTTTGGAAATCTAAATACAACAACAATAAAAACTCGGCTTCCGACAATTTCGTATTACGAAAAGGGTGTGTGCGACGTTTATTTGTGTTTGTGTGCTTATTCGATCTAGAATCCACGACCGATCGCTAAATCGGAATATAGTATTGAAATCAGTGTTGTTGTTTTCTCTTTCTCCCTTTTCGTTCGTTGTCCCCGCCCTTTCCAGGGAGGCTCGACTCGACTCAGTTCGGCTCCGCTCGTTTCGATTCGGCTCCAAGTTAATCACCGGCCGGCTGAAGGCGCTCGCGTCGTCGCAGACAGCGGTTGAGATTATTGTGTAATTGCAAAACATACCCGCCGCCCACTTGCACCCCCCCAACCCCCGCCCCCTTGGGTCCACCACAATAACAAGTGCAGAAAATAACACGCAGAAAATTACGAGCCGTAGGCGACCAAAGCAAACCAAAGAGAAGGAAAGAAACGAAAAATCGTTTTTCTTTCTTCACTCCGTTTCGCCCCACCCAATCGCGGACTCAGTAATTTTATACATATCCAGCTGGAAGGACTTCTTCATCGGTCTGCAACGGACCGATTTTTCCTCCCTCACATCCCTCGGGACCTCCGTATTGATTACAACACTCGGTATAATTTAAAGGATTACCAGCCAACCGTTGGAGTGTGATAATTTTTCGCACTCTTGGAGCACTTGCTGAAGGTATGTTGGGTGTCTAAACTGGGGGAAACGTATCAATTTCGTGTCGTCTAATTGTTTTCGGACTATATCAGGTCTCAGTGCGAAAAGTGAAGAGAATTCGTAGAAGGAAAATCGTTGCATTAAACGTATTTCGGAAAGTGCTCGCTTGAATGCTTAAACAGGTTGTCGTTAAAATGTCATAACACGCGGTTCCGTTTCCCTTTAAATCGACGTCATTGTGCATGCAAGCTTTTCCCCCGACTTATTGAAACTCTTCCCTCCCACTCTACCATATTTTTCCCTTTTCTTTCATAACCATATATTTACCACAATGTTGTAAATTGGGTTAAGTACTTCCTTCTTCCTTCGTCTAACATTCTCTCTCCACAACCATCATCACCACACCCCACTTCTCATAGCTCTCCACCCTTCCTTCCACCACTCTTCCTCCTCTCTTTCATGTTTCTGCTCTGTCATAGCTCTCTGCCATAGTTCTCCTTTCCATTTCCTTATCATTTTTCTCCATTTACGGAGGAAGAAGACATTGTTTTGTCGTGTTGCTCATGTTGTGAAGCCATGAGTTCTCTTTCTCTGCTCTTTTGTTTTCATTTCTCTCAGTCCCACTCATGGAAACAAAAACATACCCATTGTACTGTATTTTACAATGATGACATTTTTTTATTACAACATTTTCATTTATTCCCCTTTCTATCCGTCCGATAATTACTTTTCTATTGATAAAATAGTTCCCATTTTTTTACAGTTTCTAGTTTCTATATTCGAGAATTTTATCGTTGTTTTTTAAGACCTCTGACCCCTGGCTATTGTAATAAAATTGTATTATTTTTCCATTAACTACTTTTTCTTCTGTCTATTCGATACAATATTAGCTTTTACACATCTGTTTCTCGTGTCCTTTTTGCTTGTCGTCTATGTCGTCGTTATATTTAACCCTTGTGCTCTCGTTCTCTCCGAGCTGCACCATGTTTTTCAATTTCATCTCTATCTCGTTGTCGGGGTCTTTCTCTTTGTTGAAAACTATTCTTGGAAACAAGACTGATAAAAATGTCAATAAAATCAATCAATTATTTTGACATTTTCCGCACGAGTTCGCTGAACCCTCAACTCATCTCAACATCCTGTGCCTTTTCTACCCCTTCTTGACCCTGATACACCCTCATAGTTAGGGGTGTCCTTTGTTCCCCATTCTCCAAAAAGATCTGCTGCTGGTCGTAAACAATTTTTTATGTTCGAAAACATCTGGATGCTGGAAACTTTTCGACCTGCGACTGTCGTTGAGGAAGCCCATCAGTGTGAGGATGACTAGAAGTCGATTCTCGAGGCCAGGATGAGTAAGAAATTGTAGCAATCGCTTTCTGCCTCGCACTCTGACTAATCCACAAGGAATGCCGATAGTTTCGCCAGACCTATGGGAGGTAATTTTTCAAAGGACTTCGACATCGACTACGAAGCAAGCTGATTAGAGTTGTAAACTATAATTTCCCCTTTGTCTCTATACTTCTCGGTGGATTCCTTCACGCGTTCTCGTTCTCGAATAGAAACGGGAAGCGTGAAAAATTTCGGGGGACGCGGGGGACTTGGGGCGAGTCCCTCACTCACTCAATCAGTCCGTTGTGGGGAGTCGCGAGAGACCTTAGAGCTAATGGAAGGCCACGATTTTAGTGCTCATAAAGTGTAAAAACCCATGGAAATCTATATGAATTTGTGGGCATTTGTAATGTTTACATGTGTGCGTATTTTCCTGTTACTGTATTTGTGTGTGTAGCAGCCACTGGCCACCGAAGACAAACGCAGAAAGTGAATTTTTTTAATTCCATTTTATGGCCATCGACCGTCGTCGATAAGAAGACAAAGAAGCTTCCATGATCTTGATGATGATGATGATGAAGACCACGTCGTCGTCGTCGTCTCGTGGTCATGGTAGAGGGCGGAGGAGACGATGCGACAGACCGACGGCTGAGGCACTAAAATCGTAATGCGTTCTCTTCACACGTTCTGCGAGATTTTAATAAATCTTTCAATTGGAAATCTCTTCAAAGGGGAATTAAGTGGAAATGTTTCGCCAAGAGTTGAGGGCGAGATGCATCGATGAGTGTTTGAGTGTGTGTGTGGAATCGTCGTTAATGGTCCGTTCCCAGTGGCTGCGACTTTGCGGACAGACGTGGAGTGGGTTGGCGTATACAATGACTGACAGGCGTACAGACAGCCGGGCATGTCGGATACGAACGAGGATGCGGATCAGCGAGAGAGAACATCAGGAATCGCATATTATATGAGGGCAGAAAGGCTGGACACGATGATTTCTACGACAGCTACTGTCTGCGCTTCATGATCTTAAGAAGGTTCTCAATACGACGATGACTTTCATTTGATGGTACCCTTCGGTCTGAGATATATCATGGTGTGATGACCTCGCATTATGGGTTTTCGAAGAATATCGTAAGATCTATATTGATGCCTAATTAGTGAGCAGACAGAAGATTATACTGAATACACAATACGAAGATATATTTACGTATATTCTTTCCACAAATGGCGTTAAATATATTGCCAAGAGAACCCAGCGAGAGGAGATCTCCATCAGTAATATGGCATTTCCATTATTTCTGAAAATGGGTCACCAACACACCAAAGATCGATCGATTAATAACTCACGTTTCCCGTGAATAATTTTTCGTAATTCGTAAAGCAGACTCCGTGAAATCTCCGCGACACACAATCCTTAAATTCTTCACAAATTGACACCTCGACACGAGACCCAAAGACTCGATTTCGGGGAATTAAATTTATCGGAAAGCAACACAAACAACAACGAGAAAAAAGTCCAAAACGACAGATGAAACCTCCAAGAAATGCTGACAAATTGGCTGCAAAATGTGTAGTTATTAACGGCCTCTCTCTCACTCTCACACAACGTTTGGGCCCAGTTAAAAGGAATTCCACGCGCTCCGTTGGAATGTATTTTATAAAACCTGTGTGGTCGAGTGTATCGTGTAAATTTTGTTGATGGTGATGATGATGATTCAGTGGCTTTTCTCACAATTTCATATGTCTCTCTTTCTTCTCGCCTCCCTTGGGATTATTCGATTCGTCGTTCGATCGACCAAAAGTGAATTATTGTTTCTTAAACGAACCACATTTAAGTTTTAATTGGCGCCAAATGTTCGTCCGCATGGATAACGAAACCAAACACAGATGTCAGTCACGAAACTCTGTGGTTTACACCGTTTGGCCATCGGCCAAAACAAAATAATTTCGGTGCCTGTGATCTGCATAAGGTCGGTCCAATAAGAATTAATAGCAGACTCGAAACACTCAACCGAGCTGAGTTCCATTCCACTTCCAAATTCAGAATCGAACTAATTATGGGGTTACCTGGGGATGGACAGACTGGGCCCAACCTTATGCTAGTTCGTCTCGAAGCTAGCTTCCTTTCACCTTCGCCTTCTTCTTTTGTTCCCGTCGAAGAAAACGATGTCGAACTTCAGCTGGCGAAAGCTGTTCATCTGAAGGTTGTTCTCTTCGTCTTTTGTCTTGTCTCGTCTTTTTTCCGTCTGTTTATCTGAATATGATGGTACCACCTTCGTTGGCGCAGACAACAGCTGGTGGTGGCAACAGAAGACAAGAGCAACATGGGAACTCCCCACTCATTGACTCTGGGCTCATTTAATAAGGGTTTCGTTAATTTTCGAGACACAGGCAGTCAGTTCATTAGATCCAAATTGCCGATTGCAGGTTGAAGACCGAGGGTCGTGGAACCCTTAGATGGACAGGTGATATGATGATTCCTCGATAGGGGAGACCCGAATCACTCGCTTCACAGTTTCCACAGTTCGACGTTTGGTGGTGGATGTTGTTGGGATCCCTCCTAATTGAGTGTAGCATATTTTTAGGCGGACTGATTTATAATATCAACTGTCTATCTCCCCTCCATGCCGACACTGATCAGTGTTAACAATGTCCTTCGACGCAGATCCTCAAATCTTTCCCCCACCTTCTCTCTCTCTTCCTTCCCTCTCGCCTCTGTCCATCTGTCCATCTGCCTGTCGGTCTGTCTGTCTCCCTCACTGTTGATTGCGATCGACATGGATCCGTTGTCAACGTCTGGATCGACGGTGTCTCCGACCTCGTTGCTTCTGACATCGCGACCACTTGGGGTTGATTTAAAGGGAGGGCGAGAGACAAAGAGATAGAAAGAGGGAGAAAGACAAAGAAGGAGTGAAGTCTTGTTCATGTCGAGTGTGTAATTTGATCGACGATAGCGAAATATGAGCAAAGTTTTAGTGGATGGATGGATTCTCGTTCTGCGACCCTCACGATGTGGGTGTGCCAAGAGTGAGAGGAGGGGAGACGGAGAGTGAGAGGGAAGACTCATTTTGATGTCACCGCCTGCGTCAACCAGACAATGAGTGTGAAAATAAAATGTCACGACATGAAACCACAATTAGTGGACACAAGGGGGAATTTTGCAACAGGATACGAGAAATTACAGAAGCTTTAAACTCGTTCATGGTCGAGCGTTTAAAGTGACTTCGAGTTGGAGTTAGAGAGAGAGAGTGGATTGCGATGAGATGAAGTGAGATTGGAGGAGACCCTCATTAGAATGCTGGGGATCCTCTGTGTAAACGCGGTTCAACTCGACACCAACTCTTGAGGGTTTGAAGACCAACTTTTTCCCGTCTCTTTCTCTCTCTCTCTCTTTGGGTGTTTTATTGTCTGCACCTCACAAAGAGTCCTCCAGCCAACGAAGGAACGAACGAACGAAACGACGAACGCCCAGACACGACTTCGACTCCCACCAACGAAGGCGAACAATGGGGAGACGAGCGCCCACAGCAAGGAGTGAAAGAGAGAGAGAGGAAGGACATTCGGTCGTCACCAGACAAAGCAGCAAGGACTTCAGGATGACTGCAGGCTAGAGGAAGTCCCAACAAAGGAATGGCAGACTATCCTTCTCTCACCTTCTCTCTATTCCTCTCTCTCATTCTCTGTGCAGTGATAACAAACCTCATTAAAGAACATGAGATTTTAATTTAAAGCCAAGTGAGAGACAAACAAAGGAGATGAAATGAGCAGGACAGACAGGTCAAATATCTATCCATCGATCATAGATAAACGTAAGCTCAATGAAGTGTTCTTCCACATCATTTGAAGACCTTTGTGAGCGATGATTAATCTCTAAGCTCTACAAATGGATTATCACAAACACAATTGCAACACGTACCACCTCAAACGGGACGAGAAACCGCAAGACCCTGACATGACCATGATCTACAATCAGTATAGAAGAAATACCTATAGAAGTGTGTGTGAAAGATCTGATGATGACGACGACCTCCCACTTTGGGCTGAATCATAACAGAATAATTATGTATGCGAAATGCGAGGCTCACGACGAAGTTTGGCGTCCGAGAAAGTCCGATATGGTAACAGGTTTTCATGAGGTTTTCGACGTTGAGCCTCCTCTGGATGACAGACGCCGACGACCACGACGACAGCGATGACGACTCGAACATTGTGTGTTGCAATAACAACAATAATCGTAACAACAATAAAAACATGTTAATAACAGAAGTAAAATACTGGCAACATTTTTAAGGGCATGAATCATACATTTTTCCAAGAGAATGTCTCTGTCCTCTTAGACAATGGCAATCGACGAGGGACAACAAACGACCTTCTTCGACCTTCTTGTATGCTGCGAAATCACTCAAATTTATGGGAATATTATAAACAAATGAATACAAATTGTAACGTCTTCTTAAATTCTTCTGATTGACCGTAATCGATAGCGGTTTAAACTTGGTTTTAATTAGTGGTTTTTAATCGGCATTTCCGTTTTTGGTCGTTATCGATCGTCATCGAAGAGGTGATCAAACCAAAACTGGTTCTATTTTTAATTTTGTTTCTATATTTTATTTATTTTGGTTTTCTTATTTTTATTTTTCTTTAATATATTTAAGATTTTATATTTTTCTTTTTTTTGCTTCTTTCTTATTTTTTTAAATATATTATTTTGTTTGTATATAGGTTATTTTAAACTTTATTACAATTTTTCAATCGATTTTTATTACCATATGTCATAGAGTTTAAGTTTCAAATTCCTTTTAAAGTATTTCATGGCCATTGATGTCTGTCTTCCTGTTATTCTTCACGTTTGTTTCTCCTTTTGTTGCTGTCCTGTTTTATTGTTTGTTATCTATTTGTCGAACATCATTTCTTACATCGTTTCCCCTGGCCACCGTTCGCTCGTTTTACTCCTCCTTCTCTTCCTCAAACGGTCGTTCAATCGAAGTGGTGTCTGAATTTCTCTCCATACGCTTTTATCGCTCTTCTTCAAATCTCCATCGAGTGATAGTGAGTCATCATCCCATAGTCATTATCATCAGCAGCCTTCCACAATCGTTCTTTTTCTCATTATCTTCTTCACCCTCATCATTATCATCTTCACTCTCATCATTATCTTCTTCACTCTCAACATTATCATCGCCTTCGCCTCCGTCATTATCGACAATCAGAGCAACAATCGCAATCTCAACAACAATGAAACTCTTCACTTATTGTTGCTCCTTTAAGGTAATAATTCACTCTTGTGCCACCACCTCCACCATCTTCCTATCTCCTTCTTCCCCACTCTCGCTCTCCCTCTTTCTCTCTCAAATACGTTGGACCCCTTGTCGTTTGCCCTTTGCGTTGATTGCGTTTCTGGAGAAGCTCTGGAAGGGAATCATTTTCGTTATTGTTTCAGATGTTGTTCTTGTTTGTAATCGTTGTTGTATCTGTTATTAGTCTTGTATGTGTTGTTGCTTTTGATGATTATTTTGTTGTCTTATTTGTTGTTGTTTTATTTATTTGTTATCTTATTTGTTGTTGTCTTTCCATTCATTCATTGAAATGCTTTCTTCTTGGGTCGCGTGGAAATTCCTGGTAATTGACGAACGACCTCAGATCTGAGTTAAATTTTATTGATAGTTTTTGATTTCGTGGAATCCGTTGGACGAGTCCAGAGATTCGAGATCCATGACTCGTGTAACGGTAAAAGATCTCGTTCTCCATACCTTTCTCTTGGTGTAATGGATCGATTTGTCAGAGAGATATTTTTCGTTAGTCTGTCTGTTCCTCTTGTTATTGTTTATCTTGGAAATGAGGTTGTCTCACGACAGCCGAGGGAAGGATTAAAGGATGCGTCATATGATCACGCATTCGTTTCGTTTTCCCCTTTTTCTCCATTTCACCTTCCCCTCACTCACTGCAGACTCCAGCTTCGTCATCTTCTTCTCGGTTCATTCATAAATTCTTCTCCTGTTGCAACGAAACTCAGACTCTTGGGGCCATTTAAGGTTTCCACTACCAAGTTTGCCGCGGGCCAACAAAGTCAACAACAACATGAAGACAGCATCAGAAACAAGAAGACAACATCAAAAACAACAAGTTAACATCTAAACCAAAAAAGCATCATCAAAAACAAGAAGACAACACCTAAAAAAGAAAACATGAAAAAACAAGAAGAAAACATCAAAAATAAGAAGACAACAACGACAACAACAATAACAAGAACAACTATAACATAACCATAAAAACAATGCATCATCAGAGGAGCTGCAACAGTTTCCCAAGCATTCCGTTCTCAAGCGAACCTTGTGGATCACGGGACGTTCGTCTATCGTTACCGTCGTCGTCGTCTCCAACTCCATGATCGTCGGTCGTGGTCATGGAGTCGGAGTCGGTCAACATGATTCAATCATCGCATCGGAATCCGCCCGTTTCCGCTTTGCATTCGGCTCTCGGTTGGTCAGGTCGCATTGCGCCGAGCCTCATTCTCTCGGTCTCCACCTCCCCCGACGACTCCTCTGGCCTCTGACTCCGGTGCGTTGCAGGCGTTGGAACTTCCTGTACACGAGTCGGCTCGGCTCCGCTTGCTGGCGGATGGTTCACCATAAATTGGGGGCGTCAACAGTCATCAGCAACATTAGCTGCAGCAGAAGGCTTCATTGAACCTGGCAGCAGAGATTCATCCACGGATGAAAAACAGCGTAAGGAGGGGAAACGGGGTAGGGAGACAGTGAACGCCTGCAGCCAAGCGCATGGATGAATTTCTCACTCCTCGCTCGGTGCTCTACTGGGTTTTGGGACCAAGTGCTGGAGAGGAGTTATTTTCGCCTTCTGCCACCAACCTTCCTCGTTCGTCGTCTGTAAATAAATTTGAAAGGCTTTACTTTGGTGTTATCCATGTTGTTGCATTATAAAACATTAAATTAATATTGTTTTTGCAAACCCCATAATCAATTTACGTTTAATTATGCATTCGAAGTTCGTTGGAGTCACGGGTGGGACGAACGAGGGAACGGTCAGATCAATGGGGCTAGAGGGGAGAGTGAGAAGAGGAAGAAGAAGTTTCAATGGAGAGAGAGGGCGAATGGTCAGGTTGAGGAGGTTGGCCGTTGTTGGTTCGTGTTGTATCTGGGCCGTCTGCTGTTGCTGGCAAAAGTTGATTGAGTTTTGAAAACGCCTCGCGGCAATTTCTCAGCATTTGCTCTCTGTCTTCATCTGGTTGGATGAATGGATGATTTTGGACTTTGCTATGGCGGTGTTCTTTTTTTTTATATTTTATATTTATTTTTGTAGTTGTTATTTGTTGTTGCTCCAACCTGTCTTTGGGGTTTTGGTGGTGGGCACTTGGAGGAAGGTTCTTCGATCGCTGTCGTCTGAGAAACGGGGATTTTTTGTTCAATCGTCTATTGAAATTCTATGAACTTTCTCTAGGTTTATTCTATTTTGTTGTTTTTAACACAAAACACTTGAATTGTGTTTTATATGGACTGGAAATACAAAAATAAAAAACTTTTATTTCTGATGCTCTGAATTTGCTTTAATTTTGAAGTAATATTTTTATATTCTCATTTCATTCTCTATACATATTTTAAAAATAAATAATTGTGTTGAATAAATATATATTTTATTTATTTAAAAAATATTAATAAAATATAAAAAAAAAATTTAGATCGCCCGAGCAGGGACTTGAACCCTGGACCCTTGGATTAAAAGTCCAATGCTCTACCGACTGAGCTACCCGGGCACATGGCGAAATCAGCACACGAGTCGCACTAGAATCACACACGAGCGTCGCCGAGTGACCGAATGCCACATTGTTGTTGTTCTTGTTCTTCGTTCTCGTTCGCCTGCCGTTTCGTTGTTGTTGCTGTTACTGCTTTTGATTCTTTTCATTGTTTTACGATTCTCAACTCAATGGATGTTGTTGTTGCCGTCGACGTCGTTTTTGTTGTTGTGGTTATGGCAACTACGACGATTCCTTTGTTGTCTGATGGGCCGAAGCTTGCGGCGAATTTCTCGCATGAGATATTTTTTGCATGCGAATTAGGGTTTGGAGATTTTTTGTTCTCAGTTTTTTTCCATCGTTCTTCCACTGTTTCGTTACGTGTAAAGTAATGGGGCGTATCAGTGTCGTTTCCCTTTGTGTACAACCTTAAATAAGCTAATGACATGAATTATTTTATTCCATCCTCGTAAACGGAATATCTATAATAAAATATTCCAATTAAATTCCCATTGGAGGCAAAGTTTATTTCTGAGAACCTCATTGAAATTCCGTTTATTAATTTCTTCTTCTTCGCCACAGGTTCCCGCGACCCTCGACCCTGGCTTTGGATCCCTTGTTTCTGATCTCTACTTCTCTCCGTCTCCGTCTCTCCTTTTCCTCAAATTAGTTTTCCATGTGTTTCCTGCTGAAACCGTAATTTTTTCTTTCCCCGCCTACTCCTTGTTTTCTTCGGCTTCTTCTTCTACTTCTACTTCTTTGCGGCAATAAAATCCAAATGTTTCGAATGTCATTCCCGAGTGCATTAATCCATCAAAATTTGAATGTCTGTCTGTCGGTCCGACTGTTTGTCTGTCCGTCCGACTGTTTGTCTGTCCCTACACTGAGAAAAGACCTCCGCGGCGAACGAATACGAACACGATCACGGCGTATCAGGAACACTTGAAAATAAATTAGAGACGAGAAATTGTGGAAAATTCAACATTAAAATGCATTTATTATCTGGAGAGGGGGGTGAGGGGAGAGAGGGGTTGGGGGAGCAGCTGGCGGCACATCGGGTGAAGCGTGGGGCAGGAGCAACAACCGTGACAATGGCAAGAACAACAACAATGACAGTAACAACAACGACCACTACAAGAACAACTACAAGAATTAGACACATGCGTAGGGCGCTTGTTTTTATTTCATCTGCTCTTTCCCTCCCTCCCTCTCTCTTTCTCTCGATCATCTGCTGTCAACGGTTCACCGGTTCGATCTTGTCTCTCTCTCTATCTTTCTTTCTCTCGTTCTTCGTCAGACCCTTCTCCCACTCATCCTCGAACTCTAATGAACGACGACGGCTACGCATGACCTTTGTCCGTCCCTGCACCACGTACTGCTTCCCCTTCCCCCACCTCTTCTATTTATTACTATCTCTTCTCTTCTCACATTCATTCTGGAAATTTTACATATTTTTCTCGCTCTCTCCCTCACCTTTGGGTTCTTCTTTCCTTGTTGCTTTCGGAAGGTGTTATTGCTCTTGGTATTGTTTGTTGTTCTTGGTATAGGAGTTGTTGTAGTTTTTCTTATTATTATTGTTGTTGTTCTTATAGTTGTTGTGTGAAAGTCCATGCGATAAGCGATCAAATGATGGATCACCTCCGGCCAACGCACAATTCCGTTGTCCAATTCAAATGACTCGTCATTATTTTCTTCTCTCTCTCCTTTGCTATATTCATTCTATTCGATTCTCTTTGAAGCCTCCTTCCTCTTCACGTTGTTGTTGTTATTGTTCAGATTTTCCCTCTACTAATTTTTTCTTTCATTTATCCATTGTTGTCGTTGTTGTAAAAAGCTGCTCCAAGCGTTTCCATTGCGTTCAAGTCACGTTTTTCAATTTTAACGCTCATACATTTTAAGACCATCACAAAATCGGAGTTCTTGCCTAAGTCTAAAAGTATCACAAATACACTGAGCGAACACCGATCTGTTTCAACTATTTTCTATTCCTTTTCTTTCCATTTTCTCCACAGGTTTTCTCTCAGTGTCCGTCATTATCATCACATTCGTATCGTGGTAGGAGATTCTTTTCTCTCCAAGTTCAATTCCCATTGCTTCACTTATCGTTCGATCTCATTTCAGTTTTACTATCGACTCAATATTTAAAACTCCATTTGTTGTTGCTGTTATTATTATTATTCCGAACCCATATGATCTTATACACATCGGTGATCTATCTCAGTTCTACCGAAAATGTCTATCGTCGATCTGTGTCTTTCCTTTTAATGATCGATCTAGCGATCTCTTTGTTGTTATTTGGTTTTATAGTCTAGATTTTTAATAGAATTTTGTTTTTCATAGTTTTTCCTTGAATATCAAATTCCGAATTAACTTATGTTTTTATTTTTTTTTTTCGAGAATTTAAGTCTTCTTTATCTTGATCCTCTCAGATTCTCGAACTCGATCATTGCAATATGTTATCTCTGGACAAGAATGGCGAAATCATCTCATTATCGTAGCTCATTATCATTACACTAGATCCCAACAGGTTCATTTTTAGTTCAAACCCGGTCCATTCTCCGTCCGAGCCAGATTGTGCACCAGTCCCAGACTCAGAACTCGCAGTAAGTTCCATGAAAAATGCGAAATTGTAGGTGTTGCCGACATTTCTCCGGCCATGGACGATGTTTGGCCGACCCATGGAAACTGTCAACGGGTGACTTGTGTCTGACTCGGCAACAACGACGGCAACAAAAGTAATAATAATAACAATAACAACAATAATGTATAATGAGAGAGAGCAACAGGACGTCTTCCGTCGGTCGTCCCTCCGTCCGTCCGTCCCTTCCTCAATGTCCATGTCCGGTCTGTGTCTGAGCCCGAGACTTCTTTGTTGCAGATAACAATCTTTTAGCATATGAATTGGTCAATTAATTTTAATATCCTCCTTTTTCGCCTTCTTCCATGCGTCGTTTTCCATTATTTTTTGTTTTATTTCCTTTCCGTTTGTTGGAAAAATGCATTTCCAATGAAAACATTACTTTCGTGTTTCTATTCAAAAATATTCTCATGAAAATTATTTTTGGTTTTTCGCTTCACTCTTTTGTTTTTTTCTCTCTCGCTCTTTGTTCGCCAGACAGATTTTATTTTTCGAAAAAGGATCATTCTTTATTTAAAATTGGTTCCTTACATGGACTTGGTCTATAATTAATTAAGTTTCTTCCTCCTTCATTTTCTTCACTGTGAGAAAATCTCAAGAGAATTATATTTTGTTCTCTATCTCGTTTCGTGCTTTGTTCTTGGCGAATTTGCATTCGTTTCGCTGCTTTGTCTTCGCGTAACTCGTCTACTTTATCGCTGTTCTCCTGAATACAAAGATGCGTAATTTACTCCCAATGACTTTGGTATTTTTTGTTTGTTCATCTAAAGGCTTCATTCATGAAGCTCATGAATTTCGTGCTTTAATTGATCGTTACCTTCCTGCGAAGGCAGCGATGAGAAATGCTAACCATCATCCGTTTCTGCTTGGGGGCTCGTAATGAACCATCTGGTCGCGGTTCCATTCCCATTCCCGATTCCCATAGCCGATCCCGATCTCGTTTAACTGTCAGCCATCCTCCGATTCCTGGCAACGCCCAGCATGTGGCTCCACTCCACGAACTCCTAGTCAGATTCCCCCGAAAGCTACTTCATCAGTATTTTCTTCCCCTCCCCGCTCTCACTGTCTTCATCGCCGTTGCAACTGGGTGCAGAAAGATTCTAACCTCAAGGGTTTCGTCATCATCAACATCGCCACATCGTTGGCCTGGGATGACCGTCGTGATCGCGATGCAGCCGTCATAAATCACCGGGCTTCCACGATCGCTCAAACTATTAGTAACGCCTCTCGAAAGCCAGAAGACAAGAGACCGTGATACCTTGTTGCAGGGACAGAATTTCTATCGACACACGTGGGGCCTCCGACCTCCTCCTCTTCTTCGCCTTCCACCTCGTCGTCGTTGTTTGTGCCCGCAACATCGGTCGTTCCATCGATCGATCGATCTCATTAATCAACCGAAGGAAGAACAATAATTGATCACATGCGACTTGACTTTTTCCGCCTCCTCTTCATCCATTTCTTCTTCTAATGCTTCAAACGAGATGAGACCATGGTACGATTGTTGTTGGTTTTGTCATCGTCGTTGCATCGGAATAACATAAGAATAACTTTGAAGGTTGTTTGATTGTTTCTCTCTCTCTCTCTCTTTCACTCTTGGTCTACCTTTTTAGCCATTCTTCGCTATGTTGTTGTCGGTACTTCTTCTATTATTGTTGTCGTTACTCATCCTCTTGTTGTTGTCGTTACTGCTCCTATTGTTGTTGTCATTATTGTTCCTCGTGTTGTTATTGCTATTGCTCCTGTTGTTTTTCTTATATTTTCCATATGTTTTTCTTGTTGTCTCATATCTTTTTGCTGTTTGTGTTTGTACAATAAGTACGTGTTTTTCTTCCATTTTCTCAATTGATTAATTTCTTTTCTATGTGTATTTCAACCTCTTGGCCATAGATCAAAACACTTGAATAGCCAGATGGATGCAAACATTTTGATCTTCTTCTACTTCTGGGAGGTTCCCAACTCAGCTGATCCCGACCCTTGGTTAAAACGCTTCAATTAATTTTCAACGCCAATCAATTAGATTCCTTCAGTGTCCTTCATAAAGAGTAGAGTTTATCTTACGAGGATTTGTTTTGTTTTACCTCACGCTCTTCTTCTTCAGGTCTTCTTTCCTCTGTTCCTTCTCTTTCTATTCAATATTTGTCTACCTTTTTTTTCAATAATATGTCTCTCTACCTAAGGTCTTAACCCAAACAGTGTCTTGAAACCTCGGTTTCACTCAATCCTTTCATTATCCTTGATTCATTCATGTTTCTTCAGCTTGATGCTCCCTTATTTTCTTGTCTGCTGCACACGCTACGACAGCGGAAGTGTTGCCACTTGTCTGCACTTCACGTCGCTTAATTTGTCTTGGCTTGTTCTCGTGTCTCGTCATCACATACTCTCTCTCTTTCTTCTCCTCACTCTTCTTACTGTCGTATGATTACGGTTGCTTTGTCCTTTGGCTGGTTCTTTTGTTTATATTTTTTCATATTTCATATTTTTTATTCATATTTGTTGGGTTCACTATTAAATAAAGTCGTCCTTATTGTTGTTCCTTTCTGATGTCTTTGTCGTTATTTTTCACAGTCGATTGCCTTTCATGAATGATAATTAAAAAAAACACTTTGCAAAAAGTCGTCGACTCCATTTCACCTTCATCCGGTTGATCGTCCTTTTTTCTCCGATATCCTTCGGTATAGATATCTCTTTAAAGGATTTTTAATATTTTCAAACCCTTTTTAATGGGTTCTCCTCCATCTCTTTCCAACCTCTTGTGCTGTCAATTGTTCCTTTCTCGACCTTTTTCCATTAATTTCCTTCGTTCCCTTTTCGAAACCTACTCGTGGCAATCGTGTCTCCACTTTGTATCAATTTCTCCATTACTTCCCTTTCAATTTACAAATATCTCCTCGGGGGATGCGAGTGAAACAAAAACCCAATGACGTTGTTTTTTTGTCTCCTTTCGCTTCCTTTCCTTCAAATCTTTGCTTTTCTTTGCCGCCTTCTGGAGAAAGGCGAAGACAAATTTCATTGTCAAAAAATGTCAAATAACTTCTCTTCTTGATTGTCTCCTCGCTGCCTCATCTTCTCAGTATTTTTTACCTCCGGTTCTTTTTTGTGTTTTTTCCTCTTTTCATATCTCTTCAATTTCCATCTCTTTTCTTTTATCATCTTTATTTTTCTTTCATTTCTTGCCTCATTCCTGTTTTTTCCTCTCTAACGACTCCCAAACCTTTCGCTCCTGGTTTTTGACAGTTTTTTTGGTTTGTCTTTGAAGGAAATTGAAAAATGAGGAGTGAAATTGAGTTATTTGTCTCTTTCTTTCTTTGTCTCATTTTTCCTCATTCGTCTTCCGATCTCCGTTGGAATGTCTCCAAATGTATTGTTGTTGGGATCCATGTTCTTGTATTCTGGGGTTTTTCTCCAAAGTTCTCGGTTCCTTTCCTAAGGAGATTCAGCATTTTGGTATTGAGGTTGGTTGGGGTTTCCCTCGTCATTCCATAAAGACGTCTATTAGTCGCAGTCCTCATTCTTCCCCGTATTCTTCACCCGGTTCTACTCCTACTATTTTCCTCACCTCTCCCCAATAATCTTTTTCTATTATTTCTTTCTCAATTCTTTTCGTTCTGATGGTTGTTGAACCCCTAATTGTGCCGTTGAAATGCGACACTAATCCTTGATGAGATATTGTACGACCCGAGGCGGCTCCGCCATGCGCTTCTCACGGATTCGGTTGACGACTCCAACATTTGAATGCATTTCATGGAGGCATCAGGAGCAGGAATGGGCAGAGAAAGGTGAACGAGGTCAGGAGACGGAGACAGTTGAGGTGGACGAAGAGAAGAAGGTGGAAGTGTTGGAAAAGAGAAGCAGATTGAGGTGGCAGAAGAGAGAAGTAGATTGAGGTGACAGAAGAGAGAAGTAGATTGAGGTGGTTGAAGAGAAGAAGGTTGAGGTGATGGAGGAGAAGAGACGTGAAGGTGGAGGAGGATAAGGATCGGTAGATAGAGAAGGTGGAGGTGAAGGTTCTAGAGACGATGAATCGTCTGGGAATTAATGGGGCGAGTTTGTAATTGAACACTATGCCGGGTATTTATGGGCTGAGCCGCGAGGAATAATAATCGCGGCTTCAATGTCTTCACCCCATTCCTATCTTTAGATCTCCCACTCTCTCTTTCTCTACCTCACTCCCTCCATCGTTTTGATCGCAATCCTCTGGAATGTTATTAACGAGAAGGAGGTCGAAGGAAAGTCGAGGTCTCCATCGATGGTAATGAAGATGATGACGATCAGTAGAAAGAGTACGAGGAAAGGCAAATTTACATGCGTTTCTTCAAAATACTTTCATGTGAATAAATGTGGGCGAATATTACAACAACACCAATAACAACATACCACAAACTGAGATCATAAATTAAATGTACGTCATTTCAACTAAAATCATATAAATTAAAAATAATCGACAGATCTCAGACATATGTTATTTTTTTTGTTTTGTTTTTCATCTTTCTTTCTTTACAATTCCTCTTTCGCACCTTTTTTCTCTCTGAAGGTCTTTTCTTTATATACCTATTGTTGTTTTTGTTGTTTAATTCGCATTTCGATTGTGATTTTCTTGGTATCGTGATTTTCTTGGTATCGTGATTTTCTTGGTATCACTTTTTGAGTAGTGTCGTTTTATTGTTATTGTTATTCTTGTTGTTGTTGTTATGTTATTTTTCTTTGAGGAGGATTATTTTTATATGGTGATGGTTAATGATGGTGTTACTTTTGCATTGTTGTTGTTGCATTCGTAATGTGATCAATGTTAAGTTAATTGACTTTCACTTCCTTTCATCGAAAGTAAAAAACACATACGTCTGCCGCCAATGTTATCTCTCGAGTTCAGCTAATGATGCTGCGAGAAGAGATGGGCGGATAGAGGGAAAGGGACGGACGGACGGAAGGAGAAAAAGACAACCTTTGGTACGAGGTACAAGCAGACAGATAAATATCAGTGAGGTCTTCGAAGCTCACGTACCTTAAAATCATTGTCGTCTCGTCTCGTTACGTTGCGATGCGAAAGTTTCTATTGTAAATGCGAGTTACGTGACGGTTGCTCAGAGGTCGTGGTTCTGCGTGGTGACGGTAGGGCATCGCACTGAGGAGGGGTCTCAATCAACTCTTGAAGTGTTTTATAGTTGAACTAGTCAAAAGTGACTCTTGTAAACGTTTCATTTACAAAATTTAGAGCACCTGAGGTTGGTTTTGGGGAAGCTTTATGTCAAGTCTCACAGGAGTTGTATAAATGTTGTTGAATTAGCTCTCAGGAATCATCTTAATGTTGATCATTTAGTTTAGAGAAATCAGCTCAATGTTCTTAATTTACTTCGGAGGAATTTCCTAAATGTCTCTTAATTTAACACATGTTCCCGTAATATTCATTTATTTAATTTAACTAAATTATTTTAAAATATACTCTAATTCTCTTTGAAACCCTTTGTGACATGCATATTTGAGGCAATCAACTGAAGAACCACATAATGCGTCACTATCACCCTCTCATCTCCCCACCGGAAGCTCCCCTAAACAGGTTACTTTCCAAATCAGTTCCGTCATCCTCACTGACATCATGTTCTGTTTCGCTTCCACATTGAAAAGGAAATTAAATGAGTTCGACTCTATTTACCAGAGACGCCCTCTCGATCCACCAAACGGTTCCGAACGATGTTCCTTTCCTCGTTCCTGCCCTGGTTTCCTCTTCTCTTTCATCGAGCATCCTGCTTAGTCGCCCGCAAGTATGCAGCATTATTTCAATTCCCTGCACATCGTTGTTTTTGTTCATTCGCTTCTTCTCTGCAGACGAGCCAACGATGCTCTCAGACACCGTGAAGGGTTCTCCGGCAACCCCTAGTTATCGTGATTGTGGGGAGAAGTTTTTTCCTTTGTCTGTCTCAGCTGCTCCTGCTCCCCCCTCTCTCTCTCTCTCTTCCACTCCGACTATGCGTCGCCACAGATTTTGCATTCGCATGCATTTATCTGTCCTTTCTCTTGGATTAAATGTACCCCAAGCTTTTGAAATCCCAGACGGAGCGGTTTTCGAATGGAAATTAGTTCTAATTCAGTTGACGACGGGCATCAGTTGGAACTTGAGTTGGAAAGTTTTAATGCATTTGCGTGACTTCCACTGCAGGGATGTGATTAAATAAGTGAAATAATAAAAACTTTGTAATATGATATTAAAATATTCTGTCATATTTGATAGTTATATCATAGAGATGGTTAATAGAGTTAAAATATTAAATAAATTTAATTAGATTGTATACTTTCAGGCTTTTAACATTTTTTGTTGATGTCTTTTGAAGACAAAAATTAGTCATTGCTTTTGAATGCTAAGATTCTCAAATATTTTTCCGTTTTCATTCAAACTCTTATAAATATAATATGAAAATAATATATAAAAATGAATAGAATAAAAAATATTCGCTGTCTGTACTCAGGTTTTGGACCCTGGATTTTCTTATGAAAGCAATTAAATATTTCTTTCAAACAATTTCCATTCTGAAACTCGATTCTCTTTCTTCTAGGGTCCCTCTGGCCCTCTGAAAAAAGTCTCAAGTTTCGCTGCCTCAGCTCGATTCCGATTCCTCCCCCTTCTTCGCGTTGGGCTTTTTATGAAAAGTTTTCTTTTTCTTATCCTCAAGTGGTTGTTTATTTCAGCGTTAATTTTTGTTTATAATTTTGTTGTTGCTTCATACGATGTAGGTTTATAGTGTATCACTGATGTTTTTTCTCTCTCTCTCTCTCTCTCCCTCTTTCTTGCTCCTTTGCTCTTAATTTGATGCATTATTTACGACTTCCCTCTGCCATTCCCGACTCCCTCTGTGGTGGTCTGGTCGTTTGTCAATTGTTTGTTTTGATCCGAAAGCGAAAACGTCGGGGTTTCATTTGTGTTGTTGTTCCTCATGTTGTTATTGTTTTTGTTGTCGTTCCTGATGTTTTTCTTGTCGCTCCTGTCTTTTTTTCTGTTGTTTTCCTCTTGTTGTTGCTATAACTCGACTCAACTCAACTCGATTCCAATTGTTTATACTACGAAAAGTTTAACTTAACCTCAATTTGTGGGGAGGAAAACATTTCCAACGACAGTGCGACGGAGGTGGGGGCCCGCAATCGTTATCAATTGAAAGCATTTGGGGTTTTTTACCCGCTCCTAAAATGGGTCATCATTTGAGACAGAGAGAGGTGGAGGTGATCGAGGTTTATCTGGAAGAGAAAATGCGATAAAAATAGCTTTGAAAAAACATTACGAATTGAGGTCTTGAAGTATTTTTCTTTAGGAAACTCCTTCAACTACCTTGCTCTCTATCTCATTCTCTCTCACTCCCTCTCTATCTCATTCTCTTACACTCACTCTCTATCTCATTCTTTCTCTCACTCGCGTACTCTTTCAGTTTTAAACCCTTTCAGGAAGTTCAGAAAATTTCATCCTGCAAACTCTTAAGAAATTCATTCTCTATCCTTGAGTTTTGAGTGGGGTGCAAAATGTGCAGAAGTCCTTTTAATTTCTCAGCCATTTGAGTGGCCGACAAGTGGTTGTTGTGGTAGTTTTTATTCTTGTTGCTTTTGTTGCTGTTGTGATTATGAAGAGTCTCGCTCTTCACTTTCTCAGTTTGCATATATAGAACAACAATTTTCACTACTTCGGCAACGAAAACAAAGCTCAAACTGAAATGGCAACAATATTTTCTCCTTCTTTTACTCCTTTCTCATCCTCTTTAGGGAGAAAAGTCACGAAGACTTTTCTTGGGATATGCAATTTCTTGTTGTAAACACTAATATTTTGTTGTATTCACTTATTTTTTGTTATTGTATTCACTTATTTATGTTGTTTCTTTTGTTTTCCTTCCAGCGTCGTCGAGAACGCGGTCGGATCCCGGTGAAGGGCGTTCGCCTGGTGGAGACAGCGACGGTCAACGGCGAAGGCGGCGATCCTTTTGCACCCGATGTGAGTTCAACCTTGATGGGAGTTTTGAGCTACAACTTAATATCACTCTCTTTCATAGGGTTACCCCTTTCAAGTAGGCTACTGCGAGACCTCCGACGATCAGCAGACAGGTCGATCGGTCCCTCAGTACACTCTGTACTTGGTGGCGGGCAGCGAGAAGGAGCGCCTTGAATGGATGCGAGCGATACGACAAGGTGAGTGAAAATCCCTCCTTCTTCCAGCTCCCCTGACGATCCCTTCTCCATCCTTCTCAAACCTTCATCAACCTTGTCCAACTAACTTCGACGACTTCTCCAAGTCGGAATCTTGATTGTCTTGAGATCGTGATTTTTTTGCCCCTTGCTTTAAAATCAATTTTCCTTCACAGTCGTCCGTCGTCGACGTCATCATCGTAAAGCTTGCATTTTATTCCTCTAAATATTTGAAAATATTATCTCCGGGGCACACGAAGCACGCAACGTTTGTTTCGACGGCGCGGCGGCGGAAATCGTGCTGAAGGTGGCCGATATTTCGATGAAGTGCTCGAAGGGAAGTTTCGTGGAAATTCAATCGTGTTGATTGTGGGGGGGAAGTAGTGAGAATTTGACCTGAAAACCGAACACGATGAGGAGGAGGCGGAAGTTGAGGGTCGGCCGGACTGGGTCCAGCCTAGTTCAGGTCAGGTTGTAATCGAGGAGGGAAAATATTGCCAATGGAAAATATGATCGCTCGCATAATTACGATGAGGGGGAGGTTGTATTTTCAACCGTTCCTGGGGGGTCATAATCCGCAACTACAATAACAAATACAGTTGTATTAACTACAACAAAGATGTTTGTAACAACTACAACAAACGCATTTCTAACAACTAACACAAAGACACTTATAATAATTACAACAATAACTATTGTTATAACAGTAACAAACACAACAATGGTTATAATAACAACTATGGTTATAATAGTAATAATAATGGCAACAACAAGCAAAACCATGGTGCTAACAACAACCATCCAATGATCATAACAACAAATTTAGTGAACATAAAAACAACAAGAACTATAATGAAAATAACAACATAAACAATCACAACAAAAATAAACACAAAATCCATAAAAATTTGAGAGAGCGAGAGAACCAAACGAAAGGAAGAAGAAGAAGAAGAAAAATCAACCAAATCAAAGTTGGTGCCAGACGTAATCAAAAGCAACATAAACGAAGTAGAAGAAGCCAAGTGAAATTATGAGATTCCATATAGGATAGGATACGATACTCAGCAGCAGGAGCAACAACAATGATGATGATGAAACCACCATCAATACCACCAATAGCCATGACCAATAGTAGCAATAACAACAAGAAGAAGAAAAGAGGTCAAACATTAACCACGACCGAGACAAGACCAAGACTCCTCCAGACTCCAGCCAAAATCTGATGGACCGACAGAACGACCGATCGACCAACGATCACCGTTACCACCAACCAAAGGTTGATTGAATTTGCTCAGGTGATTTACCGTTACCGCGGTTAACTCCACAGGAAGAAGTTGAGTCGAGTTGAATCGAAGGGAGTTGGATGGAGGCGTACGAAAAGTCAAGTCAAGATCGAGGGAGTTCGCCTTCCTCCGGCTCTTTCTCCTCCACTTCATCCTCCTTCACCTCATGCTCCTCCACCTCATCGCATTCATTGATCCGTTCGATTTGGATCCGATACGATTTGTGGCGAATCCACGCTTCGAGCTGAAGAAAGGTTCCTTCGATGGTTAATCAATCTGCGATTCTATTAATTTTTATGGGCTTTACGAGAAAAGAGAGAAAGAGGAAGACGATGACGGACTGCCTCAAGGTCGCTCGGCGTGTTTTTGGCGTGAAAGTTTAGAGGATGGGAATGGAATGGGAATGGATCGCGTTCAGAAGGTTTCGTTTTAGGGATTTAATCTGGGTCGAGGATGTTTTGTTTTTTTTCTTTTTACCTCTGTGATTGATGGACGGTGGAATATTCTTGATCTGGAGATTATTCTATCGATTTTTATCACCATTAGCCCACGAATTATGTGAGATATGAGAGGAAAAATATTTTTTAGAGCCTGAAATTATGCAGCATTATTTTTAAAGTGATAAGTGATTGAATTTTTACGATTAATAGTTTTCTCTATCGAATCAATAACTTTTTAGTAGTCTCTCTTGATATTTCTTGAATTGTTAATTTTCCCTGATTTTTATTACACTTTCTCTCTCCCTCTATCTCTTTGCAGTTTGTGAAGATACAAATACACCGAAATCGTACCGCTTTCATCCGGGTCTTTGGTCCGGGAAGAAATGGTCCTGCTGTAAGGGAACGAGTCGCACGATATTCGGCTGTCAGGCGGCAACATATTGGCGCGAGACCAACAACAATCCAAGTGAGTACATCTCCATCTCTCTTTTTCTTTTCTTTACCTTTTTCCTTTTCTCCTTCCCCTCGATTCACCGCGTTTTCGACGTTTGGAGTCGCTTCCATCCTGTGTTTATTTTCTCCTGAACTTTGGAAATTTATGACCACGGCGAATTGCAACCAAATGGGGAAAATGCATTGCTCTACCGCACTCTATATCTATCTTCCCCTAAAAGATCAATACACTCACTATCTCTATCTATCTCCCTCTTCATTTGTCTATCTCTCTATTCATCTATCTATCTCCCTCTTCCGTATCCATCTCCCTCTCAATATACTCCAACAAGCTCTTTCTACCTCACTCTCTCTCTTCCTGTAGATTTTTCGTGCTTCCTTTTGTGTGCAATCAAATAATTTATTTTTAGTGAATCATTTAATGGTGTTCTGGTTGTTTTTATTGTTACCGTTTTTGTTGTTGTTACTTTTGTTATTGTTGCTTTTGTTCTTTTTATTGTAGTTGCTATTTTTGCCGTTGCATTAAAAACGTGTGTGCGGCGCAATTCTCCACACGGTAGCCAAGGCCTGGAGCCGTGTGCCGGCCTCGCTCTTCGTTTGGGGACCTCCACTGGCGGTGTTCGTCATCCTCATCCCATCTCCGTTCGTCGGCCATGCACTTGCTCCAACCCCTCTCCCTCTCTCTCTCTCTGACACTCACTCTATGCCTCTCCACTTCACTCCTCCATCTGAGAGAAAATGTCTCCAATTCGTTCTGTGATTTTTTTGTAATTACATTTTTTTTAATTGAGTTTTCAACGATTTTTCATGGTGAAAATTTAGCTTTTTCCGTTATTTTTGTAGAGTTTTTTCTTTTAAATTTCTATTTTCGATATTTGGAAAATTTCAATTAACATGCTTGGGTTTTTGTTGTTGTTGGCCGATGGTTTTTCGCAATCAATTTTGACTATTTTTAGATATTGATTTTGTTTTGTTCAAATAAATGTTTAAATGTTTGATTTCAATTGAATCCATCCTTTGATTCGAATGATCGTCACGATGTTATTTCTTATAATCTAATGATCATCATTTCGTTTAATCATAGACCATGATTTATTTTCTCTGGTGTCATCATCACTATCAACGTCATGAAGTTATTGTAATAATTGAGTAATTGGGATAATTGTGATCATCGTGTTCATGTTCCTAATTGACATTGTAATTCTAATAATTGTTTTCTTTAATTTGATAATTGAGAATAATTTTGACGCTTGATTTTCTGATTTTTTCATCACAAACGTCATTTTTGCATAACTAACTTCAGTTTATTCATTTTCTTCTTCACTTTTTTTTAAATTTTCATCTTAATTTGAGTCTCTTCATCTTCATGGTCATTCCTTCCATCGTCTTCTCTCGTCACGATCTCACCTACACCGTGAGTCGAGAGACTCCAGCGATCGTGGGTCGAGTACACTGCGAAAAACGAGGCAAGCAAACAGACGACTAAACAAGAAAGCGGCGCCGAGTGTAAAACCGAGGCGAAAAGCAAACACGAGACGCTAAACGAAGTGTTGAACTCGTCAATCGCGCGAAACCGTCACGCAACACAGCTGCAAGAAATAAAGACTCAATTTTCTACAACAACAACAACAAAATCAACAACAAAAATGAAGTAGAAGACTAAATAAAGAAGGAAGGAGGAAGAAAGAAGATCCAGACTCAAGTCTGAATCTGAGACGAATCCAAAGTCGTGAACATTTCGAAACTAAAAACGATGCCTTGAAATATTCTTGGAGGGAAATTTAAATAAAAATTTTAATGAGATTTTGAAATTTATTTTTCTCTCCCTTTGGGATCAAAATCCTCATGATTTCCCTCTGGATAATTCTCACTTTTCCATCTCTTAAATCTCGTCGTCTTTGAAAACTATTTTTAAATCATAGACGAAGGAGATGGAGAAGGAAAATCAACAAGAAAAAATAAGGATCTTCGCCAATAAATTTTCAACTTATGCGAAGATATCGAAACAACCAACCAACAACAACATTAAGAACAATAACAATATGCTGAATATGTAAATATGTCTGCAAATATAAAAACAATAATAAACAACAACACCGGGCATACAACTCCCGCTGAAATTCTCGGAAAAGTGATAAAATTATAATTACACGACTTCTCGTCCGCCCCCTCGGCGCCTCTTCCATCACTCATGCGTCTTCCTGCCTCGCCTCATTCGTCGCCCCTTCGTCTTTGTCTGCTCGATCGTTTTCTCTCTGATCTCCTGCTTCTTCAGTTTGCCTCCTGCTTCTTCTGATCTCCTCCTGGCTTCCTCATCGTCTCTGGCTGCACCTCTTTTTCTGCTTCACTTCATCCTCCTTCGTCATCTCCTTCTCCACTTCCTTCTCCTTCGCCACCTTTTCTCCTCCTCCTTCATCTTCTCCTTCACGCCACCTCCTCCTCCTTCTTCCACCCCATTCGTAAGTCATGCGTTTTCTTTGTTGCAGGAGTCGCCTCGCCTCGAGAGCGAGAATGCCTCAGCCAGAGCGAGAGGGGGAGACTCGGGTTGTACTTGCAGCAGTCGTCGTGGGGGCTTCCTTTGGAAGATGTCGTTGTCTTTGTCGTGTTGTCTTTTTCTTTTTCTTGGGCTGCCATTCTGCAGCCTGGTCGTTGGCTTGAAAGGCGTTGGTTGCCGTGTTTTTCACACTTACAACATTTTTTATGAAGTTGTTTATTTTTTATTTTATTTTGATGCCATAACACGAGACAAATAAAAAAAATACATGGCAAATAAAACAAATGTAAGAAGCGAAAAAGATTAACCATAGAAAAATTAAAAAGAAAAAATAAAATAAAAACACCAAATTTAAAAAAATACCAAAATTTAGGAAACATTTTATAAAGTAAAAATATTTTAAATTAATATAAAAACTTTAATTAATAAAAAAAAAAATACATAACGTGGAAAGCTTAAAAACAAACAGAAAATAAATTAATATTACCAACAATATAGCAAAACTAAACAATTATTTGAGTCATTGCCTTGTCTGAAGTCCAAATTTGTTGTTTTCTATATTTTTGTCTGATATTTTGGTTGTTGTCTGCAATTTTATTTTATTATTGTTTTTTTTTTATATTATTTTCACTTCAACAACATGCTTATTAACATAAAATTACGCGATGTTTTCCGAAATCCCCTTCTCAGCTTCTCTTTTGATTTCTATATTAATTTGCTGTTATTCTTCCGGCGTTCTCATCCATCAAAAGTCCACTGTCCACAACATCCCCTGTTGCATCCCACGCCTCTTGATCCATGTCTTTCTTTCTTCCGGCTTCCACTTCGTCTCCGACTGCGTTTTGCTCTAATTTAACAAACAACACTTTTCTCCCTGCTATGCAACACTGATTGACAACATGACTGACTAACTCCATGTCCGTCCTGTTGTCTGTACAACAGTCGGTCTGTCCTGTTGTCTGTTCGTCTCTCAGTCGTTGTGTCTTTCTTTCTGTCCGTCCTTTCAGCTGTCAGTTCTTCGAGCAGCCCTCACCAGTCGTCATTTGTCACTTGTCGAATTCTCCTTCTCTTTCTCTCTCTCTCATTTGCCTATTTTTCTCTCTCTTTCGTCTGCAAACGAGGTTGCCATATTTTTTAGTTTATATTCCGAATAATTTTATTGCAATTCTTTTGAATTTGAACTTTTTCTTAGAGTCTGCATTTAAAAAAATTTTTTTTTTTTATTTTTTCCTAAGAGTTTGATTTTTTCCTGAGTACTTTTTTGCCATTAATTAATTTCTCAACACTACAAGATGTTGATCTCGATTTTCTCCCCCATCTCTGCGGGATAATTCATCAGCCTTGACCATTCAGAGCTTTGACCGCGAGGTCTCTCCACATCTATCCATAGGAACCCATATGAAGCAACATTTCTTGTAGTCATCATCCTTCTCTCTTCCTCTCCGGTCATGCTCTATCCATATCGTTTTCTCCCTCTCATCATCAACGTTTAAGTGTAAAATTTCTCAGTGGGTAAAAAATCGTATCAAGTCTCTGAATGAATCAAAATCTGCAGCCTCATCATCAAAATGTTGCGCATAATTTATCATTTGCAATTTCTTCTTCGTCTTCTTGGAGTTGTTGTTATAGTGGTTGTTGTTGTTCCAGTGATTGTTTTTGTTGTTGCGCTGATTGTTGTTTCTTCACTCTTATCACGAACCCATTTTACGCCATCGCCCCAGACACTCTCGATGGCTTGGAAAATATTTATGGCTTCTCATCATTGATCGACGGTCGGAACTTCATTTCTTGCATGTTAAATCAGTCGTCGTTCCCTTGATCGATATTTCCAGAGACGTTAAATTGTTGCTTTTTATACTACATGCTTGACATAATGTCGAACAAATGCGATATTGCATTTTCACATCTAATCTAGTGTTCAGTTCTTTGAGATTTTTATTTTATACCACATCAGTTTTAATATCGTATTCGAGAGAATCATACAATTATGTTCAATTATACGATATCTAATCTAACAAAGTTGCAATTTCATAAATATAAATCATAAATATAATGCAATATCAAACTATAACATCAGCAGCCTCAATTTCATCACCATCAACAGTCGTTTCTTCTCCCATTGAATTTTCTGATCATTCTCTAAGTTTTCCTTTCCCTATCAATTTATCTCACGTCATTCGCAGACATGGATAACTCATGTCGACGTCTCATCAGCCAGTAGTATCCTTAATTCAAATTGTCTGCGAATCGTCTGCTCTCCAAATAGTTTCCAATATCATGTTATCTTTTCTCCATCATTACTTTTATCCTTTCCCAACACGAAGGACCAAAATATTTCCTCAATCTACACCACGATTAATCAATCTCCTTCCCTTCCGCATCAAAATTGCTTCCAGACAACGGCTTCATTGCCATCATCTTCATCATCATCATCTGAATAAAACTTGGTCTCCTTTCAAGGACCACTCGAAGGACTCCAGCAGGCGGCTCATGTCGCATGCATCATCGTCAGATGTCGTGAGTTCGTTGGGCGCGGTCGCTCCAACTGCTCCGTTGTTGTCTCTCCATTTGCCCCGACCTAAAAATAGTTCACTGAGATCCACACAGATGTGCTCCATATGGTCTCGTAATTTGGGTTAATTTTACTCTTCGTTCTTTGTGCTGCTCGTTCGTTCGTGGTCGTCTCGTGTTGCTGCTCCTGAAGCTAATGATATCTTCTTATTATTGCTTCCCCCCTCTTCTTATTGTTCCCCCTTTGCCACACCTACCAACCATTAAGTTCTTCGCACCACAAACATATTTCTTTCGCAGAATGGTGGTTAATAAAACCCGAAATAAATTTAATTAAAATTTTTCTTGTAAAACTTAATGCAGAAATTGTGTTTTGAAGACTCGGAATTCTCCGAAACAATTTGTCTTTTCTTTAATTAGAAATTTTTTTTTTACCACTTTCATATATGTAATTTTGCACAAAGTTTTCTATGTCCATTTTTGCAAAAATTCGCAACAAAAAGTTGAAGGTCTTCTATGCCAAAAATAGGAAGATGGACAGATTGTAGATAGATGGAGGGGGAGAGAAAGAGACACCACAAATTTGCTAAGATGATAATGGATGTCTTTCGCGAAATTTCCAAACAAAGAAGCTCCGACCAAATCCGACAAGAACTGTAAGAAATGAATCCAAAAATAAGAGGATGATTTACGTGCTCAACATGGGCGACAGTAGCGGAGGGGTCCACAGAAGTAGAAGAGGAAGAATAAGCGGAGAGTTTAAAATATAATATTTCAAAGAACCTTTCAAAGCGTCAAAACGGCTGTCTACCGGTCAAACAGACAGACGGACGGACAGACAGATAAACAGATAGATAGACCGACAAGCGAACTTCTAAAGATCCACCGACGTAAGAATCTAGAATCGAAACTGTTGAGTTGGAAGAACTTCTAGAGCAGTAAGAAGAAGAAGAAGAAAAGACAGTCAACTAAAACTATGGAAATTACAAAGAAACGATACTAAAAACTGAAATTGCGTGGTACGACGATGTCTAGAACAACCTCAAATCAACCGCAAGAAAGTCATAAAAAAACCCTCCAAACGAACATATCACCTCGCTCTCTCTTTCTTTCGATCTCTCTCTCTCTCTATCCTTGTTCTTCAATTTCTCTCTGTCTTCCACCCGGTTTCGAAGATTCTCCAGAATCAACATTTGTAATTTCCCACGTTTAGAAGAAATTTTATACGAAATAAGAGTAAAATAAAACTCGCGGACAGACAGAAAATCATATAAACATACAATCAGACAGACGGACAATCATACATATAGACAGAATGAGAGATTGACAGACGGACAATCATACATATAGACAGAATGAGAGATAGACCGACAGGAGAACGGCCAAAAAATCCAAAAAGAATCACAACATAACGCATCATTAATCATGGCGGTCGTCCATAAACGTTACAAGTAACCGGTACTTGTACGTCTACCGGAATAATCACTGAAGCGAGAGGGAGTGCGAGAGAAAGAGCGAGACGGAACGGTGGTCAATCACCTTGCGCCGAAAAGCAGACAATTATAATTATTATCATCGACAAAACGAAACGAAAGTTTCCGTAAGAAAAAATCTCTTCTAATTCATAATAATTATAGACCTAAAAACACCGAGTTGTGGGGAGAGAAAGAGGGAGGGAGAGAGAGAGAGAAGAAGAAGAGTGATAGAGATGCATATCTTGGCGGCAATAATTCTCCTCCAAAGGGCTCCCAATTATTATTCCTCACGTCTGGTTTCTCCTTCTTCTTCCTCATCTTCGTCATCTTCACCTTCGTCTTCTAATCTCTGTAATGCGTTGTTAATTTTTTAAATCAACCGCTTAGTTCTTCTCTCTCACCTCATCGTCTTGGAGCTCTGTAGATCTGTCTTCAACTGTCCGTCCGTCAGTCTGTCGGTGCAGGGACGTGTAGAATAAAAGTCACACAGGAATGACGAAGACGAAGCAGACGACAACAACGACAACGACGACACGTTCCACAAACAACGAAGCTCGATGGTGTCTGCCAAACAAAGGCTTCGACTACGAGCCTCCAACTCGGGGAGCCGCGGACCCACGGCAAAGTTGTGGAGGAAATAAATCAAAACCTCTGGACAGACATCAGACAGACATACAGCCAGACGCACTGTCAGTCACAACAACGACAAACAACAGAGAAGAAAAGACACGAAAAATCAAGAAAAGAAACGACGGAATGGAGCTGTACCGAGACCTCCTGAAAAGTCTCCTGTAAGAAGTGAGTGATTTTTATGTCGTCCTCGACGTCTCGCTGTTGGCCGGAGGCAGAAGGCGGCGGAGGCACCTCGGAGTCGTCGCGAAACCTCCTTCCGACAAAAACCTCCAGCCTCAAGGAAGGCTGTGTGGCGTTGGCTTTGGCTGCTGCTCGGTTTCCCAATCTATTTTAAGAACTTTTGCTGCTGCTGCTGCTCCTGCTGATGCTTCTGCTTTTGCTCCAACCATTGGTCTTTGTTTTGGTCGCATTGTTGTAGTAGTTGGTATTATTGTTGTAGTTGCTATTGTTGTTGTAGTGGGTATTGATGATGCAGTTGTTGTCATTGTATTTGTTACAATTGTTGTTGTATCATTTGGACTGAACCTTCCTTCCTTCATCTTCCACCCGACGATCGGGGGCTGCCGTTGCATTCATAGTAGATGAAACTTTTCTGCATGTAGACCGATGCAAACAACGATAGAGGGAGGGAGATAGTGTGATAAAGAGGGAGAACACGATAGCGCGTAGAATAGAGAAAGAGATAGGGTGAGGTGGTTGCTTTGCCTAAAACTGAGTTCATTGCACGTGTCACTGGGCTTTGTTTACTTTTTACTCTAGGTTTTCGATTTTCTTTCGTCTCTCTTTCTTTCCACATCAGAGACGTTAAGAAAAGGAGGGAGTGAGATAGTGGGAGGGAGTGACCGCGAGAGAATGAGAGGGAAAAACTGGTTTCTTCCGCTCAGACTCAATACCAGTTTTCGTCTTAACTTGGCCAGTGGAAGCAAGAGTTCTTCATATGGTTGAACCATGGCTCAAAGCTCTTGACTTTGCTCTCTTTGTATCCCTAGCTCATCGCTTTAGTAGATCGTGTTCTGGTGGATTCTCTTCGCTCTCTGTTTCGCTCACCCATTCATTCACTCTCTCATTCTGACTTTAATCGAAGAAGAAGCAGATGAAGTTTGTCGAGATTTCTGCGAACTTTTATCTCTTGGGAATTACTTCAAATATTCTCTCTTATCCATTTCTCTTCACTCTCTTTCTTCAGGTCACTTGGTCTCTCTGTCTTTCAGATTTAGTAAAACCTGTTTTTGCCCACTGTTCGAATGCTTTTGTTTCTGATCTGTTTCTTCTTGTTGTTGATCATTTTCGGGAAGCTCAAATCGATCAACCTGAAAATGTCTGCTTTTCTCGAGTCTCTCACATATGAGCTTTTTATCGAATGCTCTCCTCTCTCTCTCTTTCTTTTCTCTGTGAATTCCCTTTTCATCTCTCTTGATGGTTTCTTCTGCAGCCTCTTCTTCGTTTTCTGCCCATGGCATCTTCTTTGGCACAACCTAAGAAAGCAAAAAAGGGTTTTAAATATAATTTTTTAGACAAAGCCACACCAATAACAATAACTACGATGAGAGACAGAGACAACGATTTTCCATTGCTGAACTCAGACCGATCGACATTCGTTCAGTTTTTGTTGTTGTTCTTATTGTATGTTATATTTTGTTGTTGTTATTGTTCATTTGTTGTTGTTGTTGTTGGGTGCGCGCTAAAGGCACCATTAAAGAACACCTGAAGTAGTTAAGTTTTGAACTCATAAAAAAGCAAAGCACTCTGGTGTGGCTCGCTCTGCGATCTGTCTGTTGTCTGTCTGTCTCTCTGTCCGTCCTCCGTTTGTCTCTCCATCCGTCTGTCCGCCTCATTGAGCAGGTCGTGACGGAGGTCTCGCCGTCGCATAGACATGTTCGTCGGTTGCTGCTGCTGCTGCTAGAAACTACATGGTTGGAAAAATTATGCTTTACGCAAACTCATGCCCTCTCTTTCTTTCTTTTCCCCAACTCGTTGTTCGAGTCTTGAGCCAGTAGTAGTTTTTAAGCGTTGTTATTGTTTTTGTCTTTCTTTCTTGTTTTTTTTTTCTTTCTTTAGATATTTTTATTTATGTTATAGTTATTGTTGTTGTAGTTGTTTTATCCGCCGTGGTTCATTTCAATAATTATTGAGTTGACTTTGTTTGAGATTTCATGATTTGATCGAGTTTTACTATATGTGGTATTTCTCTCTCTCTCTTTCTATTTCTGTCCCTTTGTCTGGAGTTTCGATGAAGGTCGGTGGATTGTGCTCTGGTTGGATGCAGTATTTTCGATAGGGTTTTGAGATAGTCATCTATTGGTAGTTGATCTATTTAGGTATTCAATTTAGAGTTGGAGTTTTTCAATTTATATTTTTTGTCAATATTTTTAGTCATCCGTTTCCATAAAACTGACATTTTCCCAACCAATCGAATCTTTTCCAACCAATCACGATATTTTCATTTTTGAATCCTAACGTTTTAATAAAGATCAATCAATATCATTCCCTAAAGCGATCAGATGCTCAATCATTCTGAAGATTTTATTGATCGTTCGGTTGGCCATCGGCCCCTCTTGTTATTGAAATATCGATCGTCCAATCGTCTGATATATCCATAACTTCTCATCTGTATTTCGCTCTCTATCTTGTTGCCTCTTTCTACATCTCTTACTCCTCTTCTTCAATCTCCTCTACTCTTTTTATCTCTCTATCTCCCTCCCTCTTAAAGCGAAGACTTCGTACAATTTACTAATGATTTCAATTTGTTTTGCATCGGACGATGTTTCTTCTTTCATACTTTGCTTGCTTTGTGATTTTCTTTGATTTTTCATTACGCTTTTCCTCTTTCCCCACCATCTCCCCCCCCCCCTCTCTTCCACCCCTCTCTTCCTCCTTCCGCGCCCACAATTGATGTCGTTTTGCGTGCCACCAACTGTTGTTGTTGTTTTTGTTGATTTTCTGGCACGACGACGTCGAGACTCCTTTTTCACTTTAATTTTTGCACATTTGTTGCTCTTGAACAACAACAAAAACCAACGACTAACTACATTATTATTGTTGTTATTTCTTTCATTCGCGTTTTTCCTCGGTTGTTTTTGTTGTTCCTTTTGTTACTGTCATCGTTGTTATTGTTGTTATTGTTGGCTGCTGTATCTGTTGGCAACGCGATCTTCTCTGTTTTTCCTCTTGGCGTTTTTTTCTTCTCTTCTGTTTTCCTCTTGAACTTCCTTATTGAATTTTCGTTCAAAGGCTTCGTGTTTGTGTATTTTTTGTTGTAAACTAATTTTAATTACCATCGTTTCGAAAGTGATGATGGTTTGTGATGGTGTGGCGATGACGATGATGTTGTTGTTATTGTAATAACTATAATTACCATTTAGTAATTATTTAATATTTTTCCATATCGGAAGTTTTTCACATTTCCATTTATCGATTTTAATTTTTGGTTTCTTTCTTTTCCTATATCTGGCTTCTCTCCACCCTCTCTCTCTCTCGGACCTCTTTTTCACTCTCTCTTCTCTCTCCCCCTGTCATCTCTCTCTCTCTCACACACACAATATTTGGGGCGTCTCCTCGAGATTGATTCGTAACGATTTTCTGTTCAACTGTTAATTTATGAACTTTATGAATCTATTATAAAATTTTGATTAATGTGTTTTCTTTCTCGTTTCCCTCTACTTTCAGGTACGTAAAATCTTTATTTATTGATCAACATCTTGATGGGTGTTTTTGTCTTGAGGGTGCGGTAAGTCTCTCCACAAGTGTTCCAATCGATGAAAAATTGTTGCTGAATTTTATCACAATTTCAACATTTTTTCATGATTTCTGAATTATAATTAATATCGCAGACATTATCTGTCCTAGGTTATTATAGTGTTACGATTATCTATATTTCGGGCTTAAGTCTAATATTAATATTATGGACGGGTTCTTCTAATCAAATATTTTGAATTAAATTTAAGTTCTAATAATGATTCTAATCTCTGTCGATATTTTCGATTTTTTATATTACTATATGCTCATGGGTCTTTGTGTTATTTTCTTGTACAATCTATGCATAATCGTTACTTATATCATAACAATTAGTGTCTATAATTAAAGAATATTTTATGTGTTATTTCAAATCTATTGAATAAGGTTTTACCACCTCGATATATTGGTTTTTTCTATTCTTGAAGATCCTTACAATCCTCAAAACCCAACTCAGACTTCGTCCCACTGTCTGTTTCTTCCTTGTTCGCACTTTCTCAACGTTTTCCTTGTGGGGAAAAAGGAGCAGAAAAAGACCGAACAAGGAGCAAAAAAGTAAAACGAAAAATAAAAGAAAAAGAGTGAGAAAGAAAAAATTCTAAACTCAAGTT
This sequence comes from Coelopa frigida, assembly GCA_017309665.1. Taxonomy (NCBI): domain Eukaryota; kingdom Metazoa; phylum Arthropoda; class Insecta; order Diptera; family Coelopidae; genus Coelopa; species Coelopa frigida. Next base: position 15,123,176 of record CM029565.1, read on the forward strand.
GAGAGGGAAAAAATGAAAACAAATCGAGAGAGAGAGAAAAAAGTTCGACAAGAACCGAGAGCAAGTAAAATCTCGTTCTGTCATGTTTATTTTTGTTCATGCACAAACTACAACAACTACAAAGTTACAAATAAAAACAACAGAACAACAACAACCACAATAGTAAATGAAAGAACCTCCACCAGCAATAACAACAACAACAGCAACAACACCAACAGCAAAGAAGCAAAGTCTTTAATCTGAAACGCGCGAAGCCACAGCCCGATCGGTACCAACGAACCGAACTCAGCCGTCTGTCCAACGATCCGTCCGACTGTCTGTCTGTCTGTCCCTCTGCAGCAGTCTGTCCGTCCCTCCGTCTGTCTGTCCGTCCGATCAGCCGGTCGTCCGTCCATTGCAGCCAGAGCAGATACGATCCCCAAGCAAACATTCAAGACGTTGCTCTCAACCCTACGATAAAAATCAAAATTGAAGTTTTTTCTTTCCTTCAATTTTGTTTTCTTTGTTTTCCCTCTACCTCGACATCCTCCCTCCCCCAAGCCCCACAAATTGCGCTTTGTTTTTCTTTTTTCTCGCTCTAACAAGAAATTTTCCCAACTCAAAAAACTCCATCGAAAAAACCCCATCATCATCGACTGGGGAAAGAGAGCGCAATCCCGCTTACGATCTTAAGACAGAATTTAATTCCGCTCTTCGTGAAGAGAGCGAAACTCCATCGATGGGGTATTGTTGTTGTTTTATCGTGTTGTTTTTGCTTTTCCATGTTTTCGATGGAGTTATTGTTGTTGTTGCCACTGACAATAAGTCTCTCTTAATCATGCTCTCTCTCTCCCGCTCTTTCGATCTCCCTTCTCGCAGGTTGCTCACGATCGCGAGGTTCTTCTGTATTCAGTTGGCTTCGAGACGTCGTGTTGACGAGTTGCGTCGAGTTTTGCGTTCGGTTTTCCGTTTTTCTCTCTTTTTTCCCCCCACATTCTGCGCGGAGTAGAAGAAGAAAAACTTCAAGAGATTTTTCACCATTCGAAGTTAAAATTCTTTTAAGTCGAAAAGAAATATATTTTGAAAATAATTCCGTCGATAGAATTTGTTTCCAATTGATTTCGTCTCTTTTCGAACGCTTCACTTGCGACGTTTGCGCCTGCGTGCGTTCGGATTTTGCGATTTGTTGTGAAATATTTCGCTCCTCTCCGTCATCATCATCATCGCCATCGAATGTTTGATTTGTGCCAAAAGTAGAAGTGATAAAAATATAACAAAAAAAATAAGAGTAAAAAATTGTGTGAAAATGTGAATTTTATCAAATTTTCAAATCGAATTTGATCTCATCGAAAATTTTCAGTGTACTGCAGTCTATCGGATTTTGGATTTTCCCCAAAATGTAATATATTTGAATTTATTTGTATTTTACTTAAAAAAAAACACCATTTCAAGCACTGAGTTTCGTTTTTCATAAATAAAAGAAACAGGAATCTATACAATACAAAGAATATGATTTTATTATTAATAAAAGCAGACCACTTTAATAAATATTGGTGGCGATTTCAAAAGTGTCAACACTTTATATTAAATCGAATTTATGTTCTTGCCCAGCTTCAACTGAAATTAAAATAATCCTAACTCAAGTTGAAAACTTCATCAAACATGTCTTTCGAGTTTTTTGCTCTGCTAATTTTGGTCTTCGTGTGAAAACACATTTATTAATTTAAATATAAACTACATTTTTTTTTATAATTTTTATTTTTCTCTGAAACGTTGATAGTTTAAATGTCGTCATCATCGAAAATTTATTCAGTCATCGATAGCTTATGTTGTTGTTGCTAATTTAGGAAACGTTTAAAATCCGCTAATCAAGCTTCATTAATGATCAAATCATTAATATCGCATTAATTTAACTTTCAAGCGTTTCAATCATTATCTTCAACTCTTTCCGTCTCGCTCTCTCTCGCTTTCTTCCACAGTTTTCGTGAACAGTTTTCAGAATTTCACTTAGCTAATTGACGAGTCGACATCGAATTAAATAAAAATTAAATTTGAAAAAAATAAAAAATAAATTTAAAAAATACAAAATTTTAATATTTGTTCATTGTCAATTAAATCGTTTTCATCAACAATTAACATCAGTTGATTTTTGTTTCTATGAAATTAAAAATCTCAATTGCTTATTCATAGCTGAATAATTAACTAAATTCCATGTTTGAGTATTTTAATTATTGAAACCACATAAAATGACATGAAAAAAATTACTTTATTGAATTCTTAATATTTTGGTTTTTTAACAAATACTTTGTGAAATTAATTAATCGGTTACAAATTGTATTTTCTGTTGTGGAGAATACTGTGTATAAAAATATAATATATAACGTACACGTTTTTCTAAATCCTTCCGAATCTGCCATGAATTATTCAAGATTTTTTTCTATTATTTAAAATATTCTTTCATGACATTCGAACCTTTCTCACATTTCATATTTTATGCATGATATTTCAAAGAAAATTTCTTCTTTCAAATTAATAAATTTTTTTAATAATTTGTTTTTTGTTTGGATTCGTATTTGTTGTGATTTTTGTGTATTAATCAATCTTCTGAAACTTTAGTCTGAATATTCATGTGATTTTTTCTCGCATACGCCTTTTTTTCAATATCTTTTGTGCGAACTTCTCGCACGCCTCGACGCAAAAATTAGCTCCATTTTTTATCGCTTCGTTTTAATATTTTGTAGTTTGTTGTTATTGTTGTTGTAGTTTGTAGTTGTTGCTGTTTGACTGTCGTTTAGTTTTCGCTGTCGTTTTCTACGTCGAATAAACTAAACGCTCGTCGAGCTGCAGCAAATCGAATTTTCTTCATTTTCTCCCTTTCTTTCGCTCGATTTCAGTTTTCTGTTTCTTTCACGGAATTAAATGACGCGTGTCAAGCGAACACGTCAAATGAAAATTAACACGAATGTAAACAAATAATTTTCATTGTAAATTATATAATTCCTCCATGGCAGCATAATCATAATTTTATTATATAAACCATTGTTATACCTACTTATTATATATTTTTCTCGACAAAATTACAAGTTGCGTTATTCGAAAGTTTCTTTTCGCCTTTGTCTTCTTGACCTCTACTTGTTTCACCTCTTTCCCCACAGTTAGTTAGTTGGTTAATTAATTGATGAATATTCTCGCATGATATAGTAACAGTTGGATAGTTCTCACATCTATCTAACACCAAGACAATCGTTCTTTCTCTCGCCGGCGAATAATAATTCTCGCTCTTCATTCCATCGCAATACAAACGCAATCGGATTCTTTTCGAACATAATACCATTTCCTCTTTTTGTGCTCATTCTATCATTGTTCTGTGTGCCAAATTCGATTCGATTTCATACACGTTCCGACACTTCAGGACTCGTTCTACCTGCCGTCTAGCAGCCTTCTCCTCTTCTACCTGCTCGCAGTTTCTTCCTTTCGGTCTGTCTGGTCCTTATCTCTTCTTTCCTTTTGTTATTTTCCCAATAACATTATGAGCATCGATTGGTCATGGCACTTGAGCAACGAATTGTTGGGTTGAAACCACAATACAACAACACAAAGGAAATGCAATGTCTGTCTATCTTTCCTAACGGTGCGCCGAAAATCCCATCAACGATGTCCGTCCCTCCATCTGTCTGTTTGTCCATGGTGTCCTAAGCTGCATATATCGCCAAATACGCTTCGTCTCGGATTCAGATAACGAGGAATCCGAAGTTGTTCCTTTGGTTTATTCTATGAGTTAATGAACAACAGATGAGATGATGGAATGAGTGTGAGTGAGAAGCACAAAGAAAGACGCAATATCATCATCACCAACAGAAAATGAGAGAAAACTCTTCCATCACTTGGAAATTTCGTCTGCAGTTTTCCATTACAAAGGGATTTCCTAAGTGGAAGATAGATAGCAAGAGAGCGAGAGAGAGATAGTGGGAGAAGTCAAAAAGGGCTTGCGGAAACTTTCCATTCTTGGGTCGGAATCACGATTTCGTTGAAATCTTGGAGCGACTAAAAATAGACGATGGAACGGTCAAAAATCGTAAACGATCCGGCGTATCGGATCGAAAGCAACAGCAATAATTGATCAATCATCTTGATTAGAAGAAGACTTCGTCGGTTGTTGGACACATTGGAAGACAGACAGAGAGAGGAGGAGACAGAAGGGGAATAGAGAAGAAAAAATAGAGTCGTGTAGCGAATGAAACAGAGAGAAAACTTTCGTTTTCCATTGAGAAAGAAACCAGTCGTCTGTCGGAGATCAAAGATGGATGGATTTCTTAGAAATGAAGCCGGGCGCACAAAATAACAGAATTTCTTTAGAGAAGATCACAGGAAACTTGTCATAAAAGATCTCATGGCACAGTCCATATGGCCATAAAAATATGATGGTGATGATCATTATGCTTTTGTTGTTGTGGTTCCTTCTAATATTTTCCCATTTCGAGAGTCACAAATTAAAGTGCAACTAGTTGCAGGAAGCCATAAAAAAATCCCCTTTCTCTCTTCCATCATCAAATCCAAGGAGAACAAAGTGAGCAACAAGTATTCGGTTATTCAGTGGCCCAAAGAAGTCCGATGTAAATAGATGTCAAAATGATGTAAAAAATAGTCGAAAACTCAAAAAGAAATAAACTTGTTAACAAAGTGTTTGTACTTGGCCGAGGAAGAAGGAAGAAATCAAATAAAACCAGGTTTTTTTCTTTAGAATTCCATGATAAACATCTCAAAACATCTAACAACAAACAACTACAACATCATAAAATGAACTAAAGAAAACCCCAACTAAAGAAACATAAAACGGAAAGGACCGACGATTGTGAGGAAGAGAAGTGGGAGAAAATGACTAAACAAAGCGAGCAAACGAAGACACATAATAGAGACTACAAGTAGGGATGCTGCCAGGCAATAGAAAGAACCATAGACAGAAAGAGAGAGAGAGAGAGAGAGAATGAGAGGGAAAATGTTTACACAATAACAGAGCAGGGACAGAGAGAGCAATTGACCGTGGTAAGTGGTCGGCGGGAAGCAGAACAAGAGAAGACCTTCGCAGGACAGTAGACGATAATTAGTCTGGGCATCAGGGACCGCGGGTCGACGGCGACGACGGCGTCGGTGGTGCCGAGGACCCGTCATAAAAACTACAATAACTGTAATGATAATAAAAGAAGAATTGTAATGAAGTTACAACTTCTGAGAAGGCCACGAGACCGAGTGAGACGGGTAGAGGTCGAGGTGAGAGGAGGAAACTGTTGCCTAACGAATTTTTAATGTGTTAGGGAAGGGAAGGATAAGGGAAAGGTCGATAAAAGCAAAGGTTGCGAAATTGGTGCAAATTTGAAAAACTCTTCTGATTTTTTGTTGCTCTCTTTGTCTTTGTTGTTGCGATGTTGACTCCTCTCCCAAAGTTGCTTCTAAATATTTCCTCACCATGAGATTTTCGGGCTTGCAAGAGTGGTCCGGGTTAGAGAGAGAATAAGAGTGAGAGAGAGAGATAAAAACAGGCATGACCACTCCTTAGAAACCACTTTCGAGTCGATCGTTCGTCTTCGTTCGGCATCCTTGGCGCTTGTGGCTGCCAACTGCTGTTGTTGTTGTCGTCGTCGTCGATTAAACGATGACTTTCTTCATCATTTTCGGTTGCTGCAGGTTTGGCAACAGCAACAACAACAACAACAACTATAGGAACAGCATGAGACGACGACGGCGACGCATCACGAACAATTTCATGCCACAAGTCGAAACAAATTTATAACGTGCGTCCCCCTCACACACACATACACACATAGTCACAAGAACTGGACGAAGAAACTGTCGGAGAGACAGGCCTATGAACGGAAAGACAGACAGTTGTATGGACGGACAGGTTCTGGTGGGTAAAAATTTCTTACTGCCTCCCGGGACCCAACCGACGAACGGTCGACCCACGACCGATGCGAGATCCTTCAACCTAACGGTAGGTTCGTCCGTCTGTCCATCTGTCTGTGTGTCGTGCGGTTGCGCATGTGCACAAAAAATCAACGCGTTCTGATGCCCGGCGGGACCGAGGGACGCGTGGACGTAACATGCAAGCCAAACGAAGAGTTTACCACGAGACCACGGAGGATGATGATGCGATGATCAGGGGGAGGAGGACGAAGAAAGAGGGAAGGATGGACGGGTTCGGAACGAGAATCGTCTTGAAATTTATTGCCATCTCGCTTGACTTGGCCTGATGCGGCGACGGTGTTGTTGTTGTTGTAATCGTTCTTTTCATTGTTGTTGCAGCTGAATCTTGGCTGTGTTTGTGCTGCGTCAGCAGGACAAACGACCGAAAAACTACAACAAACAAACTTTAAACGAGTTAGGTTGTTGTTGTTGTAATTGTCGTAAACTGGATTTGGCCCGAAAGGCCAGCAGCTTCGATAGATCGAGATTTTATTTAATTTTTGCATTTTTTTTTGGCAGAAATTCGAAGATTAAACGATCGATTTTTGATGAAGGAAATTCAGTTGGGATTTTGAAAATATTTTTGAAGGCTTTTTAAAGGTTTTTGCAAGATTTTTTGAAGGTTTTTGCGAAGATGTTTTTTTTTCTTCTCACCACACTAAATCGAACTTTTTCATCCTTCGCTCAGTCTCGACCGCAAATTCAATTAACGTGCGTTCGCCACGAGCTCCACGTCGTCAGCGTCCGAACTCGTTTCTGCCAACGACTGACGACGCAATTTTGCATTTCTTTCCGACGCTTTTCGACTCGTTTTATTTCTGTTTTTTCTCTCCTGGCTCCTGATTGTGGTTTTTTGAAAGGGCTCCGACGAGGTTTCGTGAGGCTCCTTCGCTGCAACTGAGGTTTAATGTGGCTCAGGTCAAGGTCAATTACGTGCGCACTCCATTCGTCCGAGTGGCAACTCTTTCAAATCCTCCCCACGTACACGACGAGTGGCAGCACTCGAGGCTGGAGGAAAACCACTTCCCGTGTTTTGATCCCCCCCACTCTACTCCTCCTTCTTCGTGTTCTTCTCTCCAGCCTTCCTTCATTTCGTAAATTGCTGTCGAAAGTCAAGTGGTTTGCCCTGCCCTACCTTGTCCCAGGCCTCAGGCCCCGGGCAGCTGCCTGGGTCTCCTGACGAAATCAGGTCAATGATGATGTCGGACGATCGTGAAATTCGAAGGTAGTCGAAGGATTTAACGACCGGAAATTTTCGTCTCCGATCATCAGCGATGAAGATACGAAGATATTGTCTGAGGAAGCTGTCGTGAATTTGTGAAGAAATCATTCATCGAACATCTTCTGAGAACGTGATCTCTGTCAAATGTTTACATATCTGAATTCAAAAGAAAAACTCTTATTGCTCTCTCTATCGTTTCGTTTTCTCTTCCCTTTCTGGGTCAATATTGTTTCCAAGCAAACTCGAAACATATGATGGAAAACAATATTGTGCAAATATTATTTTTCGCAAATCGACGTTAATTCAATAAATTCGCACCGTGTCTGGGTTTTTGGGGGGATTTCGCCGGGACAGGTTTTCACTTCCACTTCCCTCACCTTCTCTCACTCTTTCTCTACGTTTACTCCACTCATCGAGGTTTTCAATGAATTACGACGAATTTCTTTCTTATCATGTACTAATTTGTTATTTCCCATATTCTCTGGAATTAAGACCTAAAGTTCAGGTGAAAATCTTTGCCTTGGATTCTTGTAAAAAATATATTTTCCAAAGAGAGAATGTAATATAATTAAGTATTTATCGAGAATATATTCCACCCTTTCACTTGATAATATTGTTGCTATGGTCAGTCAACAGCATATAAAATGAATTCGTCACAGAACTTTTTATGAAACTTTGAATTAATTAAAGATTTTCTGTGAGGGAATATTAAAATTTTAAAGTGGTATAATTATACTATTGTTCTTAAAGTTGTGTTTTCTGAAAAGCAAACCAATTATTTTTTTCAACCCAAACAAATTCATAAACGCTTCCCTTAATGATCCGAAGAATTCGCTGTTTATTTGTAATATTTCTCATAATACATTCCAACGAATGAAATGCATACCATTTATTCTTATCGAGAATCCACAAACATCTTTCCGGCACATTCTCTTGAGCTGAAGTAGACAATTGTTTTTCGAACGACCATCGTGAAATTTGATACCCACGTTGGAGTGGTTTCTGTTTGTTTCCTTCCTCCCACTTATTCTCCTTCTCTCCTCCTCCTTCACCACCTTCTCTATATTCTCTACGAACTATATGATGTTAATAATCCCAAGTCGTAGCTTAATTGACTTTAATTGGTTTTGCTTTTAGACTTTTTCAATTCTATTTTTAATCAGCTTCATTTGGTTTTCGAGACCAACAACCAGTCAGTCATTTCAGTCTTTCTGTCTAATGATGATTAATTAAAGAAAATCCATTGGTTTTTGTCTCTCATTCTCATTGAGAATCGTCTGTGTTTTGGGTTTAATGAGGATTTCCTGTGCCTCGAGTGCTTGAATTTCCATAAGATGCACTGAGATTTGAAGTTGGAGGAGTTTGTTTTTTGTCGGAGACAGGAAAACATCTCACCTTCAGTCCAGATAAGGTGAGCTTTGGAAGAGACTTCCTCCTAAAGCCAACGATGGCTAAAAAAACAAACCAAACCTCAAATGCATCGGATCAATTGACTCTATGAGATCATGATGGTTTTGTGGCTCGTGGACGCACCCCCGCCTCTTGCTACGGTCATCCACCGAGGGCGAGCCTTGGAGTTACCAACAACAACAACATCAACACCACCAACAACAACAACTCATTAGCAGCAGTCGTAGCTCGATTTCCGCATTGAGATCGTCATCTCATCGAGTTTTGAGCCTTCAACGGAACGAAAACCAATTATTGTTGCCGACAACAGCAACAACAACGTCAGCAACATAAGCGATAATTATCATCGAGGAAGACCCAACAACAACAACTACAACAACACGGTCTTATGCTACTTCTTGGCATTCTCATTGTTATTGGTGTTATTGTTATTGATTTGATTTTATTGTTTTTCTTATTAACAATAATAAACTCGGGCTCCTTGGCAGACTCCACTCGACTCAATCAACTCGACTCGAACCAACTCCAACTCAGAGTGAAGTCAATCAAAACAAATTGACTGCGTTTCATGATGATGTTGTTGTTGTTGTTGTTAGTGTTGAATTTTCATCACCATCAGCATTGTTGTTGTCATCAACAACTCAGCTCAGTTTTATTGACATCGACTTCAACTTCCTCTCTTCGTTTCAATCAAACAATTGAAATTCCAATTCGCGGCAATCAATAAACAATTGCAACAACAACGACAACAACACCACAACAAATTTTAACACTCCAGCAATCATAATTTGCAGCAACTTCAACTCATCAAAAAATACTAAAAACTAAAAAGGAAAATCTGTTTTGTTGTACTTATACAATGTCTTTAAAGGTCTTTATTTCTGCGTTTTCATAGAAAACCGCATAATTGTTATTTTTTCTTTCTTTCTTCTTGTTTTCCATTTTAATTTCAGGTTTTATTTTATTTTGCGGTTTTATACGAGTTTTTTGTTAATATCATCGCTATTGTTGCTGCTGCTGGGTTGTGTTTGCTTCTCAAAGGCATTTTTCGATCGCTGTCTCTCGACGAAGACCTCGTTTATCGACAGATGGAAGAGAGATAGAGGCACACAAAGAGCGAGAGAAAAAGTAGGTTGCTACGAGTTCGCGTCAAGAGGTCGACTGGGGCATGGTGATTGCCTCCGAATGGGCGGGGGTTCTGACTGCTGAGAGTCAGAGTTTAGGCCAAGAGAGTTGGGCCTGGAAAAAGCCGCCAACTGTCAGTTTTTAACCGCAGTTAGCGGTATGCAACCCACGTTGAACCCTCGCCGAACCTGAGCCTTTTATTCATTCTGCATTCCGCTCTTGTTCGCCTCTTGTCCCACATTTTTAATTGGCATTTTTATCTCTTCTTCCCCTCCACAAAATAGAATTAAATGGATTGAATTTCAACATAAAATTCAAATATTTCAACCCGCATATTTCGGTTTCTTCTGTTGATATTTTTTATTTCTGGCTCCTCATTTGACGTCGAGTATTTTTAATTGATTTTAATTGATTCTCAGGTTTCACAAACCGCGATGTTTTCAATTTAATTTTCATATTTATGGGATCCCATTAACACGACTTCTTTAAAAAAAAAAAATAATCAATCGATCCAACTCTTCCTCAATTCCCTCTGATCTCGCCCATGTTTGCATTGGGAACTTCTTCATAAATCTTCGTGGAATTCATTTGTCAATTGTGACGTATGTCGGCTGCCATCTTGTTTCCGCAAAGCAGACGTCATATTTATTTTTTTGTTGTCGTTGCTGTTTGTTTATCCATTGGACATCATCTCGCAATGTAATTAATTTTAATTCCAGCCGATTTCAATCGAAGCCGCATTCCCTATACATTAGTAAATTGTTGCATTCTCTTAATTTATTTATCTAACATTTTATTGCAATTATTTTGTTTCATCACTCACTCTCCCTCTTTCTCTGTCATTTTTGTCATGATCATAAATTGATGTCAATCGAATACACGATAGATGTGTTACATCGTTTGAAATGACCTATTGTGCGATTATTATATGATCGTGAGTTGTAATTGTTTTCCTCTTGAGTTACGGTGACAACCTCCATTGTTTATTCTGAATTAAATTATATTTCAAGATCGCTTGATTTTCGTAATTTTATTAGAGATCGCTGCTTGATATATTCTGATGAATGTTAGGGATCTTCAGGATGTTTTATTTGTGACATGATAAAGTACTATACATTTTATAGAGAGACCTTTTTGGTTTCCTGGATCATATATTTTTATTATTGCTAATCTTCTCCTAATGCTGATGCTAATATTATTGATTGATTCTTCTTGAAAACGAATTCTTGAAAATACTTTCGCTTTGAAATACTTGGCCTAGCCTAGCGATGGCGAAGTCGAAGCCATGGAGCCGGTTTTTCTCAAGGTTCTCCTCTGAGCCATGAGCAAATCTCTCGGCGGGAATTTATTCTATGTTTAATGATCCAATTAAATCAGCGAGTCTTAATCATGATGAAGTTGAAATTATTCAATTATTGTCTTGTTAACTGCGAAGAAAGAACGAGATTCGAGTTTCCATTTTATTCGCATCTCCACTCGACTCTTTAGACATCTTTATATCGTTTCTTCTACTTGTCTCGTTCGCTTTTCTTTGGCTTTCTCTCACTCCTCTTGGGGGTGGTCCTTTGTCCGAAGCCACCCAGGGCCGCCCGACTTCCGGCAGTTGTTGATAGGCAGAGGTTGCTGCCGTCCACGATGCAAAGAAGAAGATGCGATGCAGCAGGTCAATTACACTGGGGGAAATTTTACGACAGATCGCGAGTTGGTCTTATCGCCAAATGATTTAATTGCATGCAGAAAACAGTAGCAACAGTTGTTTATCTCATGTGAAACTTGCTTGAATGAATGGTTTTTGCTCCTGTTGCTGTTGCTGCAATTGACGTTAATGAGAAACTGTAAACAATTATCGTTCGCACAACAACAAGAACAACAAAAACATCGTCGTCGACAGTCGAGAGAAACGAAAACGAAACTCTGAGAATTTGCAACACGCGCTTGAAATCGTGTTTTTTTTTTTGTTGCCAACATCCCTTTCATTGCCCCGCCCTCATCGGCCATGTGCTGAGAAATTAATTACTTTTCTAATTTTTACATTATTTTCTCTCCCCTTCCTTCCTTCCTCCGCCTCTCCACGCTTTAGAACCAGAAATTTATTGTGCCAAACTGTGACGTGTTTTGAGTTTTTATATATTTTTACCCGGAAAATAACAAAAAGTGAAACTGTGTACACAAAAATCCAATAAAGGAAAAGAAAAAATTGGTTATTAGTCAGCGATTGTCGTCGTCGTTGTCATCGTCGTTGTGGTCGATCGGATTTCGACTTTTGCTGGTGGCAACCGGCGGCTCCGTCCTCGCGTCCTCGTGCGCCTGCGTGGTAACCAATGATTCCGTGCGTCAGCCTCGCGGAGACCAGTGTCCTGGGCAACATGAAGGAGCGCGTCAAGGAGATGAAGGTGTTCGGGTGTCGGCTGAACTTCTGGAACAGCATCGGGCACAGCCTGACCAGCTCGAAAGGTTTGTTTTCATTTCATATTAATTTATTTTTTAAATTTTTTCATAATTTTTCAATATTTTTTTGTCTGTTCATTTTGTTTTTATTTATTGATTATATTTTTTATTTTACTAATGGATGATTTTTGTATTTTATTCACTCCTTTTTTTTTAATTTAAATATTTTTTAGTCTGTAGTTTTATCTTGTTTTTCATTATTTTGTATTCTATTTATTCTTTGTATTCTATTTATTCTTATTTATTCTTTGTATTTATTTATTCAAAATTTTGGGTTTTGTTTTAGGCATTATTTTTTATTATATTTAGTCATATTTTGTATTTTACGTATTCATATTTTATATTTGATATTATTATGTATTTTTTTATAACTTTTCTGTAGTTTATTTATTTATTATGAACTATTCGATTTTTCAATATTTTCTAGTTTTCTATTTAGATTTTAATTATTTTTTATATATTTTTTTTACTTGTTCATTATTTTTTATTTAAATATAATTTTTTTTACTTAATTTTATATTTCTTCATTATTTTGAATTTATATTTTCTTCATTATATCTTATTTATTCATCGTTTTGCATTTAATTTATTCATATTTCATCATGTTATTTCATCCATCATATGTAATTTTAATTCCGTCGGAATATAAACTTTTATTCATCTGACATCTTCCGAAGTGGTTGAAGAAAATCCACAACATTGTTGCTTCAATGATTCAGCTCATTCAATTCTGTATGTATATTGCTAGAACTGATCATTTGCATGTAAATCGCATTAAATGCTACGATAACAACATCAGCATTTTACAAGAACCGCAGTCGACCACGCATGAGCAATCGTTGTCGATGTTTTCGATCGATGACATTGATGAATGAATTCATCGTGATGCATCCAGATGCATTTAAATGTTTCAATCGGTGATTGCCAACCTATTGACTTGCATTTTTCTTTCCTACATCGCAGTCTTTCTGGTTTGCTCTCCTTTCTTTCCTCCGTTTGTGCGTGTAGAAGTTGGTCCAAAGAGACCTCAGACCAGTTTCCAACCCTGGGCTCCAACTGCAACAATGTCTCGATCACTCGAGTCTTTATGATCGCGAATGATGAAGTGGTTTGTAATTGAGGTCCATCAAGAGCCAGAGTTTTCAAAATAATTAATTTGAATTTTTATGATACCCGGTTGTTCTTTCTCTCTTTTGCTCTCTCTTCCTCTGACTCTCTCTGATTTCTCGGCGATAACCTTCTTTGTTGCTTGCTTGTTTTTGCTCTGCCATAAAATGTTTCCATAAAATAAAATGTTCTCGAGCGAAAATTGCAGCCTTCCGAAGAGGTTGGCAACAAAAGCTCTTTTTCTGTATGTCGATAATAGTTAACAACAACAACAACAATTAGGACAACAATTTCCGACGACCATAACTACAACAACAATATCTATAATAATAATAATAAGAAATTGCCATCGAAAATCTCGTTGAAACTTAAATGAGCGAAAAAGTGATTGTTGTTGTCGTGAAGATAAAATGATGGCGATGGGCGTGAGAGGCGTGGCTTTTTGATAATTTGGGAAAAAACTATGAAAAAGATTATCAAAGGAATAAAAAGCATAGTTGGAGGAGAAGAAGCAAAGTTCAATATGAAAAAGAAGAACAATAGAGGGGTCCAAAAGAAGAAGGAGAAGAGTTCGTCGAGGGTTAAGAGAAGAAGACTACGTTGAGAAAAAGACAAAGTCAAGAAGAAGAAGAAGCTTTGGCACATCTGACACCTGCATCGAGCTCGGAGTATCAGTTAAACATATGGCGATGCCAGATTGTAGATAAGTGTGAATTATGAAAGAATGGTAATTGTAGTAAATGCTTTTAGTGGTTGCTCAAGCACACAACAACAAAAACACTCTCAGCGAAGATGGGTTGGGCGACATTTTCTGTTGCTATTGTTGTTATTATCATCGTTGTTGTTGTCGTCGTTGTTGTTATTTCTGGAGACATCGACAATTGCTTTTGTTGGTTTTAAGGAGAAGGTGGAGGAGGTTGGGGATATTGTTTTTACTGTGTTTTTCTGTTTAAAGACCTGTTGAGAAATTGATTTCGTGTCGCATGCGAAGGTTGGAGGAGAAGATGGAGATGGGTTGGGGAATAGAAGGAGCGATTGTGCAAGCATTAAAACTGCATTATCGTCGTCATTATGACGTCATTGGATTTTATCCACATTTTTATATCTTTTATTTTTACGATATTGACGAATAATTTTTATATTTTGAAAGTTATTAACAATGAGGAATCTTAACTATTAATAACTAATTCATCAATATATTAAATTGAAATATAATTCCTGGTGTTGATTTTTGCTGACTTATCGAGCTTATCATTCTTACAATATATTTACAACATACAAAACATACTAATTATAAAAACAATTGGAAGAAGAACAACTGCAGCTTAATAACTGATGACGTGCAGCATGAAACAATTGCCATTGCAAATCATCAGCAACAACATCATTATTCATTACAACAACAATATTTACAATAACAATTGCACAAATTTATGACGTTCGTCGTCGTGTCGTCGCTCAAGCAAACGAACGAGCAACCGAGCGAGCTGTCAACAGCACGTGACCAAGGCGTGAGTCTCGGCCCGAGCAGACGTCACGATTAATGGCGTGCAGAAGTGAAGAAAATGGCGGCACGCAACGGCGATGCCACCGGCGGGAATTTAATTAAATTAAGGAAATTCAAATGCATTTCAATTCGAAATGATTTAATTAAAAACAAAAAATATATATTTTTTATCGAATGATTTTTATTTATTTATTATTCACACCTTTTTTAGACATTATTTTTTCTGATAACACTTTTAATGTATGGTTTGGTTGCTTTGTTTTTTTTTTTTTAATTTAATTTTTTCTTTGTATTTAATTTGAGACTTGTTAACTTATTAATTATGAACTAAGTTATATTAAAATTTGTTATTTTTTTATGTTTCAAATTTTTGTTTATTTCCATTTCCATCTGTTTTAATTTTCTTGACCTCGTTTTTTTGCGAAAAGAGCAACAAAAATGCAAGGAGAAAAGACGCGAAAGATTCAGCAGGAAATTGTATTTCTTTTACTTTTCTCGTTTGTGACACACTTTTTCGGTGGAAACAAAAAATACAACAATAACAGCTACAATTGAAACCACTCCAACAACATAAATTATAAACAAACAACAAACGACGACAAACAACCACATAACTTGACAAGATAAAGTTCCAACAACAACGAAAAACTAGCAACAATTTCAAACTAAAAGCAAAAATTTAAAACAACATAAATAGCAAAAACTACAAACTAAAAAATAAACAACTCCAAACTAAACACAACAACAATATGTAACTAACAACAAAAATATGGACCCAAAAACAACAATATGGAACTAACAAAAACAATATGGACCTGACAACAACTATTCCAAACTAACAACAGCAATATGGAACTAACAACAACAATTTGAAACTAACAACAACTACAGAAGACCAGTCAAACAAAAACAGCTGCAAGCTTTTCGAGTCTGAAAAAGAGAACCCAAAACAAAAACAACACAAACAATGACAATAACAACAACCGTCTAATTCTCCTCCATCTTCATCTCCTTTGAACTTTTGCGCCTGCGCGCCACAACCCACAAACACTGTCTCCACGCCCCCCACCTTCTCCACCTCATTTTCTGACCCAACAACGTTCTCCTTCTTCCCTTTTCATTTTTCCCTCTTTGCCTCTTCATCTCCTCGTTATCTCTCTTTCTCCACTCTTTCCTCCCTCGCTTGTCTCCACTTGCTACGTTTGGGTTGTTTTTCCTACTTTCCTACAATTGTTGGTTGTTTTGTGTTTGAAATTGTTGTTTTGTTGTTGCTTCATTTCAATGTCTTGTTGTTGTTATAGTTGTAGTTATTGCTAACTCCTTCATGTTGTTGTTTCCTTCGAGCTTGTTGATGTTGTTGTTATGACTTCTCTAATCCTTCTGCAATGGCAACGCGCCACGTTTCTATGGTTTATGAGTTGAGCTTGGGCTTTGGTGACCAACTGCAAAAAACAACATTGACAACAACGGCACAACCAACATTAACAAAGACAAAAACAACATTGACAAAAAAAAAACATTATCAACAACAACACAATCCACTCCAACAACATTCACATTAACAACAACAATCAGTCGACGGTAACCCTACGACGATGGCAAGTGTTGCCACAATTTTGGTCGCTGGTGCTGCAGCTTTTGCTCTGATCTCCACTTGTGGCCGTTTCTTGTACATTTTGTTATTATTATTATATTTACAATTGTTATTGTTGTTGTTCCTTGCAATTGTTATTGTTTTTTTCTGCAATTGGTTTTGTTATTTTTTGCAATTTTTATTGTTGTTTACCTCATTTGTTATTGTTGTTTTTTACCAATTGTGATTGTTATTTTTGCCAATTGTGATTATTTCTTTTGCAATTTTTCTTGTTTATTTAATGTTTTTTCTATGAATTATTTTTATGGCTTGAATTCATTTAATTTTACTTCTTTTTTTAGTGTCAATCAATGTGTCGAAAATCGAGCTGAGAGCAATAATTTTTAATAGACGCCAGATGCTGAGATTTTTTTGTCTCTCTCTCTCTCTCTTTCTCGCTCTTCCTATCTCCCTTCATCATCTCTCTTTCCATCGCTTGTCACAAAAACTCCTCGAGCAACTCGTCAAAAACCGAAGGAAGTTTTCCTTAGGCTTTTCCACCATGCTGTTGTTGCTTCTGGGTTTTGTTGGTTACTGTTGTGTTTTTCTTGTTGTTTTTAGGATTTTCTTGTTGCCAGCAACGACACGTGCCTGCGATCGTGTTGGGCGACCCGAATGATCCAGAGTCAAAAATGTATCCAAATCCACTTTCAAACTTGAGTTTTCGCAAAAACGAAAGAATACGAAATAAAAATAAACCCGATTGCGATCAGCTGTCGGTGTTTTTGTTGTAATTATGTCAATTAGTCATAGGGCAGTGGCAGCCGGATGCGATCGGTGGGTGATGAAGAGGGGGAGGGAATGAGAGAAAATTTAAAAAAATACCCGGCGACAGACCTTCGACAGCTCTGCGCGGTTCAGTTCATTTGCATTGTTCGTAAACTTGCTATAATTTCTGCTATCAAACAAAAAAAATAATAAACACTGGGAATTATGTCAAGCGAAGTTGAGAGATAAACTTGCAATAAAATTAAACTTGAAATTCCATATAACAAAAAATAATAAAATACATACATATATCAAAAGAAATAAATTACAATAAAACTTTTATGAAAAATGAACATAATGTAATTTTCAAACAAGATGCGATACAATTTTTTTAAACAAGATCCTATAAAAATATTTTAATTTTTGAAACAAGATCCGATAAAAACAATTTTATTTTTAAAATAATATCTTCACAATAAAATTCAAATCAATCAATCTCAAAGATAAAAAAACATTTTATTCAATTTCTCAACAAGCTATTGATTAATTTTCCTCTTCAATTCGACGATAAACAATTGACAGTAATCGATTGCCGTCAACAGCGACCAAACATGAATCGTTTTTGGTTTTCAAAATTAACTTTTTATTGAAATGCAAAACATACGAAATTTCTCAACGTTTCTTCGGCATAAATTTAATTTTTTCCCTCGGAAATATTTCTTTTATGTTTCTCAAGTTCGTGTCTGCTGTGTTTGGCACATGTTGCATGCTATTGTTTAAAAATATTGTTTTTGTTTTTTGTAGTTGTTTTTGTTTTTTGTGGGTGTTTTTGTTGTTGCCATTTCGTTTACCCCTCTTTTAAGGTGAAGGTTGGATACTTTTCAAGGTCGATGTTTGAAGTATTTTTCTGACTTAATTTTCTCTTGTCCCTTTCGTATCCATTTTCTCTTTCATACTCCTTTCTCTCTTCCCCTAGATTCCTTTTTATCTTTATTATTTAATTTTTTTATTCATTTAAATAAATGTAAATCTTTGTTAATATTTTCCGCCTTTTAATCATTCACAGTTCAACGCACTTTTTACACTCCCCTCTACCCGTCTCTCTCAGTCATCTTCCCTCTCACTTTGCGGCTCTGTCTCGATCTCTATTTGCTTAGTTAATGAAGCTTTAATCGCTCCCTATTGTTGTCTGTTAATTGCTTATCGTCATTGTTGTTGTTGTTGGAGATGTCGTCGCCGATGTCAATTAATCAATCAATGCAAAGTTGTCGCCTTTTGAAGAAAATCTTTTGTTTTTCAATGGATTTTTTATTTTATTTAAATATTTTGTTTTTCAGATATTTTTGAATGTTTTGTATAAAGTTATTTTTGGGGACAAAAAAAATAAAAATTTCTTATTGACATTTTTTATTGCTGGCTTTTGAACATTTTCAAGATTTTTTAAATGGAAATTAAAGAACAAACTCCAGTCCATTAAAATTAAATTTGTGACAACAAATTAAAAAACTGCGAGAAAAAATTAACAAGAAAAAAAATATTATTCAAATTCCATACACAAAAACTCATTGTTGTCCACATGGTCGAAAAAAAAAATCTTTAAATAGGAACCAAAGACCAGACATCTGGTGATTTACAACAAAAGCAATGAAAACAAATTACAACAAATAATTTGAATTAAAGCAACAAAAAATCATTTGAATTAAAGCAACAAAATTAATTAATTTGAATTAAAGGCAGTAAATTAAAGTAATTTTAATTAAAACAACAAAAAGTATTTTAAATGACAACAACAATAAAAGATATAAGAATAATAAAAATAACACCAAACATGTTTGTTTTTTTTGGAAATCTATTGAATCCTAACGAAAACCACTTTGAAACGTGTCGACTTGAGTCGAGAGCCCGTTGGCAACGCGAGTTTTGTCGCCAATCGAGTGGCTTTTGTTGTTGTTGTTCTTCACATAATTATTGTTGTTGTTCTTCACACACTTGTTGTTGTTGTTCTTAATGTTTCTATTGTTGTTGTTGCCCAAGACGACCTACGCACACGAGCACACTTACAACAAGATTCGGAGTCTTTTGTTGTCGTTTGTATTTTACAAACAATGTTTTTCAAAACTATGGGTTAGTAAGATAACAACAACAACAACAATCACAATAGAAATAGGCTCGTCCACAACAAGAGCAAAGCTAGATTTTTCTTTCTGAATTTAGAAATCGCTTTAAATATTTTCCCTCAACAACAAAATGCAGACAACCTACAGAAATCTCAATTGTTTTATTAAGAATTTTTCTCAAACGCATTACTTGATGTTGTTGTTTAGTTGTTATTGTTATTTCAATGTCACAATAATTTAATAGATGAAAAAGATCGTTTAACTAAAACAACAACATCAGCAATCACGACAATTTACAATTGAATTAACTTCTGATCTCTGAGTTTATATCATCGACCTTTTTTTTTGTCGCTCTTTGTGTTCTCTCTCTCTCTCTTTCTCTGTCGCCCTCTGTATTCTCTCTCGCTCGCTCTTTTTCCTTGGTCTCTTCTAAATTTCTGTGGACTTTCGGAGGTTCTTCTGTTCGTTGTTGGAGGTTAAAAAACCTATCTGAGGTTGTGGTTGTTGTCAATTTTATACTTGATGTAAGTTGTTGTTATTGTTAATTTTTTTGTCATTAATTTTCGTTGTGAATTTTGTTGCTATTCATTTTTGTTGTTGTTGAATTTAGTTGTTGAATTATGTTATTGTTGTAATTCATACAAAGACAGGAAGCAGTCTATTGACATCGTCGGGTCGAAATTGCGCTGTGTAATGTTTTTATTTATAATTTTTCCCATGTATTTTTAATGAATTTATTTGTGGTTTTTACTCACATTTTGTCATTGTTGTTAGTTGTTTTGTGCGTGTGTTTTTGTTGTCTTTGCAAAAAATAAGGTCAGTGTGTCTCGTTTGTTCGGCCTCCAGAGGTTAAGCGATGGCGGAGTTCGTTGTCTGATCTTGAAGAAGTGCGAATTCGAGATCGGCGCAGACGGTTGCAGGTGGTTGGCAACACTGGGCGAGTGGTTTCCCACCACTATATATATTGATATTGTTTGATTATCATAAAATTTCATCTAATTTTCTACTGTTTTCCACACCTCAATCGTGTGAATAAATAATTTCTAATATCGAATTATTTATCTTTTTTTGAATAAGAAATTTCTTTCTCTCTTTTGAATAAGAAATTTCTTTCTCTACCTCTTCCCTGTCGACACATTACTGCCGCATTGCCAACCATCTATATTCAATAAGCGAGCAATTGCGTTCAACTACCATCGGGTATGCAATTGGCAACACTGTTCACTTCACTCAATTACCATTTCATCATCATTATCATCATCTTCTATTATCGCACTTTTTCTCTTGGTGTTGCCAATCGCCAGCGATTCCACTTTTCAACAATTATTTAATCATCGGCGATCTGAGAAAATTCCCCAGGCAAAAGTGAAATGAATTACATTCTCTCCTTCTCAGACCATTTCTCTCTCTCACGCCTTTTCCTGCTTCTCTCTCACGCCTCCTCCTCTATCATTGGATGATCTTTCGTCCATGAAAATTCCTTTCTCCCTAGTGAAATTTTCTCCTCACTTCCCTTCTTCACACAGAGATTCTTGGGAGGTTTTCTTTTGTTATTTTATTTTCCTGCGTTTTCTTTCATTTTTCCTTTTTTGTTCTTTCCGAGCAATTGACGTTGTGAGAAGCGTCGGATGGAAGACCGTGACCACGCTTCAAATGCAACAATATCACCAACTACAACAACAAAAAAAAGAACCAACAACAATTATAAATACAACAACCACTTATAGCAAATGCAGCAACATGAATAATGACTGCAACAATAACAATTACCTATAGCAACAATAACAATTACCTATAGCAACAAAGAAAAAAAAATAAACAATAACAATTACCACATCAAGAACTCGATGCAACACCAAGACGTTGATGACGACAACGTTGCAAGCGTTGGCTCCATCCATCCATCCATCCGTATATCTCTCGTCTCGTCAATCGCCGCCTTCTTCTTCTCGGTACTCCCCACATGTTTCTCCTTCCCACCATCTTCCACCCCATTCCCTCCCTCTTTCACCTGCATTACTCCCTCTTCCTCCTCATTCTCTGCTTCCCCCCTCCTCTCCTACCACCCCTCGCCACGCCCCCTTCGTTTTGCGGTTGCGTGGAAATCGATACGCGGCTCTCATCGTCGTCGTCGTCTCATCACCAACGGCGGCTGCTGCGGCGGCAATTAAACACTTGTCGGACGCCTCAATCGCATCACCTTCCCTCGATCTTCTTCTATCCCTCTCTCTTCTTTTATCGCTCTCTCCCTCTTGCCACAGTCTCTCCCTCATACCTCAGTCCTCTTTCCTCTCTCAATGAGGCTTTTCGTCTCTTCCCGGACCCACCGCCTCCATCCGGTTGCGGACGGACAGACAGACAGACAGACAGACAGAGACACTGATGGACGGACATTTGCTCGCCGCCGTCTGATTGCGGAGTCTGGAGCGAATTCTTGTTGTTGTCGTTGGCGGCACACGGAAGCAGGTGTGAAGTTGGAATACATGAAGGAGTAGGGGGAGGAAAGGGGTGTCATGGGGAGGATGCTGGGGGCCAAGAGGGGAGGGTGAGGGTTGGTTTTTGCTTTCCCCATGCCGCCGTGATCGCGAGCCGTGGACAAAGTTTTGTTGTCATTTAAGCGGATTAATTAAGTTGCTTGGAAGAATGTGGTTAATTGTTGTTCTTTTGTTGTTGTTCTTATAGGTGTTGCTATATTTGTTGTTGTACTTCTTCTTATATTGTTGTTATTTTAGTAGTTGTTGTTGATTTTCTCATAGTCGTTGTTTTTCTTCTTAGTTGTTGATATTTTAGTTGTCGTTGTTTTTCATCGTAATTGTTGTTAAGTAATAGTTGTTGTTCCTATCTGCAGCTGTTGTTACAGTTGTTCTTGTTTTTCACATAATAGAGAGAAGAAAATTTTAATGACTCCAAGAGACACTTGGGATCTGTTGAAGATAAGGCAATAACTTCACTCGACATTGTGGTTGGCAACACTTTCAGTTGAAAACCTGGTCAGAATCATTAGAAGATTGGAATAATAATGGCATATAATTAATTAAATAATTACTTCAGGTTGTAAGAAATTTTTAAAAGCTCTTAGAATGGAATAGTTTAATAATATGGGATTGTGAAAGAATTAAGCAATAAATTCAAAATAAAAGAATTTAAAGAAAAGAATTAATTATATTAATAAGATAATTATAGCTATAAAAATTTACTATATATAAATTATTATAATAATGAGATATTAATACAAATATTGTAATGAACAATAATCATAAAAATATGATAAGGAAAAAAAAATAGAATTAAATTTAATTGTCATGTAATGAATTAAAAAATAAAATAAACTGCCAAAAAATAACTTAACCCGTTGCATGCTTAGTTGGCAAGACTTCAGAAATCGCCCTCTATCGAGATGACCTTCGCTTGTCACCTTCACCCGACCGACTGTCATTCGGCAACACCGGGTGTGGATTCAACCTCGTCATCACCGCGCAGTTTACCATTATTTCAAACCACATCTGGTTGGCAACGCCCTTTCCCACTTCAACTCTGAGACAGTGGCAACCTCTGTCGCGTTGCCTAATTACATTTCTGGGCTTAACATTTGTTTTTGATTTGATTTTATTGTTGCTAATTCTTTTGAACACCCCAATCAATTGATGTTAATCGTTGTTGTTGTTGGACACGCCTCCCTCCATTGGTGACGATGTCGCGGAATCTCTCGTCTGTCTGTCTGTCTGTCAGTTTCATCTTTGGTGGTTTAACCCTTGTATAACTGCCGTTTGACTTCGAGATGTCGTCGTGTTTTTTGACCATTACCTTGCCTATTTCTGATGTTGTTGTGGTTGTTGTTTTAATGTCTGACTCGTGTTTGGAGAGCATAAATTTCCCGAAGCAACAAACAAAAAGACAACAACAATACAACAAACGATCAACAACAAAAACGCCATCAGCAACAAAAAACCCCACTAGCAACAACAAAAAATAACATCAACACTAACTTTAACGACTAACGATAAAGACAAATCATTAATTATAGTCATAAATTGTTATTGTTGTTGTTGTTGTTGTTGTTGTGTTTGCTCTCTTCATGTTCACATTGTTGTTTTTGTTGTCGTCATCGATGTCAATTTGCATTTTGTGCCTGTCTCATAGTTGTTGTTTTTGTTCTTGTTTCTCTGTTTTATGCTCTGCTCAACATATTTTTCCGCCATCGTTGGAAGGTGGAATTTTTAATCGAGCAACACGATAACGATAACAACAAAAACCTCTGATGACAACAACAAAAACCTGTGATGACAACAAAAACAATAATGTCAGGTTGAATACAACAACAACAGTTAATGTATGCAAAAAAAATGACACTCGTTGTTGTTGTTGTTGCTTTAATTTTAGCCTTTAACAAATTAATTTATTAGTTTTTTTAGTGCAAAAATCAACAACAAAACCCCGTGACAAAGTTAGCGGAACAGCAGGAATAAAATATTAAAAAATATTTCGATCGATTGTCATCAACTGGTTTTCAACTGAATCGTTTCCTCTTTCTCTTGTTCTCTACTATTTCTCTCCTCTTTCATATTATCACTATTCTCTTCCTTTTTCCTCTCCCTCTCATGCTTAATACTTTTCATGTCTTCTTCATTGACCTTTTTCCTCTGATCTTCTTTTGCATAACATAATCGCATTCATCAACGATTTTATAACCGACAATAATTGAAATAATCTTCGATGTTCGAAGTCAATATCAGAAGTCTTTTCCCTCCTTCCACTCGCATTCCAACTCCCTCACAGTCGTCTCCCTGATGCATCGTGCATCTCACTCTTACGGCTTCACTTTCCGTTATAAAAATGACCTTCATTCCATATGTAAAAATGTAAATTTTCGATTTGATTTCGTGATTTTGTATGGAATTTATTTAGGTGTTTTTCCTTTTTTTTTCTTGGTTTAAAAGATGAAGGTTTGGAAAAAAAACGTTTAAGCAACCAGTTTCTTCCAATGTTGTTGTTGCTGCGGCTTTTGCTGGTATTATTGTGGTTTTTGTTGTTGTTGGACAGGGGGTTTTTGAAGTGGCGTCAAAAACCAGTCAACGATTTTCGAAGTAATTCTGTTATTTCTTATTTATTTATTCTTGTTTTATTAATCTTTTTCTTTATCTTTGTTATATTTATTTTTTTTGTGTTTTTATTTTTTTTGTGTTTTTATTTTTTTATTGCTTTTTAAACAATCCCATAGCGTTTTCTATAATTTGAGATGCAGTCTCATTTGGTGTATTATTTTATGAAAGTAAATTCTTAAAAAACGTATTTTCCTTGTTTTGACAGAACAATAAATAATATATTAAAATAATATTAATAGTTAAAATTTGAACAGGTTATGTAACATTTGATAAGAATTAATTAATTAATATTTAATTATATCCATATTAATCATTCTCTTGAATTTCATTGCTAAATTTTTGTGAATAAAAATGTTTTTGTATTTTACTAATTTTATATTTTTCTCTCTTTTTCTTCCAGGTATGTATTTCCAAAAGCACAAAATATTTATGTAAAAAATAAAATCTCACAGTAAGTCCCAGGAGTGTTTTCTATACACCATTACAAAAAAAAAACAACAGCTATATTTTCATTCATTTGTCAGTCTCCGATCACATTTAATTGATTTTCGAATAAGGTTTTTGGTTGCTATTTTTAGCTTCTGTTCAAGTTTTTCTTTTTCAAAACTGACAAAAATTATCCTCTACTGATTGTGTCAAATGACCAGCGTTGCCAATGTCTTTAGCCTTAATATTAATTTAATTATTATTTTGTGGTCGAGAGTCTAAAAGGCCATTAAGACACGAGTTCATGGAAGTTTCTCTCGTACTTCACCGCGTTTTTTAAATTTGATTTATGTCTTTTCTTGTTTTATTATATTTTAACTTCATTTGTTTTATAGGTAAATATCTTTTTTATTTGAAATTATATTTTATTCTTAATTGAATTTTGAAATAATTTTTTGGATATTTTTTGTTTTGTTTTTTATTTTATTTTTAAATTGAAAACCATGTTTCTATCGAATCCTCTGCAACAAACTATGTCACGACTATTGTTGATGATCTCCCTTTTTCCTATCTTTCTCTCTCGCTCTCCTCCAAGGCTTGCAACATTGTTGCAAGATCGCGGCGACTCACCTTTGTATGCTAAGTCAAGGAAGAGGGCATGTTGTTGGCCCTTCAGCCCCGTGGATCTAACGGTACCGACCACGAGCGCCTCCGACACTCGATCGAACTCAAGTACCAACAACTGCTTCTTCCACTTCTTCTTCATACATGATACATGATCCATGATCCGTGGCAACGATCGATCGATCGATCGACTCGCATTGAGATTCGAACCTTAAATCAATTCGTGTTGCCATAGATTTTGTTTCTTTTTATTTTTTTTACTTTTCTCCTCATGTTGAACGAGGTCTGTCTTCCTCTCCTCTCCATGTGTTTCCACTCTTTGTCTCTCCATCTCCTTTCCTTGTCTTTCCATCTCCTCCGCTCTCCGATCGAGATCCAATTGATCTTTGGTCGCGTTCGAATTCGTTTTGTGGTCCACTCGTTCACGATCCAAAATCGCGGCAATCGACAGACAGATCGAGAGACAAACGAGCGGACGAAAGTATGGTTGGATGGTTGGACATTCAGACAAACATACATTCGTTCGTTCATTCGGACAGCGATCGTGTTCGCTGACTTACGTTCCCGCCACTTTATTGTGTAAACCGTGCGCTACTCCATTTTGGTCCTCTCTCGCTTCATCATTTACCCCATTTTGCTTCCTCTTTGAGAGGAGCTTCTTACTTATCTCTCATTTCTACCCCTTCACTCGTTTTTCCTCTCCTCTCATACCCCTCTTTTACTCCTTCTCACTCACTCTTCAGCCGTGTCTGCAGTCATCTGTGAAGGTGATAAATTTTTCAGCAAAACGCACTCGCATTTTGTTTTGTCTCATTTTACATGGTTTTTGCTGTTGCCATTGTTATTGTTGTTACCATAGTTATTGTTGTTACCACTATTATTGTTGTTATTATTATTATTATTGTAATTTATTTTGTTGTTTTTGTTGCTGTCTAAGCATCCACTTAACCGCACTTTACATGCTTTCTCTCGTCCCCGCCAGAGCGCGTTGGACCGTGTCGTTGTTGCGTATTCGATGAGTTGTTTTTTTTTTTCATCGCTTGCATTTTATGTTTCAATGCATAATCGTTGCATATTTTTAGGTCGTAGTTTACTATCAAAAGATAAGATGAAGATGCTGCATTTTGAGAAAATACACGTTAAGACAATTTACAATTCATATTTTTCCTATGGATTGATTTTTCCTCTTATTGTGAGAAGGATTTCTCTTCATTTATAATTTCTCATGAAATTTAAATTTTCCATGAATAAAGAAGATTGGAATATATCCTAGAAGTATGCTATATTTTTGTCCTACTTTTTCTGCATTTTCTCCGCATTTTCGCTTGATCCTCCCAGACATCCCAAAATTTCTTGGATGTTTGTGAAGCACTGAACGTGCGCTTACGTACCAGGCATTTTACGTCATCTCGTTACAGTCACGTAAGAGGCTGTCAGTAAGCTGTCAGAGACAGATTCCGAAGTAGTCGAAGTCAACTCAAGCATTCGATTCGAACGTCAGCAGTGATCACGTGCTTCTGATTAGGGGAATGATATTGTAGTTGTTGTAATTTGTATTCTTGTTGTTCTGATTGACATAACAATAAGTCAGACGTAAGTTAATGACGTAAGTTTTGGTTATATTTGTAGTCTAAAATTAGGCGCAAATTATTGATACAGACGGAAATGTTATGGTAGTTAATTTAAAGCACCCCTAAAGGGTCGGATAAAAACAAATAAAGGAGATTTTTGGAAAATTCTAATCTTAAAAATCTTTAGGAAAAACCAGTTTATTTTCCATGAAAATGCTGCATACTTTGAGGCTCTTAACGAAATCTCAAGCTTTCGGTAAATATTAGTTGGATTTTCACTTCATACTCAGTTTTGTTGTCGTTGATGACGTTGGTCGTTGTTGTTGAAAAGCTGTTAACAACACGAACTCCTTGGTCAATTCCGACGCCTCTCAGTGGCGTCTCTTGATTTGTTGTTGCCATCGTTTTTTTCTCTTCTCCTGTTGACTCTGTCGTTATCTCTTTTCGCTTCTTCGGAAGTCTTCTTTCTCTCACTCCATGCAAAAGCAGACGCCACAAAAAGCTTTCAACATCGAGTTTCCCCCCCTGTTTGTCGCTCCCTCTTTCCTTTATTTTTATCCCTAGTGGCACTTGTTGTCGCTGTTGTTATGGTTGTTGTTGCCGTTACTGCCAGCAGTTGTTGCCAATCTCTGTCTATGTCTGTCTGTGTTTGCAATTTGCAATTTTCTTCAATTTGTGATCTTTTATTTACCATGTTTTTCGTCTTCGCCCCCGCCTCAGTTTATCCAGGGTTGCCATTGATTATTTTTCTTGGGTGGATAAAAAAAAACTAGGTGTATGAGAAACAGTCGTAGAATTTGATAAAGAAATAGTTTGTAAATTAACTTTTTTTGTACTATTGGAAACATTTCTACTTCTATCTCAAAACTTTGATTTTGACAATCTGTCAATTTATTGCTACTATTTTGCTACCTTCTACTACAATTCATGGTGTAATTGTAAATTGAGAATTTTCCTACTGATGTTTTGTTGTAAAATCATGCTTCAATTGATGGTTTCTTCAACTTCACCTACTTTTTCTCTCTGTTGATTCTCCTTCACACAAGTTTTTCTCTCTCTACCTCTCTTTTTCTCGATTACTCATTCTCTTTTGCTTTTGATGTTGCAACAATATATTGTTGTTATTTTCTGCTGTTTCAACGTTCGATGCAAAGTGGGTTGTTGTGAATAGTTGTTGCTGTTGCTGTTACGATCCCGGCAGCACGTTTTCGTTTTAACAATTTCATATAATTTACAAGATCATTTTTATAATTTGGAAAAGTATATACATCATAAGGCTAGTAGAGATTAATTGAGTTTTGATTGAAATATATGTAATAGCATATATAAACATAAATGTAAGAAAGTAAATATAAGAATTTCGAAAAATATAAAAATATTGATCATCTGTGTTTATTGAAAATAAATGCATTTTTTATTTTCTTATAATTATAATAATTTTGTTAAAAGTTATATCAGTGGGTCATTTTTTGATCTTCTTTGATCCCCTTTTTGTGCTCTTAGGGTTTCTCCCCCCCTTTCCATCCCTTCTCTTTCCTATCACAATTTGCAGCTTCTGCTTCTTCCACCGACAAGTGGCCGACTTCGTTTCAAGCGCAGCGATTGCCAGCAGCAGCAGCAACAAACACATTGCTGCGTTGCGGCGCCTCATGAAAGTTGCTACTTCTTTGGTTGTTTTTATTGTTGTTGCTATTGTAGTTGTTGTTGTTGCTGTTGTGGTTGTTGCTTCTGATATTGTGTTTTTAGTTGCCGCAGTCGTCGCTTCTGCTGTTGCCGCTTGCTTTTGTTTTGTTTTTTCTGTTTCCACTACGCCAACAACGACTTTCGACTGACGATTGCGATGGCTAAGAGACAGAATGCTATTGTTGTTGTTATTGTTGTTCCTGCTGTTGCTCACTTCAATTCGCATACAATCACCAAATCAAAGCAACAACAAAGCAAAACGCAACAAAAACAACAATAGCAACAACAACGACAAGAGCAATAACATAACAAGTCTGTCTTCTTAAGTCAGGTTTTTGTTGGTGTCGGTGATGATGTGTTGTTGTTTTTGTTTTTGTTATTGATGTTGTTGTTGTTGTTTCTGTTCCTATAGTTGTTGTTGCTTTTGTTGTTACTGCTGCTGCTGCTGCTGGTGGTGCTGTTGGTGGTTGATTCAAAAAATCTGTCTCTGCTTCGCTTGGCTGCGTGTTGACTTCGTCGGTTTTTGCCTTTGTATTTGTAGTTATTATGAGTATTGTTGAGGTAGTTGTAGATATTGTTGTAGCTTTCGTTGTTGCTCTTATTGTTGTTGTTAATATTCGTGTTGTTGCCATTTGCTGCTGTTGCTGCTCGTAAAAATGGCAAAATTGTTTTTCTTCCGATCGACGTCGGCTCAGTCGAGTTTTAAACTTTTAGCGCAAAAGATCAACGCGTTTCGCATGCATTTCGTCGGAAATACCGAAATCAAATTAAATCAAAATATTCATTAATATATTCTTACATAAAATAAATGAAAATAATCCAAATAAATAACATATAGAATAAATAAATAGTCGAAACTTCAAATTGTGCATTGAGAAGCCAAGTGTTTTTCGAAAGTGTTTCTTTTTTCATCCTTGAGCCTTTTTGAGAATTTGAAATCCTCTAGAAGCTCATTCATGTAGGGATAATTTCCGGTGCCTTTGAGGTATTTTGCAGACAATTGTGTGTGTGTGTGTGATTGTTCTTAATTCTTCTATAGGGTTAATTATCCTTATCAAAGCGTTTTACATTTTATATACTGATTTCATATACCTTTTTTTAAATCAACTTCCAATTTAATTTTTCTTAATATTGTTTATATTAATTTTTTTAATATCCTTGCTTTCAATATTTTTTTCTCTCTTCCTTCACTTGACTCAAGTTAAGATTTTCAAAGTCTACCATCATTTTTTTCCAGTGTTGTTTTGTGTTTTCTTTATCCGAAGTTTCTCCTCCATTGTTTTACCACAGTAAATACAAGAAGTAGAGAAAAACAGAAGAAGAGTAGGCCGACTGAAAGGAAGAAGAAGAGAAGCCACGAACCGAAAGTAGTTCATTGACTAACTTGGTTTAATGACGCCTGAAACCATTCGACTATAGTGTGAGGGTGATAGGGAGATAAAGACAGAGAAATAGAGTTCAAAGCATGGAATTGGTTAATTTCTAAAAATCAGGTGTTATATTAATAGGTTTCTTCAAAAATTGAGTGTTGAAATTAAGTGTTAAATTAAGTGTTGCTCCATCGATCCAGGATTTATGAAAATGTAGTCAAGCTAAAGTTGGTAGTAATTTTTCGCATAGAATATTTTACCAACATAAATTAATGTTGAATATTAAAAAATGTTTCAAACAAAAAAAATAATTGGTTTTTTGAAATTTTGATATTAAGTTCAAATAAAAATTTTAAATTTAAAAATACTTTTTGTTTGTATAATTTGTAATATAATTTTAAAATCAAAATTATATTCAAATTTAAAGATTTTTAAACTTTAAATTCTTAATAAAATAAATTAAATAAAAAAATATTTATTTTTCTTTAAAAACCACCCGCGCTTTCTGGAAACTTGTGGTCGTTTCGGCTTCGTTTTAATTTTCGACTTCAATTTCGGTTTTTGCTCGCAAGTCGAGCGCTTCTTCTTACGTAACCCGAAAAATGACTCACGGCCTGATGTCTTCGGCTAAAACCGCCACAACCACTACCACCACCAACAACAACATAATTTTTCGTTTTTTCCATCTTCTACTGAATCAAATTTTTTGTATTATTTTTTCACATTTTCATTGATGCAATCAACCCAAAACGTAACAAACTTTATGAAATTTTCAATTTTTTGTTGTTGTTGTTCTCTTGCCTCTCTTTAATTAACATATTAATTGCACTCTAACACACTAACACATGAATATAGTCAATCAAACAGGTTGTTCACAGGTGTCTGGGGGAAAAGAACAACAACTATTACCGTCACATAACGGTAATGCAAAATTAAACTCGAAAATAGAAGAAAATGAAAGAAAATCACAGATAGTATGAGGGAGATAGAGGTAGAGAGTGGGAAAAAAGAGAGTGGAAAAACGTAATTAATATTCTAGTTTTTCTTCGCAATACTTGTTGTGCTTCTAGTTGTTATTGTTGCTTTGGCTTACACCTGACGTGACAGCAGCAGTCGTCGTCGACGATCGACGAACAACTTTTTCGCTGCTCCCCACTGTGTCTGTCCATGTGAATAGGTGTGTGTGTGTGTGTCAATACAAATTTATGTGATTCTGTCTCTCATCTCTGCTTGTGTCTGTCAGTGTGTATATGTATGTGTGAATTATAACGGCTTCTGATGCGCCCGTGTTGGTTCTACTTAAGGTCACTTAAAGTGTTTTGTCGTTTTCGCGACGAAAAAAACAACAAAATAATAAAAACAACAAACGAAAACCTGAAAATAATAAAAGACAAGAAAATACTAAGAAACAACAAAATAACAAAAACAAACAGTTTTGCAAAAAACATCTATAATAATCACAACAACAACAACGTCAATAAACAATTATCACAACAACGATAAATAATTATCACAGCAAATTCGCAAATTTAATCGAAATAAGAGAAACAAAAATGCGAAGAATTGAGTTTTTATTGAACGGCGGCAACAAAGTTAATAATTACAACAACATCAATACCAATGACAACCAGAATAAAATCAACAACAACATCAGCAACAAAACAAGAGGAAGCGTCTGCGAAATATAATTTTGGATTTCAAAGAATTTTCTCACAAATAAATTTGAAATGAGATAGAAAAAAATAAAATAGAAAAATATAAAAATGAAATAAAACAAAATAAATTTATTGAAAATAAGCTAAAAAAATATAAAAGTTATTTAAATAAAAAATATATTTAAAACCATCCAAAGTGAGTCTTAACTGCAGAGATAAAAAACACAATAAAAACCACATCAACTGTAATGAATTCAACGCGAATAGAAATGTGAAAGTGAAAAGAAAGAGAAAAATATCTGAGCCGAGTAACAGTTACAAGATTAGAAGATAAAGACGAAGAAAGTCTAGAAATCTTTATTTTTTTTTTACTCCAAACGTTTTGTTTTCTTGTAAATTCACACGACACTCAACGTGAAAAGTTCGTCAAGATTGAAGAATAAAAATTGAATTCAATCTCTGACGGAAGTTTAATTTTGGGTATCGACCTATATTTCGGCAAATTGAGAGCGCGACACGTGTTGGCAACGCTGTCGAGATTCTTGTTCTTTTTCCACTGAGTCTGCGTCGCAAGTTGAGCCTCTCGAGAGCGACTCGTTCGAAAGTTTCAGGAACTAATTATGATGCTTCTATCTGCTTTGAAGTTGGGTATGTTTTGTATATCAAATGTTGACCTTGTAGGTTTTTTATATTTCAATATTAAAATTTAAAACTCTTTAAATATTTTATCATTTTTAAAATTTTCTAAAATAACAATAACTTTTTTTTATATATATATTTATTTTCTATAATTTTTTTATATTTAATTTTATTTTTATTAAATTCAATTTTCTATATTCATATTTAATTCATTTCATTTTTATAAATTTATATAGTATTTTCCCCTATTTTATATGACATTAATTAAAAATTTTAATTTTAGGATTTTTGTGTTAAACGTTTGCTTTCTATGATGAATTTACTCTGATTGCTATGGCTTTAATTATTGGTTATTATCCCCATTTATTTATTTAATATATCGGTATTGTTTCAACGTATTTCTCAATTAGTTCAGCTTCCTCTTGAAATCATCCCCTCGTTCCCTCCCGTTCGTGCCGTCTGTAGTTTGAGGAAGCTCTGAGCCTTGTTTTGGCTATTTTCGCTCGAAACCTCGTGGTTTATGTGAATTCTACGTGTTTGTCTACTTTTGTTTCATTTCTTTTCTCTTTTTTTTCTACTTAAAACACATGTGTGTTTGTGAATTTGAACGAATTTCAACCGGTTGCCAATGATGTTGGCCAAAAAATGAGTCACAGCCAACTGACGAAAATTTCCAACAAGAGTTGGTTGTGGGCGACAATGGAAAAAATTTGAATTTTTTTTCAACAAAGGTTTCAGTTGAAGACCAGACTCGGGATTGAATTTCTTATATTTTTTCGCCTTCAAAGATTTTCCTATTTTACGAAAGTCAACCCACCTGCCACGAGGCATTCAAAATGTGAGCAAATTACCGCGATCGACGATTGAATTGATCGAAATTGATCGAGACGTCGTCGATTGTTTTCCGCAGCCCCAGACGTTGCTGCGTGACTTCCGTCTCTCCAACGTTCGACAGATCGCCTGGAGTTAAAGTGAGCCGTGAGGTGATATAATTAATTTCAAATTAAAATTTTTATTTCTAAAATTTCGCAAACTTTGGAAAGTGGTTTCAGTTGCCAACAACAACAACAACAGAAAACCCAACGTAGTCGCAAAGGCGGCAACACGTGGAAATGGAGAGAAAAACGTGCGAAAGGCGATAGGAATAAATTGCGGCGGAAAATGAAACTGAATGAAAGATGAAGGCGAAGGAAAAACTTTCTATTTTTTCTCCACCTGAGCGAAAAAATGTGGTGCGACTTTGTGCTATTTTCTGTTGTTTTTCTTATTGTTGGAGGTTGTGTTTTGTTTTTGTTGTATTGGTTACTCTTGCAACATCTGATGCTGTTGTGACTCCATTAACAACAACAACAACAACAACGACAACTACAGCAACAACATCTGCCGGCTACACTTTACGGCAACGAGCTTCCCAATTTGGCATCTCGCTCACTTTTGTCCTGCGAGCGTCGTTTTCACTGTTTCATTTAATTTATGGAGGTTGTTGTGGTTGTATTTTTGTTGCTGTTGTTGTTGTTGTAGTTACCGGTGTTGTTCTTGCCGTCTGAAAGGTGTTGCCTCTTTGGACAGGGAAAAGAAAGTCGTTGCCATCGTCGGTCGATCGATGGATGTTGGGAAAGGGTTTCTTTTTACCCTTTTTGCTGTGCTGCCCCTCATCGTCATCGTTGTTATTATACTTGTTGTGGTTGTTGTTATTGCCGTTGTTGCATTAGTTTTTGCTATTCCAATTCAATGTCTATTTTCGCTGTAGATAGAGCGTTAAATGGCCTTTCCTTTACCGGTCTTTTACTTAATGTATGTAGTTGTTATTGTGCACTTGCACCTGGTTTTCATTGATCGACGACACATCGGAATTTATTTCCTAGTGGGGCAATGAAATAAAAACGAGTACTCTGGACATATTGGAAGCGTTTTTCATGGTCCCAAGCTCCTTAAAGTCCTTAGAAGAACTCTGAAGAATTTAAACACTAAATAAATAATAAAATTTTCATTAAAAATTTGACTTATGTATTAGAATAGAATATTAGAATATTCTATTTAAAACTTATTTAAAAAAAGAATTTATGAAAGTTTTAAGAATTTATTTAAAATTTGAAGACTTTTTCAAATTTGAAGAATTTATATTGAAATCAAAAATTCGAACAATCAGTCTATATCTATTTTCTAATTTAGCTACTGAAAGTCTGTCTAACTCATCAATAAACCTCAGTAAACCTCTCAAAACTCTCGAGATTCTACTACAAATTATTAGAATAGCTCCTGACAAACAATAATAACAATTCAAACACACTCCAAACTCAACTTTCGAAATACACCTGACCTTCTGAGTCCCTTCAAGCCTCATCTAAATCAGCTTTGAGATTTTTCGCTAGCCTCTTCGAAGCTTCGAGATTTTAGAACCTCGTGCCCGGAGCTCGTTCGTTTTGCTTCCGTTGTAAATGTCAGCTACTTAATGTCACAAACACACACACTCACAGACGAACCCATGCATTTGCGATTTTATTGAGGTGTTGCTGAACATGTGTTAAGAATTTGAGGATCATAAAAACAAAAACAATTACCGAAACAACAGCAGAAACTTCAACGAAGAATAGGTTGCAAATTAAATGAGCTTCTTCGCCTTTCTGTCCGTCCATTCGCCCGCCCGTCTCTCCATCCATCCGCCTCTCTGGTTTTCAATTTAAATGTCAGACAATAGAAATGTCTGCAACAAAAACAACACTGACGGTGATTACCATGGCCGCCATCTTTGAATGCAACTCTGTTTGGCGCGAAAATCGATGGCGGAAACAAAGGCAACAACAACAAAAGCCACGACTGCAACAAAAGTTCAAATATTTCTGAAAGGACAGAAGAATTTGCCATCGATTGTTTTATGAATGAAATCATATATAAGTTGTGTTATTGTTGTTATTATGGTTGTCGTTGTTGTTATTATTATTTTTGTTGTTATGATTATTGTTTTCTTAACACTCAATCCTCAAGTATTTTGGAATTACGTCACGTACGTCACGCTCATCCATCGCATGGCATACGTTAACATTTGAGTTTTATACGAATGCGTCAAGAAATAAACAAATAACAAAATAACATAACAAAACGAAGTGAACAGAAATTGAAGAAAAAAGAAGAAACATTTTACATATATTTTTTCGAATTCGCAAATATATATATATATGTTATTTAATTGTATGCTTATCTTTATTTAATTATATGTTTAATTTTTTTAATTGTTTTATTATTCGATTGCGATAGAAGATCATGCACGATAACCCTCTCTCTCTCATATTTTAATTTGCGACTTTATTTTTCACTCGCATTTCCTTCAACCCGAACACAATTCTTCCGTGTTTTGTTTTTCCATAAGCTATTTTTAAATCCAGTGAATTCTAGCTGACTGATTTAGTTATTTCGCTCGCAGTAAATTTCTCATTTTTATCGGCATTTTCTGACATTAGTCTGTCGATATATTATACATATATATATGTGTGTTGACTTTGCTCGAAAGGAAATGTCACGTTTTCTCCATTCGTTTAGTTCATAGAAAACTTGATAATATTTTGTTAACCCTCTAAAGTTTCCGACATTGACGTTTCTTTCTTAAAATATTAAAAAAGTTTTAAATCTTCTCCCTTACCATCCTCAATATTTAATTATTCTCTTGCAATATAGTCATCTTTTGATTTCGTAATTATTTTCGAGCTTCGACTTTCATTTTCATTTGCGATCTATTTTTTTCTTCAGTTTCTGTTTCTTTTGTTGAAAAGAAAAAAAAAGAACTCTTAACCTTCAGTCAACCGCGCGCACTTCACTCAAGTGAACTTCTTCTTCCCTCTCCACTTGACTCCTCTTCTCGAGATGTTTGCATCCTCTCTCTGTCTGTTCATCTTTCCTCGTCTCTGTTTGTCCACGCGTCTGTCCGTCCGTCCGTCTCTGTCAATCTTCGTCGACTTGACCAACATTCGAGTGCCTCTTGGACCCATTCCGTGTGCTTGAGCAGCGCCCACGCTGCTTCTTCTGCTTGTGCTTCTGGTCCCAACCGTCGAGGTGTCTGCACTCCACTTGACGGCCCCGTTGGCGGCCTATGGAGCTGTTTCGATATTTTTCGGATTGACTTTTGTTTTCTTTCGTTGGCGAAATCTCTTTTGCAATGACTCTGTACATGTAATTGTTTCATCAAAGTAGGCCTTCGACGCGTTGAAATTTTCACCCACACGGTAACTTTTGTTTTCAACTCGTGAAGGAGTTATTTCATAATCCCGCTCTGCTCTTTGGTTTTCCCTCTTAACCTTCCTTGTATTTATTGTTTTTAATTATGTTTTTCGAAATTAAATTTTCTTTGGTTTTATTATGTTTTGTTTAAAGCACTAAACTTTTTGTTGTTTAAAAAAAACATTAATTTGGTAATTAACTTTATTTTTCAAAAAAAGAACTATAAAATTTGTTTAATTAGCTTTTGATTTCAAAAACGAAAAATTAAAATTTTGTAATTAACTTTATTTTTCAAAGAAGAAAAACTTACAATTTTTGTAATCAACTTTATTGTTAATTAAAAAATGTACACAATAAAAAATTTTGGTAACATTTTTGTTTTTCAAAAAAGTACAAAAATATAATTGTTTAATTTAAAATTATTTTTCAAAGAAGTACAGAAATTAAATTTGTATAATTTTGTAAAGAACAAATTTCAAATTTATCTTCTTCCAACATTATAGTTTCAGACTAATGATTTATATACTCATTCATTTATACATAAATCGTCTTTCTCAATTCTGTATTCCCTATAAAAATGTTCCCACGATCTTGTTCGCACTTTTAACACCCTCAGAACCGTTAGGGCAACCCATTTCTGCATCCCATTATCTCATCATCTCAACTTCCTCTCGCCCACGACGTCTTCTTCGCTCCTCCATCGAAAGCGAATCTGATGACGCGTCCCCGCCTCCAAATCATCTTCACACAAATCCTCTCCTATCAGGCTGCATCGTCTCCTTGGTTCGTCTTTTTTGCTTCGTCTCCTTTGCATCCTGTCTTCTGCTTAATTTTCGATCTTCCCCGATCTTCATCTGTCCCTCCTCTGGTCACAGACAATTTTTGGTCTCAAGATCTGAGAACTGTTAACGTGATCTTCGTCTGGTTGGCTGGGATTTAATTTTTGTTTTTATTATGGTTTTATTTCTACGGCTTTTATTTGGTTATTGTGGTTGTTGTTGTTGTTTCTTTATCTGTTACGTCTTCGAAACAACTTTTGGCATTTCCGTTGCGAATTTTCTTGACTCTTGTTTATTTATTTATTTGCCTCTATCTCTCTCATCCTTCTTTGAAGACGTGTTATTTCCTCCTCTTACTTCTATTTGCGCTTCTGTGTTTGCATTTGTTATCGTCATTGTCGTTGTCGATATTGTTGTTGT
Source organism: Coelopa frigida (assembly GCA_017309665.1). NCBI lineage: Eukaryota > Metazoa > Arthropoda > Insecta > Diptera > Coelopidae > Coelopa > Coelopa frigida. Next base: position 15,160,874 of record CM029565.1, read on the forward strand.
TGTTGGTAGTTTGGTTGTAGTAGATGCCTTTGTCTTTGTCTTTGAATTGGTTTTTGTTGGTGATGCTTCAGGGCTCGAAAATCAAGTTGTTTGTGTTTTTAATTCAGGCACCGTCAACGGGTTCCAATTTTAAACCAAAAAAACAAAAATTAAAAATATAAAAAAATAAATCAAATGTATACCAAAAAACTGTGAATATCGTTGTCAAATAAAATATACTTCATTGGGATCTATTGAATATACATGTCAATTTAATATTAATGATTATTTTATCAATCCTATCCTATTAATTTGCAACAATTACTAATTTATCATATATTCTCTTTCTTTCTTTCTAGGTATGTATTTCGTTCTGACATTTCACAATATTCTCACTACCTACAAGGTTGATCTGGTAAGAATGACCATCACAATCGTCTGTGAATCGTGGATCCTTGAAATCTCTGGAAACGTGTTTTCAAACAATATTTTCTAATTATTAATTTCCCCTATCGCCAGAGCTGAATTAACTTCAAAATCAGCTCGCTTTGCATAGATTTGGAAAGGACAACGAACTCGAGTTCAAGTCGAGCCATCGTTTCTCTTTCAATTGAAGTTCAAACAACATTCGAATGCAAAACAATCGCATTGAAGGTTTGAAGAAAGAGGGAGGGGAGGTTGACTGATTGACCGCAGGTTGATTTCACATTATTTTACGCACGTTCACTGGACGCGACGATCTATAAAATTATGATCCACGGCGGTTATGTGCTCGAGGATGCTTTTGTTTGGTTAGAGGAATTCGTTGTGTTTGAAATGTAGATACCAAAAAAAGTCAAAAGTCTAAAAAAATAAATATTCCAAAGTCTCGACATACAAAAGTCTTTAAGAAATCGATATACAAAAGTCTTTGGAAGATCGATATTTGGGTATTTTATGATTTACGAGCATTTTATAAGATAAGGAGGCCGAAGGAAAAATTAAAGAAAACCATTAAGACTCGTATCTAAAACCCCTTCAGTGTCGATTGACTGACAAATAGATATGGTAACAAAGCGATTGACTGACAAAGCAATCGATATATCGATGACAACAACAATAAAAGCAACGTTGTCGATCTCAATCGATTGTTGTATTTTTGGTCCAAAGACGATTTAAAAAATATTCATATCAACTTGAACCAATGCGACCACAAAATTCATATAACAATGCAAGAATTTATTCGAAAAAATAATTAATCATCGGAAATTTGCGAAAAATTAAAATGGATTATATTTCAAAACTTGTTATTATGCTTAATGGTTGTATTTGTTGTAGTTGTTGTCGTCCACTGTTCGGTTAACAGAAGGCTTCCAACTGTCAATATTTTACGATTTTCGTCGTGCCTGCGACTTTTTGCCAACTTAATTCAAGGTTAATTGTCAAAGACTGTATTTTTTTTAGTTAATCTTCAGTGTGCGACCAAATTTTGTATGATATTTTTTATTTTTCATTTTTCGTTTATTTTTCTTTGCATTCTTCTTCTTTTCTATTCCGATGCTATTGTTGATGCTGACTTTGACGCTCATTCGTGTACAAGTACTTAACAAATTGTAGTATTTTGTTGTTGGTTTGTTATTTTCGTTGTTATGTTATTGCTGTTGTGATTTCAATAGCATCCAGCTAGGAGCTTTGCTCTCGTCTGACCTTAATTTACCTTAACTCGACATTAATTGCTTTTGATTTTGTTTTTCCTAACGTCCGACAGTTGGTGGGAGAGTGAGTGAGAGAGTGACGAAGAGAGAGGGGGGAGAAGAGAAGGAAGCGCCGTAAGCGCTTGTTTCAGTTTTGATTCATCACTGATTGATTATAAATTGCTTTCAACACGAATTAGAGAAACATTAAATACAAAAGCAATAACAAATACAAAAGCAATAACAAATATAACAACAATGATAATAACAAATACATAAGTAACAACAAATACAATAAAAGCAACAACAATAGTTCAATGTGATGCGCAACATTCGGAACCTCCAGCAACATGTGGCGAAAACAAAACAAAAGACTTAAGACACGAACGCTCCAGCAAAATGCAAATTTTCTATTCCTCATCAACCAATTAACCAACCTATGTGTGTGTGTGTGTGTGTTTGTTTAGCTGTCTGTGTTGCTCTTGGTTTTTGTCATTCATGACGCGTTCATCTTTCGACTGCAGCCGCTAGCGTCGACGTCGACTGCGCGGTCGCCGTTCGTTGATCATGCGCTTGCAATCGATTCCGATTTGGATGGATTCAGTTGTTGTTCCTCGTATTGTCTCCCTGTCAGCCTATGCTTTTCATTGTCTCTCTCTGTCTCATCTTCTCTCTATTTCTCTCCCCCTCTCTCTTTTTCCCCCCTCTCGCTCTCTCCCTCTTCCATCATCTCTCTAGTGTCTGTCCGTCCCACCTTTGTCTTCGGAGTCACGCACTTTGTTTATTGAAAATAATTTAATTGGCTCAGTTGCGACGAACAAAGGCACAGACAGAAATACAGCCGTTCAGCGCGACAAACAGACGACGGATGGACAGACATCGTAGTTTGTTGACCCAAAATATATCCACATGACAATTGTATACGCTCGATCGAATACCATGAGTTTTTAATTTCCAACGTCTCTCGTTTGAATAATTTTTGTTTTGAGTTATTTTTGTTATTGAATTATTTTTATTTCAAATCTAAATCAAATGTATTTTTAGCGATTATCCGCATTGGCTGACATTTGTTTATACACATTATTTTTTTAGTCTTTATATCAGTGTTTTTTTTCGACTTTTGCATAAATTTAGTCGTTATGTTTCGTTGGGATTCCGAGCACTTGCGATTCTTGGGGCGCACTCACTCGCGATTCCAGGCAGGCGCGCAGGCGATTCATATTTCATGTCGTCGTCGTTTGTCCATCGATTGTCGTTTCCGTTTGCAGCTGGGCCAACCGCCAAGACGACTTTGTCGATGTTTTGTTGTGCTCGTTACACATCACAGTTTAATGCAAATGCAGTGTCTGAAGATATGCAGCCGTCTCTACAGCGAAAACATCGGCGATAAATCACAACCGAAGCGGATATCGCCAATTGTGCAACATTAACAATCGTCGATTTGAGAATATTCTGTGCGATTTTGTAAGGAAAATTAACTTTGCAAAAGAGTTGTAATTTCCATTTGCCGATCAAACAAAAGACTTAGAACACGATTTCGCCTTCAAGCGGTTCGTCCGAAGAATCGAATACGACAATGAACTCGCGGCAACCTCGTACCACAAAAACTCGCATGAGAATTCTTATTATTATTTCTTAATCCCATGGTCAGCTGTTAATTTTCCACTCGTATATGCCAAATTATGAATTTATTATTTATTTGTTTTGTTTGCCTTTCATCAATCGTTTGCAGGCGCAGGAAGTTCCCCCGCCCAGAATTCCACACGCAGCATCAGTCCAAATAACTCCACCTCAACGAGTCAATTCAGCTTGCATCACAACAGTTCTGGCAGTTTAGGCAGCTCGACGCCCACCTCGATCCATCCGCAGGTGAGACTAGAAAACAAACATCTCCTTTCATTTCATTATAATTCAATTTCTCTATCCACTTGCAGTCATCGGTGACCACGTTCAAGCAGTCGCCCAACACTTTAAACGGCAACGGTTCGATTCTGGACGCCACCATGCCAGGTGGAATCCCAACTCCCGGAACGCCAAACTCTAAAGCTAAGGTTAGTAGGGATCTTTCACTTTGAATTTATTTTACTAAATTTTTCTCTCTCTCTCTCGATTTCAGGACAATTCCCATTTCGTCAAGATTGTCGTAGCTTTGTATCCCTTCAAGGCCATCGAAGGAGGCGATCTATCACTGGAAAAGGTGAAATCAACATGAGTTAATAATACTAATAATAAATTATTCATACTCGTCCCCATCTCTTTGAACAGAACGCCGAGTACGAGGTAATCGATGATTCCCAGGAGCATTGGTGGAAGGTCAAAGATGCCCTCGGCAATGTCGGCTACATCCCCAGTAATTATGTTAAGCCCAAAGCTCTCTTGGGCCTGGAACGTTACGAGTGAGTTTTTGTTATTTAATCTTTATGTTTTTCCTCGTTTTTGTTTTCCTTCCCACCGCCGTCCGTCGTTTGTTGCTGTCATTAAGTCTGTTAATGATTTTTCGTCTCGGACAAACGACTCGGACTTGGAAAACCGAAAACTTCGGCACGAGTTTCGTAATATTTTTGTTTTCGTCTTCGTGACGAAGAAACTGGTTTCCCCATTGTGATTTTACAAAATTATTAATTTTTGTTATTCATTTACAAGTGTAAAATTGAGATTTTATGCTAATTTCCGGCAAATTAAAAACAAAAGTCTCAATACACCAAATCTATCCATATCTTTCTTTACTTGACATAACCGAAATTAAGTCGATTTTCCATGGTTTCCTCCTCCTTCTCGTTGCAGATGGTACGTTGGCGACATGTCCCGCCAGCGCGCCGAGTCGCTTCTGAAGCAGGGCGACAAGGAGGGCTGCTTCGTCGTCCGCAAGTCGTCCACTAAAGGTCTCTACACATTATCGCTACATACCAAAGTGTGAGTCATCCCATCTCCATTACTTAAAGAACCAAATTTTCTAATTAATTTCCAACTTTTCATCTCCATAGTCCACAATCTCACGTCAAACACTATCACATCAAGCAAAACGCACGCGGCGAATACTATTTGTCCGAGAAGCACTGCTGCGAGACGATCCCCGATCTGATCAACTACCATCGCCACAACTCGGGCGGCCTCGCCTGCCGCCTGAAGTCGTCGCCATGCGACCGACCAGTGCCACCAACGGCGGGCTTGTCTCACGGTAAGATTGGAAATCTTTTTTATTAAAATCATCACCCTGATTTCAATTGCTTCTTCTAGATAAATGGGAGATCCACCCGATGGAGTTGATGTTGCTCGAGGAGCTCGGCTCCGGCCAGTTCGGCGTGGTGCGACGCGGCAAGTGGCGCGGCTCCACCGACACCGCCGTCAAGATGATGAAGGAGGGCACCATGTCCGAGGACGACTTCATCGAGGAGGCCAAAGTGATGACCAAGTTGCAGCATCAGAATCTGGTGCAGCTGTACGGAGTCTGCTCGAAGCATCGTCCCATCTACATTGTGACCGAGTACATGAAGCACGGCTCGTTGTTGAACTATTTGCGCCGGCACGAGACCACGTTGATCGGCAACATGGGCCTCTTGCTGGACATGTGCATCCAGGTGAGTTTCAAAAGAGCAGGTGGAAATTAAGAATTCTCTTGATCACTGTTTTTCTCTTCCTTTCCATTCCAGGTGAGCAAAGGCATGGCCTACTTGGAGCGCCACAACTACATCCATCGCGATTTGGCCGCTCGCAATTGTCTCGTCGGCTCCGAGAACGTCGTCAAGGTGGCCGACTTCGGGCTGGCTCGCTACGTGCTCGACGATCAGTACACCAGCTCGGGCGGCACCAAGTTCCCGATCAAGTGGGCTCCACCCGAGGTGCTCAACTACACGCGCTTCTCCTCGAAGAGCGATGTCTGGGCCTACGGTAGGTGGACGATGACTTCTTGATTTTCAAGGATTACATTAATTATTCTTACCTTCTCTCCAGGTGTCCTCATGTGGGAGGTGTTCACGTGCGGAAAGATGCCCTATGGCCGCTTGAAGAACACCGAGGTGGTGGAGCGTGTGCAGCGTGGCATCATTCTAGAGAAACCAAAGTCCTGCGCGAAGGAGATTTACGATGTGAGTGTGACAACATCTTTCTCTCTATCTCTATTTCAATTAATATCCGTCTATATTTTTCTCTCAGGTCATGAAGAAATGTTGGTCCCACAGTCCCGAAGATCGTCCGTCGTTCCGCGTGCTCAAAGAGCAGTTGGCTCTTGTCGCCCAGACGCTCACCGACTAAATTCGAGCAACAGTCATCCCAAACAACAGCAACAAACAACGGCAACAACATCCTCTTAACTAGCGGATAATCTCTTGTCGGAACGCAAAAAGTCGTATTTAACCATAAGAAATGTGTGACGACATCGCATTTTTTGTTTTCATATAAACAGATAAAAACAGTTTGAAGAACAACTTATAAAAAATATCAAATTTATAAAAACATATAAAAAATAATAACTAAAAAACTGTAGTTAAGAGCAAGTACAGTAGTAAGAGAAGAAGAAGACAACAACTGATAAATTTAAAACTAAACTTAATGAACAAAACTAACAAAATTTTATAATAACTACAACAACAAGTTTTTATATACCAACGCATAGATATAGACGAAAAAAGACCACAACAATGTGTGTTGATAGGTGTTTTTTTTTTTGTTTTTTAAGGAATGAAATATCGTTTTCTTACAATTTGAAAAGAAATGCATTTTTGTATTGAATTTTTTGTATGCTTGAAAATTTACCTCTAAGTGTATTTGTATTTATTATTGTAACATCAACACAACAGCAACAGAGTGTGTTTTTGAATACTGCATAGAAATGGAAACAAAGCAAAAACTGAGAATGAGAAATTATTGTTAAGCTTAAGATAAAATAAAAGCGAAAGTAATTAATAGAACGCAACTGACTCTCTGACTAATGGTAAAGTTTTATATGCGAAATAAGCAAATCCATAGAAGAAGAAGAACTTTTAGTATATAGATCTGTGGAAAGCCTAGTGTTAAGTTTTCAAAGAAATATTTGCAGTAGCGCGTTTTTCAAGATTTTGTGCAAAACAGAACGAAGATGCAGAGGACGAACGAAGAACGTGGCAATCGTCGTTGAAAAATACTATAAAATTGTGCTATAAAAAGAAGTTGCTTCTCGACTTCGACTTCAATTGCAATCGTGTTTAACTTGTTCTGAACAAAAGCCAATTTCAACTTAGTTACAAACATAAACTATAATCCTTAAAATTAACGGACGGAATAGCGAAGGAAAAGAAATTAATGTTTAAAAGAAATACAATTTAATTAATTTATATTTACTTGTGATTTATTTTTAAACATGACTAAAGTTAAAGTTACATTTAATTTTACGCAAATACTTCAGCCCATGACATGCTGAATAAGGGTCGTCGTGAACGTGTGCGAACGGACGAATCGACCGACTGACACGCCCACTTTTGCTCAATTCTTTGCTTTATTTGTTGTATGTAGTTTCGTGGCATTTGTTGTTGGGTTTTTATTTTTCAATAAACAAAAAACGAAATTGTGTGAGGAAAAGAAAAATCCAATAATAAGGCTTCAAAAATATCTCATTTAATTTAATGTCATTTTTATTATGATTTCCTTATATTTTATGGTTTTATATTATGTTTTATGTTCATTACATTTTTATTTCTGTTTGAATCAATGAAATCGATTATTTCACAATTTTTATAAATATCTTAAATATATTTGTATTTACATGATTTATTATTTTTGTAATTTTAAGTTTTGATTTATGATTAATTCTAGAACTTAACATAATCATTTAAAAAAAAAATAAACAATTTTCAAATTTGTAAAAAAAACCCTTGTTTCTATTCCGACATTTATTTATTTTCTATTATTCTTCTCCGAAGAAAATCATTTTTGACTTGGTTTTAATCCCATTCGATATTTGATTATTTTTTATTTATTGTCTTCTCGCACTTTCGCTCTCTCACTCACTCTTTATTCTCTTGGCTTTGACACCTTTTATCAAAAATGATTGCATACTTTTAGGCTTGCTTTTTCAAGAGGAACCAAATGCAGAAGACAAGACGATCTCACAGAAATCGATATGCATGATACAGAAAAAAGAAGAATGAACCAAGTAGCAACCAAATCCAGTTTAAAGTTACTAATAATAAACTAATTCGTAGTAAATGGTTGTAAGTCTAAAAAGCTAAAAGTGAATAGAATTAGAAATACGGGTTTGGTTTATACGATTGTGACAAAAGTACGATGCGAAGTAGAAGCAAGATAATACACCAAATAAATAATAATTACAATACAATGGAAATCATATACATAGGCACTAGGGATCATTTCGAACATCATCAAATGCTTTTTTCATTATAGGCGGTCCTTTGACACTACATAATATATACACATATGTATGTCTTCACTGCAAGGATAACATTGAAATACAAATATTCTAAATGTCAATATAAAATTGTCAATAATTGGCTTCCATTAAAATTATATCCGTTCCCATATCGTCTTCTCAATTATTTATGAAATCTTTTCCGACATTCCAGGAATATTATGCTTAAATTTCATCGTTCATTCATTAATGGAACCACAAAATAATGCTTTTTAAAAACTATCATTCTCATTCGAAAAATATTCTCAATACCCATAGGATTACCATTCTATCATCATTACCATGAATAACCTGCTTCACCAATATTCGATGCATCATCATAGTTCACAAATTGCATGATCATTACGTCATTATGACGTATATATATATGAGCTGATATCGTTATAATAGAATAATATACACGATACATATTCGAAATGCTTTAAAAGATTCAATACTGAGAAATAACGAGAATATAAATCTCTCGATTTGGAACGGTTTCACAGAAGGAACAAAATATCATTTAGATTATACAAATTCAATGTAATATAAATTAAAAAGAAGTAACCACAGAATTATAGAAATACCATAAACGAGGATATCAGAAACTACAGACAGACGCCGATGAGAAAAAAACATTAATTGATTACTTTACATACACCAACGTCCAATGCGTAGAGCAAAACATATAGAAAACAACTATATACGATACCATAATAATAGAAAATTTATACTTTTGTACATTTTTCTCGCATTCAACAAAAAAATTAATAAAAAAAAATATTTTGTTCATATAAATTGCGTATATTGAGCCACGCTTATTTGTAGCCATAGACATTTTTTAATGAAGCATTTTGTAAGAAATATTTTGCATTTTTATAAATAAAATAATAAATAAATAAATGAAAATAATAATACTGATGAGGTCATATATTGAATGAAGATACATTATGCAAATTCTATATTGTTGCGAGAGAAGTCAAGATAAGTCAAGATTTGTATTGTATATCGCAAATGTGTCGCATAGAATTATTATCTAGATTAAGTTGAAAATATATATATGGAAATTAATCATTCAAATAAATATGAAATTTCATGGTGATATTACAACAAATAAATAAATACATTTACACGCATTGCCGTTGATACTTTAACAGAAATTCTCTGCTGATTTCTAGGATAGAATAGAGATTGGATAGGATAGAATAGAATGGTAAGAGGTATTGAAAGAAGAAGGTAAAAATATTTAAAAAATAATTAATATAAAGTAAATATAATTGAACAATTAAAAATATGATTAAATATAATGTAAATAATTCAAAACAAAATTTATATAATAAATAGTGTAAAGTAAAGCTTACTCCATCGAGAGATCACTATTGAAGATATATTTTATAACAACGATGGATAAACTAATGGTTGATAGAAACTGTGTTGCTTCTCAGAGTGGCGGTGAAATGTTAAAACTTTTAGAAATCATATCACAGCCAGCTTTGAGGAGCGCTACGGTTTCCAAAGCATCATAAAAAGTTATTTTGTTCAAGATGGTCTTCTGAAATTATTATCTATTTTTTTATTTATCTTATATATATTAATTGAAAGTGATTTCTACCTATATAAATGGAAGATTATGGTGAATGAGAACACTTTGTCCACAGAAACTCCGCAACTTTTGTGTTGGTTGGAATTACTCATGTCTTCAACGGCATCGGTGGAATATATAGTTGGCTGTAAATACATGATCGTTGATTGATTAAAAGTCGCCCACTGAGACATGAAACTCGTGGTTAATGGTTGGTTGCGGAAGTTCTTAAAAATAAAAAGTTGATCGAGAAAATAACAACAATAACGAGAACAACGTGCACTCCAAATATGGATTGAGTAAAATTAAAGTCTCTATGATTTTGAGCTTCAGCAGCAAAAGGCAGCAACGGAAATTGAATTAGACGAGATGAAGGTGTGGAGGAGGAGGTTCATCTGATTAAAAATAAGAAAAATGTAAGACAAAAAATTAAAATATAAAAAATAGAAATTATACTGAAACTGAAGCGCAGTTACGCGATCGATCCAGAGGCTTCAAGCAGATCGATCGAGCGTAGGTGAAGGTCATGCGAGGTGAATTGAAAGCTCCTCGAACAAGTTGTGAGAAATTTCGAAATTATGGTAAAGCAATTGAAGCGTGGTGATCGATAACTGGGTAAAATACAAACACCAACAATAACGACGATGTCGATGGGGAACTGCACCCAATGGGAAAGTGGAAAAGTGGGCGGAGGTAGCAGGGGTGGGCCCGAGGTAGGGCCCGAGAACTTCCGTCGTCTGTCGCTGCGAAAGGTCGAGACGACTGGTGATTGAAGTCATCCGATGATAAGATCAAATTAAAAATTGTTTATTTTCTAATAAACATTTAGATGACCTTATAACAAGAAAATAATAGCAAAAACATCATCAAGAGCAAAATCAACAAGTCCATCATCAATAATAAATTCAAGATCAATTATTAATTGTGAAATTAGGACAATATTTTTTAATAATTTTTTATTATTTATATTTTCCTATTGTATATTTAAATTAATACTTTTTATTTTATTATACAAATTCTATTCATATTTAAAAATAAATTTAATGAAATTTATTTATATTAATTTGGTCTATTAAATTTTAATATTAATAAATTGTGCCCAGACATTTTCTTCATGATTGTTAATTAGTAGAATAAAAAGAACAAGTGAACAGTGCGTTCTTTTGATGCAGTAGAAAATAATAAAAAATAGGTGACAACAATAAAAAAACAACAACAAAATGCAAAATAAGGTTAATTGATTTCAATAAAAACGAAAGCTCTCGCCACAGCGCCCTCGGTAGACGAAGACGGAGGCTGACCATATGGTCTTGCCAGCAATTGTTGTCATTGTTGATTGCTCTTGCTGCTGTTGTTGTTTGCTGTGATTGTTATTGTTGTTGTTGTTGTTGGAGACTACTGTTTAAGGCTCGTTTATGCAACGAAGATGACATGCAACGGAGTCCAATTAAATCCGGCGTCTGTGAGTGACGCGTGCGAACCTGTTGCTTCCTATTTTGGAGCCGCCCCGAGCTCCAGCAAAGGGCAGACGGCGATTTGGCGGTCATCAAAGGTTGAGCGAGGAAGGTAAAATTTCGATATTGAAAATTTGCAAAAATAAATTTAAAAATAACTTGAATTTTAACATTTTTCAATTTAAAATATAGAATTTATTTTGTAAAAAATTTCAAATTCGGCATTTAAGTTATTGAGTATATTTTGTAAAATCTATTAAAATTCTCATAATCAAAATAATTCGAATAAACATGCATGACACAAAGTTCATAAATAAAGTTAAAATATAGAAATAAGCTTCTAATTTAAATAACATATAAATACATAAAAAAAGAATTGACATGTAAAATAAATCAATCTTATATTTGATTGATAAATTGAAAATAACTAAATAAATCTAAAACTAACATATAAAATAAATGAATGAAAAATAAATAAATAAGTCAAAAATAAATCTAAAATCTATAAAAAAATTAAAAATAAATAAGTCGAAAATAACTAAATAAATCTAAAATGAATGTATAAAACTAAAATAAAAAACAAATATAAAAATTATTAAAAAAATACCAGTTTCATTTACTATATTCCTTTGGCAGCTCTGGCAATCACTTCGGCCGCTCTCTCTCTCTCTCCCCACTCAGCTGAGCGAGGGAAGCTCCCACTGTTATTTGCGCTCTGCAGCTCTGTAAGCTCGCGAAAGCTTCCGGCACTCGTCACAACTGTCGCTGTCCCAGACAGGCAGACGGACGGACAGCACGATGTCGACGTCGGCCGGGTCTGGCGTTCAAAAGCCGCGCGGCGACGGAATCCCGCAGTCAGTTGAATTTGAACAGCGCCTCGAATCGGTCGACACTCGCTAACGACACACGCGCCCACCTCTCGCTTCCTCGCACCACCCCTCGAATAAAAACGACTGCCACACGCCGAAACTCGAATCTCGATCGTCGAACGTCGCACGTCAGACGGTTTTCTTCCAATCGCCACTTGAGTTCAGACCGCGACTCGGTCTCTGTCACTCCAGCGTCTTCTCTTTCGCTCGCGATCTGTTCGCCCACCAACATCGTCATCGCCGTCGTGTGAAACACATGCTTCATTAGAAGCCTGCCAAGGACTCAAAGGACTCGTTGTGTGACTCAGTGAACTCGTGCGTGGTCGCCGGGCTTCCGAAAGATTCCGAAACACTAAAATTTGTGAACAAAAATCGAGAAACAGAAATTTTCTAACAAAAATCGAGAAATAGGAAATTTTGAACAAAAATCGAGAAACGGAATTTAAAAAAAAATAGAGAAGGCGAAATTTTTGTATAATAATCGAGAAACACAAATTTTTGAACAAAATTCGAAAAACACAAATTTTTTGAGACGAAGCCAGGAAGGAAGTCGAGTGAAAGGACCTCCAGGACAGCGACCAGGAAGCCGTAAGTTTTCTCTCTCCATGCCAAAGGTCTATTTGCTTGTGGGCGAGTCCTCGGGGTGGCAACTCTGTTGGTGGCATCGCGTGTTGTTGGTTTCTTCGTCGCGTCCTCTTGAGTCGAAGTTCATTGACTGAGGTTTCGCAGTTTGTTTGTCTGTTTAGTCTCTCAGTGGCGGTTGTAATTGTTGTTGTTTTGGTTTTTCTCCTCCTTTTTGTTATTTGGCTTTTTCTCATCACTGTTGTTATTTTAGTTTCGTTTTTGTTGTTGTGCATTTCAGTTGTTTTCGCGTCGTATGAGTGATTTTCCCTCAAATACTTTTCCCTTTTCCAACCGAAACATATAAAAAAAATCCAATATATAAAAACTAAAAAATAAATAAAAAATTTAAAGAAATAAAATAAAATTTAAAAAAATAAAATGAAACTTAAAGAAATAAAATAAAAATAAATTATCCCATATAGCGGCATAGTTTCGGTTTCCCTTTCGATTTATTTTCGGTGGAAAGCACCATCCATTGCCAATTGATGTTTCTCATTGGAAAAAAGCAATCATTTCGAGTCTTGCGATAATCATTTTTCTCCTTACAACAATAGACAAGATTGTTATGAGTCTTTGTTTTTCTTTGTCTCTTATTTGATCTTGTTGTTTTTAGTTTTTTTGTTTACGTTAGATTGCCGTGTCTTCGTCTCTCATGGTACATTTGTGATTTTTTCAATTTTCTCTCATTACCTCCGGCTCCAGACTTCGAATCAAAAGGCAGGCACTTTTTTCTTTTTTCGCCTCGGGCCAAAGACTATCGCCGCACAGTGGGACACGCGGACCTAAGAGCGGTACTCCATTCTACCTGCCTACTTAACACCGCCCCGCCCCCTCTCCGCCCCTTTTGCACCTCTAGAATAATTTCTCAATCGCACCTTTGTTAGAGTTTTTTCTATCGATCGTCTTCCGCGATTCTGTGAAAGAAATCTTTGGAAATGAAAACAAACTCCATGACATCATCATCCACTTCTCTTCTCCGGCTCACTCGAGCCGCCGTCCCTCTCACACCCTCCCTTGGAGGTGCCGCCGCGCCAACCGGTCTTTTTTAATCCCATTTGTCTAAGCCGCGCCAGCGACCGACTTCGTTAACTTTTATTTTTGCCATTTTTTCAGCTCTTGTTTTTTGTTCCTCCACCTTTTTGGCTTTTTAGAAATTCGAGAAATTAACTCAGAGCTCGCTGTGTTGGGTTTTTTCAACTTTGTTCTTTTTTATTTTCTTATCTCTTTATTTTCTATATTTTCGCCAGAACAACAATTTCTAAAAAGAAGTTCGATTGCGATTTATGCAAATTAAATTTTTCATATCGAAATTTCTCTGTGATTTGCAAAATTTTTGCGAAATTAAATGTTTGTTTCTCAACTTAATGCCGGCTTCCGGTTATGGGAAAATTATTGCAGAATTAATGCACAGTTTCTCTTGATTGCCCTGGAGCCTCGAGGAAATTAGCCCTAAATTATTATTATTATTTTTTGTTTAAATGTCTATTAAAAGAAACCTCTGAGAGAAGATCTTCTAATGATTTATGACACCCATGTGTTCGTGACATCCACATCCTCAGATGATGAATCGTAAACTCCGACCTTTCCCGCATTTCGACATCTAGCCGAGAGTTTTTCTCCCCCGCTCCATCACCTCGTTTCGTCTCGCTCTTTCTGAATGAAACGATGTTCTTTTATGAGCAATCGCCAAAAGAAGCCATCGATGTCCATTCGGCCAACTCTTATTGGTAACATACATAATAACGTCGAGTTGTTATTTTTTTGGTTTTAGTCGTTTTACCATAACTCGTTATGACCATAAACACCGGCGTTGCCACAGAATGGAGAACAGTCAGACACACAAACGGCATCATGAAAAGCGCTCGAAACGTAAACAAGTAAAATTCCGTCAAATTAATTAATTGAAAGAAGAAATGTGTCTCTGGCGTATTGAGCATTCAGCCGGTGTCTCATGCCGCAAATTGGCAAATGGCCAAAAACGGAGCGGCCAAAACAATGAGCCATCAGCTGTCGCGTAGGGTGGGAGAAATTTTCACGTGGGAGACGTCGATGACTAGGGAAAGAGTGGGTCGAATGGGATGAGAGAATGAGGGAGAGAGAGAGAAAGAGAAGCAACTTGAAGCATTATTAATAGGCGACGAGTGCGAATGTGTGACAAATCAGTGGTGGATGAGCTAAAAACTATGATGATTTCGAAAGCGATGGGATGAAAATATAATTAATGAAACAATAACAAATGGACAAATCAACGTGAGAAAACCAACTGCGGGGGGAATTTCAATTGAATGTGCGAACTCACTCGATCATTACCAGCCATCATCTACCATGAATGGTACGAATAATGAATACATTAAGCTGGATGAATGAATGATGTATGGCTGGTGAAGTGGAGGAGATTCTGCTTAAAATTAAATTAATGAGAAGCAATTACTCAGTGAAGGAATCCGATAAAATAGAGAAAAAGAGAGTCAGAGACTGGAAAAATTAAAAAATATTATATGAGTAATTTCAGATTGAGCTAAAAAAACTAAAGAAACTAGAGATTAGATTTTAGTGCACACATTAGAAGAAACTTCGCTAAATGGTTTTCGAAAAAACCAACAACTAACTGTCAATTGCCAAACAAGTGTTTTTTGCTCCTCCATTTCTCACCTCTCTTTGTTTCCTCATTCAATAATATTTTCTGTTATTTGAGGGAGAAATTCAAGTTCTCACAACTTCCTGAACTGTTTGCTCAAGTTGTTGGCAAATTATTTGAGAAATATTTTTGCAAAACAATAAGAAAAACAATGCCAAGTTCTAAGTTCGTCAATGTCATCGTCGTGTCAGACTCAACTCTGACGTAATTTTGTTCGGAATATTTTATCTCTTCATCCATCATGTTTTCTATTAACTGTCTATTTTTTTTTTTTGCACACTTTTCCATTATTTCTCCTATGTTTAATTCTGTTTTTCTGTTATTAATTGTTTTCATTTGTTATTTTTTTCTGTTACTAATTTTTCTTTTTTTTTTCTGTTATTATTCTTTATCTTATTATTTTTGTTTTATTTTTTGTTTTATTATTTTCATGTTATTTTTTACTTTGTATAGATTTTTTCTCATTAGTTTTATTTGCTGCTCATTTCTTTTCTATTTTATTTATTTTCTGCCGGTTGTTCACACTCTTTAGAGTTGAGCTCATTGTTAAATTTATTCTCATAGAAATTGAGAAACGAGTTTCGGACGCATATTTTAAGCCATTCAACGAACTTCTTGGGAATAATTTTCAAATTAGTGTCGACGTTTCCGGATTTTCTCGCGGAAGCATTTACAGAATTACGTATATTTTTACTGTTACTTCCCAGTTGGATGGATAGATTTCTAAGAATTAAATTTTTAATATAACTTCTTGAGCCCATAATCTTAACTCAGGATTAATAACACAAGATCATAACCCAGAATCGATAACCTCTCCTCTCTCTTGAGATAGTTCCACTTAATATAGGTGCTGATCCGTTGATAAACCCACTTCTACCTTCACAGGTGACCTCACTTCGGTCGGACAGACCTGACTTCTCATGACGTCATCAACTATTCTATTCATGTCTAATTGCCAAAAACTGTTGACGTTCGTCGAGACAAAAGAACAAACAAAAAAAATATTCATGGTTAATAGCATTTAATGATGACGCCAACAACAATGACAACAGCAACAACAATAATAACAACAACTAATGGCTGACAAGCGCGACTCCTACGTTGAAATCGACTTGTTGTTGTTCTGACTGTTGTTGTTGTTATTAGAGCTGCTGTAAGTCGTTATTTTCGTCTAGATGACTTTATTGCGGTTTCAGATGTCTTTCTTATTGTTACCTGATGTTGATTTTTGCCAATGTTGTTGTTGGTATTTGTCTTAGATCAGGTTTTCGATGCTGGTCCAAAGCGATGCTGCGGCCAAAGAAACACGATCGGGCCCGATTGGAGAAAAAAAAAGACTAATTAAAAATTGTGTCAAAAAAATTAAGATATGATGCCATCTTGTTATGTGTACAATATCGAAAATAGCACGCAAAAGTTCAATTAAACGAAATTCTTCAATTTATTTACCTTTTGCCAACTGTAGGCACGAGACGATTTTGTTGTTATTTCACTTTTATTCTTTCCACTTGTTATTATTAATGACAACAATGAATTCAGAGCAAGAACTATGCGAATAAATAAAAATAAAAAAATAACACCAATAATAACGAAAACATCAACAATGATAACAACAAAATTGAAAACAACAATAACAAGAAGTATATAAATATCAATCATATCAACAACACGGCAACAACAAGAAAAACGTGAAAAATAAAAAAAGCAAAAAAGTTAAGTAAACAACAACAATTGCCGTGTGACATCATCGAGTTTGTTGACGAATTGAAGCTTCACCTAATCTTCCTTTTGCTCCGATTTCTTCGCTCGTCATTGAATTGCATTTATGTGATTTTAAAATTCAAGCTCCGTTTATTTCTATTCCCTCGTTTAGAAAGATTTATTTTGAATTAGTGCAAGATTTATCGACATTTTATTGACAACACAAAAGGAGGGATTTCGTTTATTTTTCGATAGAAATTATTACCATATTATCATAATCAAAAATCAAGTTAATAATATATGGAAATAAGTATAGTCTCGGCTTAAACAAATCCATCATTTATCCCATTTGCAATATTTATCGTTAAATCTCTATCAATAAAATATTTCGAGAATTTACTGTTTCTGCGACCTTGAGCCATAATTTCAATTTCGAAAACATATTTTCCCGCTATACCCCGAACGACACTCGAATTCCGCTCTCGGCACGGTCCACTTGCGCCCCGAGTTACCGGCTCATGTGCTGTACAAGGGAGGGGGAGGGCGGTAGAGCGAGAAGGAATGACATAACTCTCCGTGCTTCTCCGCACAAATTGCATATAATTACATTAAATTGAACAAAATTGAGATCACTTGATTTCGCATCAAAAATTCGTACAAATTTTTGAAGGAAAAACAAAAAACGCCCAAAACAATGGAATCGTTAAAAAAATGCACCCATTTGATACGAAAATATTTGGTGCTTATCTGAAGCATTTATTTCTGAAACGACATTCATGTGGATGGCGATAAAATAGTGCAAAAAGAAATATTAGAAAGCACATGAAGTCATGGTACAAAAAATATACACTGGTGGCAAAAATGTAACAACTGCAAAAATATCACATCAAGAAGTTCAATGAATTCTCATGACTAAGAATTTTCGCTCACTGTGATATCGTTGACTAATTCTCAGATGAGGTTGAGCAAATATTTGCATATAGTATTATATCAATTGTAATTAGTTGCAACAACAAATGCAACTGCAAGACTCAATATTGCAACAAATAACAATAAATGAATAACCGTTTGACAACAACAAGAAAATATGACAATAACAAAAACACATGACAACAACAAGAAAACACGACAAACAGGTTGGAAAACATTTCATATGTCGCATTTAGTTCACAAGTCAAAGGAGTGATTTGCGGAGAAAAATCACAAAAGTCATTAGAAAAAAATACTCAGCAGTGATTTGAGAAAATCACATGAAAGCCGGATTGAGTGTAGGAAGTTGACGACGTCTGGTTATTGGCAGGTTTCACGATTCGACTCGATGCGCCGAGGCGTCGGCCTCAAAACGACGCCCAGATAAGAAACAACTTCAGACGGCGTGACCTTGATTTCGACACAGCCGGGGGATTTGCGTGGATTCGAATGGGTGGCGAGCTGGCTGACTGAGGAAGGCCAATCGAGACGAAGAAACCTCCCTGAACCCTGAAATCGAAACGAAGGAAAAATACAAATATGTAATAGCGACAGCTGATGGGGTTTTTTTGGTTTCCTCTCAGTGCGCTCAGTGCAATGACTATTGATTAGTCACATTTCCACTCACCATCAATCGGGACCAAAACTCAACGACTACGACTTCATTCGCGCCCACATTCGATTCTAGGTCGCGCATACGCCGTGCAGCACACATCGACTTTCGACTTTTCTCGAAGAAATATTGAAATTTCTATCAAAGTTTTCTCGTAGTTTCATCGATGTTTCTCGAAGTTTCATCGAAGTTTACCATTTAAATGCATGTAAGCAAAGAGAGAGAAAACCAGGCGAAATACGATGTCTAGAGCTCCATAAAACGCCCGCCATTCGCGAAAGTCGCGTCAACTTCGCCACCCACGCAAGTCGACTACCTCGACTCCGACATCGACATCCAATTAAGGAGCCTCCTGTTCGAGCTCACAAATTGTGCCGCCCATCAGATCGATTCTCGTAAATATCGAGACGATTCGTCTGTTCGATGTTTTGGTCGTTTCGACAAAACGTCTACGAAAATCGATGTCGATGATTCACCGAACCGCGAAACCAGCCAAATTTGGTGATTTCAACCGACCATTGTGTTGTAGTTTTCGTTGTAGTTGTTTTAATTGTTGTTGTTGTAGTTTTGGTTTTTTCTTCGTTATTTCTTTGGTTTGGTGCTACTGCTTCCAAAGTGGGTGCTGTCAACGGTGGCAACAACCACCACAACAACATCTTAACTCGATCGAGTTTCAAGTTGAACAACGAGTGATTTAATAGAATTATATATTTTGCTCTCCATCTCAATTAGCTTGATGTCTTTTTATCGTTGTGGTTTTGTTATTGACAATATTTTATTTTTTATTTCGTTTTCTGTTATTTATGATGTAATTACCACGAATGCGTTCTCTGTTGCCTTGAGTCTGTCTGTCCGTCTGACGAACACCCACCATCTTCCAGAGTTTTAATTGTCCACATTACGAATGCTCACGGTCGTCTCCATGGTCCTTTGAGCAACAGTAATAATAACAAAAATAACAGCAAGAACAACAATAATAACAACAATAGTAACCATTATAGCAACAACAACAATTATAACTACAACAACCACACGACAGACGTTCATGGTCATTGGTTCCATTGTTGCTCATGCCATCGAAGCACGTGACTCGAAACGGACGATGAAAAAAATTCGTCAACCTTTCTGCGATGTTTGTCAATGATATCCTAACTTAAACTCTTTGGGTGTACAGGATCCTTGTAGCGGAAGCGACAGGAAGTCGGTGAAGCGAGCGCACTTAACGGTAATCGTTTTGTTGGCATCACTCATACCGTAAAGCGAGACGTCATGAGGGCCACACCTTTGGTTCAGGTCAGTGGATCTTGACCTGGATCGAATGGAAAAATGTAGCCCATGAATTCTTCTAATTCCGAATTTTCACCACCTCCTCATTTTAATAAAATTCTTCGAATTCCCACTCGATTTCCAAATAATGTTGCATGCAATGCGAATATTTCAACTCCTCCTTCTTTATTTCCACTTTTATTTCCTCTCTCAGTTTACCACACATTTTCACGTGATCCAATCTGAATAAATTATACAACAATTCGGATTTTTATTAATATATTCCATTTACCATTTTCCATGCTTTCAACACGTTTCCATCTGGTCGTCAAATTTTCCAGAACTTCTCCCCACCGTCTGAGGTTGAGTTTCAGTTTAAGTTCTTAATTGTAATCGAATCGTGGTCCTTTCGTCCTTCGTGAATTATTATAGCTATTAGTTGATTGTTGTTGGCATTATTGTTGTCGTTGACGCTGTTGTTTTTGTTGTTGTTGTTGTTGTTATGGCCACACTAGTCATGTTTATTCAATTAAGCCGGTCTCAAAATCACAGTAAGAAAAGCGGAAATGCAAATTTAATTGCAGTGTAAGAGAAGAAAAATTGCAGAAAAATGCTAATCGCAGAGGAGAAGAGAAAGAAAGCGATTGCCAAGAATATTAGAGAGAAAGACGGGTGGTATCTAAGAGGAGAAAATTTGCAAGAGAAGAATATAGTGATGAGGGTTATCAGCTTCATTAGCAGATAACATAGTTGTTGAAGAGATCATTTGGAATATCTATCAAATCCCGAAGAATGTGATTGTTTCTTTCTAAAAAAAATAAATGAGAAACAAGAGTGTGAAAAGGATAATGAAATCGATATAACACCTATTGGTGTTAGTTATCTATACTTCATGACCTCTTCACTGTTTATATAAGCACATCTAATTACCGAAACGAACGATGGGTATTTTGTTGGCCTAAAGCAAAGAGTTTCCCATAGGCTCAAAGAAGCCACAACAAACCCCAACTTGACCCACATCCATCAGCCAATCATCACCATCATTCACCCTAGAATAAGTATGCTTCAAAAGTCATATGTTTGTTAGTCTGTCCGTCTGTCTGTCCGTTTCCTTCATTGCCAGGACAATGAGCTGTAAACAAAAATCAATTGAACAAACTTCGAAAATGCTTCCACAGAAACAGCTGTCCGACCTGGCTCTCTGTATACCCGACCACTTGTCTATCCGACCTCTTGCCTGTCTGTCTACCCGACCTCTTGTCTGTCTATTTGTCGTTGTGTTCTTAAGCGAAGGAAGTTTCGAAATTTCTAGGACAACACAACGCGGTGCAACGTGAGCCTGTCACGACGAGTTGGAAGACACTCGTTCACAGGATGTGGGCGGATGGGCGTGTCCGATAATTTCCTTCAACCTTTCAACAACGACAAAAGCCTTTCGTGACGACAACAGCCTACTGTGCTTTCAGTTAGGGTTTCAATGTTTATTTTGACCCTCTTTTGGTAGGATGCGGGGTTAATATTTTCATATGAAGGAATTTTTCGGCAGCGCTGTTCCCCTCTTTCTCCTCTCTCTTCGTCTCTCTCCCTCACTATGTCTGTTTTGCTCCCCTGGACGACAAGTGTTTCGATTTTCTGTCAAGCGATTTGGGTGCTGTCGGAATTTCCTTCAGGCTTCGGTTTCATGTCGACTTCTTCTTGTTATTCTTCTACTTCTGCTTGCTTCTGTTGTTGTTTTTTAGATTTCCAATTGTTGTTGTTGGGGTTATACCGTTATTGTTGAGGTCTTATAGTTTTTGTTCCTATTGCTATTTATCCGTGCCACGGCGTGTCTGTTACCGATGTCTGCAGAACCCAATCCCATCTGAACTAACTTCAATTTCCTTACACAACCAAGGGCTTCCATTAACGAACCCTAATTAAGAGCCTCACATGCAAGCATAGGTTTACTTTTCCTCTATATCCACCAAATGTTTATACACCATTCGATTCTTTAGGCTTATTTTATCAATATACCATCGGCATCCCTTTGGACAGCTTTTTGACCTCGATTGCTTTGCGATCTTTGGGTTTCATGTCGCTTTAGTGATTTCGACATTGATTTATGGGTCGACATTTCAAGGTCCTTCGTCAGCTAATTCTTTTTGTACGAAATTAGTTTAGCACAAGGAACCTCGTTTCCGCTCACAAATTTCGCTCACATTTCGTCTCCTTTCCTCTAATAACTCAACCGTTATTGAGTTATACCACGACTAATCACTTGTTCGATTTTCTCACTTGTTGCGATTTCCGGCCGGAAACTAAGGTAATTTGGGCCTTGAGCACAAAGGCTAGAGAAGGGTCTTTGGTGGTCCTTACCATGGGGAGTCTCCTCGGGAAAAATAAATGATTTTTTGTGGGGAAAGATCTTATAATTTAATTTCCCCAGAAACTCTGCGAAACTTCAACTCAGAGAGTTTTCCTCGGACCCAGTGTCAATCTGGCATTTCGATTGTTTTTTGTATATATCTGTCAGCGATTTTCAATACTTTATTTATAAATTCTTCTCACAAACCAATCGAAAGAAAAACCACCTGCCAAAATGGTAGGTGGATGACGTTCAATAAAAAATCGCAACATGGATTAAACAAATTTTCTCTTTTATCCCTCTTCCCCTATCTATGCAGAAGGTATATTTTGCCCAGCGAAGGCGACCTATCAGAGCTTGCGACCCGATTAGCAAGAAGCGACTGTTGAGCATGGGCGCCGGCGTCGAGCAGAGACCCTGGACCCCGACCGTGCGACGTGGCAAGATCGCCGCCGAGACCTCCAGCCCCGGACCAGCCTGTGTCCAACTGCCGACTCTTGTGGGTGAGTACGATAAGCAAAGAAAGAAGAAACTCGACCCTATCGATATTTCTACGAAGGTACCAAAGTTCCCGACTCAAAGAAGCACGCCTCGCCCGCGTTCACCTTCGGCAAGAAGCACATGAAGAACTACGACTCGATCGGACCCGGTCCGGCCCAGTACAACGTCAGCGGTCTGGGCATCAAAGGTAAGGATACTCCGCCCGCGGCCACCCTCCAGAGCCGTCCCAAGGAGAAGTCGAAGTTTTCGACTCCGGCTCCCGGAGAATACAATGTGGAACGAGCTGCGAAGGCCGTCATCGACTCAACGCCGAAGTTCACCTTCGGCCAGAAGCCTCCATCGGAGAAGCCCAGCAGCACGCCAGGTAAGATGAACGATTTCCACCCTGGATTCTATGTTATTGGTGTCGTTGTTATTGTCATTGGAACTGATCATGGTTTTGGATGCGATGTCAAATGGTTTATTATGTGGATTGATGGATGGTTATGTGGAATGGTTGGCTGGTGGAATGGTTTGATGTTGAATTGGTTTGATGGTGAATTGGTTTGATGGTGAATTGGTTTGATTTTAAATTGATTTGATGGTAAATTGGTTTGGTGATGGATTTGTTGGCTGTTATTTGGTGTGGATTCCTTTGGTGTTGTGTACCATGGTGTTTGTATTTCTTTGTATCTCTTTCGTTGTGATGCTGTTCTTTTAATTTCCATATCTCGCCCCGCTCTCAAGCTGCATCAAACACATCTCATCATCGTGCTCTCGGCTTTCCCTCAGTGTAAATATATCCATCGTCTCTGTGTATTTTGATTTCCTTCTTTCTTTGAGTGCTAGTTCTTGAAGTCCATCTCAAGCCGCTCTCAAGTCTCAAGCTACCTCGCAAGCTCTCTCTCGCTCTTATTCTCGCATGGAAACCCTGCTAAGGTACTGCCATTCAAAGATGCCGAAGTGCGAAATTTCCGTAGTTTTGATCCTAGAAAGTAGTAAAAGGCTCCTCGCATTAGAGCGACTCTATAAAGTTGTAAATTTATGAAACCAAATCATGTTTCTGTTTCTCGTTTAGAAATTTGTTTTCCATTAAGATTTTGTCTTCATTCCTATCCGTAGTTTGTCTATGTTGTTATATACCTTTTATAGTTTTAGTATATCTTTGATGTCCTTCTTATATCTTTGCTGTCTTTGTTCTTGTAAAATTATGTGTTTCCATTGTTGTTTATTTGCTTATAGTATATGTAGCCTTTTTATATATGACATTTAAATAATTTATTTATACTTAACGTTATTAAAAATCTCTTTGATAATCTAGCTCCGAACCATTATCGTGTGGTACCCCTCGATATATTTAAAACCCGTGCCCCACAATATACCTTTCGTATTAAAGTCGATGTTTACATTGTTGATAATCCAGGTAACCATCATTTTTGAAAGTCTCTTACTTCGTTTAACTGTCTTCCACATCCGTGGAAATTCAGCACATACAGTAGAGATTTGTGTTCGAAGGTGTTGGGGATCCAATTTATGTTTAGATATAAGTTGATATCATATGAGGTTCTTAGACACACACTCACTGTACATACGTTTATGTGTTGCATTGACTGTGACAACAACACACTCCCTTTTGTAAGTAATCCATGAAAATAGTATATCTCCCAGCAATTGGTGTCCCTATTTTACCAAATCGACTTCTCATATGTCTTCAATTGTGAGTCCTTCAGAGAACCCTCAGATCATTACAATTTATTGTTAACTCCTTGTTCTAACTCTCTGCTATATCATTTTGGAAGCTATCAGGGACTCTTCTTCTATGTTATACACTATATATGTTTTTTTGTTTATTCTTTATATTTTTATTAAATTTTGTTTATTTCACAAATTTTTCGATTTAAAAAAATAGTTCTCTCTGAAACCCCTCAGTTTGTCCCTATCTCTCTCCCTTTCGCACTTCAGCCCTTTTTCAACTCATTTGCTCTGTTATTCAACACTACATGCTTTGTATATAAATGCAGTCGACTGCTTTGCACTTCCACCACATTACATGGCAATACTCATTCACCATCACCACCATTTGGTGTTTTCACCACGAAGGCTTATTTCCATAGACTTTAGGTAAAATAAGCTTACTTTTAGCAACCATTGATTTCTATTAATTATTGATTTTCCGATCTTCTTTTGTCGATAATAAAAAATAAACAAAAAAAACGTAATGAAAAACCAAACCACATATCGAACACTAACAGCGCCAAATAGTTATTGCCCTGAGAAGGTGTCACTAGCTAAAAAGAACTCACCACGCTACACTTTCGGTAGACGAACTAAAATACACTCCGATAAGCCAACACCAGGTAAAGTTCTCAATTAATGCTCTCCCCGTAATTCCATAGCAATAGATCTACATTCATACTAGTATATGTAGAAATAGACTAGACTAGATTTGTGTGGCTACAAATGCCGTATGTCTAACCTAGTTATTATGCTACTCGGCTTTTATTTTTCCATTTCTTTTCTGTTTTGTTCTGTAAAAGTTCCGCAATAGTCTGATTGTACCGTTGTTGTAACTCTTGTACTATTCTTGTTGTTCAGACATTTCGTCGTCGTAGTTTTATGTTTAGTTTCTTTCCCTCTCTCAGTCTGTTTTCGTTTTCTCAACTGTTTCTCTTCTTGCACCCGCAGCACCAGGTGCATACAGCCCAGAGAAGGCGAAGCTGGATCACACCCCTCACTACTCATTCGGTATCAAGCACCACGAGCTGAAGGCAGACCAGACTCCAGGTTAGTATTCACACATCCTTCTGCAACTCTTTTCGTTTCTCACTTTTGCACCACGTTTTCGTGTTGTTGTTTTTGCTTTGGCTTTGTTCAATCAGCACCCGGCTCTTATAGGCCCGAAAAGGTAACCCTCGAGCACACGCCCGCCTACAGCTTCGGTCTGAAGACCAAGCAGACCATAGTCAATGATAACCCGGGTAAGTGCTTGCTAGATCGAAGTAGATCTAACGCTAGCTCTAGTTCTGTACCTATTGATCGTGACCAAGGCGTAGATCTCAACTAGACCTAAATGTACCGTAAACCGCGATTTAGATAGACCATAGACCAAACTAGACTATAACAGAAAAAAAGGAAACTATGATCTAGAAAGAAGGAATTCTAAATTTACGATATATTATTGATTAGATGTAACAAATTAAAGAACAGGAGTATCATGACCCATAATCTAAACATAGGATCGACCTATTGACCGTGGCCAAGGAATAGATCTCAACCAGACCTAAATTTGCCGAAAGAATTTCATACTTCAACCGTTATTTAGATCCAAATAAGTAGACCAAACTAGACTATAACAGAAATAACAACTAGACTATGGCCAAGAATATCTGGAAAGGAAGGAATTCTAACCATACGATATATTACTGATTCGAAGTAATGCATAAAAGGACACGAGTATCATGACCCATAATTAGGTCTACATCTAAACATAGGATCGACATATTGACTGTGACCAAGGCATAGATCTTAACCAGATCTAAATGAGTCGATAAAGAATTTCATAATAACTACACCAATCCAGAAATGAAAACTAGATTATTGCCTAGTTAATCTGGAAAGAAGGGATTCTAACCGTACGTTGTAGAAGTTATGAATAGAAGAACACAAGTATCATGACCGATAATTATTCTCACATTTATTGACGGACATAACCCCACAAAAGTAGTTTGTAGTTAAGTAGTTCTTAATGTTGTAGTTAAATTGTTGCATTTTTCTGCTTGCATTCAGCACCTGGCGCCTACCGACCAGAGGCTGTGCGCTTAGACCACACACCCGCCTACTCCATGGCGGGCAAAGCTTGCCACGACGTTGTCGATTCGACGCCAGGTAGGTTATTGAATCTACTAACACCACCAGTAGTTCCCGTAAGTCACTAACCCAACCCTCGGGGTCGCCACTGCTCCGATTCACATTGTAAAGTCAATACCTCATCATCTTCATGCACACTCCTTTCAGCTCCTGGAGCCTACCAACCAGAGAAATGCAATCTCGACAGGACTCCTGCCTACAGTTTCGGTCACAGGGTGACAATGCACAAGCTCAGCGAGACTCCAGCTCCGGGCGCCTACCAACCGGAGAAGGTGCGACTGGATCACACGCCGGCCTACAGTTTCGGCGGCAGACATGATCTCAAAGTGGCCAACGACACGCCTGCGCCGGGTTCCTACTCTCCAGAGAAGTGCAACCTGGATCACACACCCCATCATACAGCATGACGGGTCGACATGAGGCTCACAGGACCGACAACACTCCGGCTCCTGGTTCCTACTCCCCGGAGAAGTGTAATCTGAACCACACCCCGTCCTATAGTATGACAGGTCGTCATGAGGTTCACAGGCCCGACGACAGCCCGGCTCCGGGTTCCTACTCTCCAGAGAAGTGCAACCTGGACCATACGCCGTCTTATAGTATGACGGGTAGACACGAAATCCACCGTGCCGACGACAGCCCAGCTCCAGGTTCCTACTCTCCAGAGAAGTGTAACCTTAACCATACTCCGTCCTATACTATGACGGGTCGACATGAGGCTCACAGGCCCGACGATAGCCCAGCTCCAGGTTCCTACTCTCCAGAGAAGTGCAACCTGAACCACACCCCGTCCTATACTATGACGGGTCGACATGAGGCTCACAGGCCAGACGACAGTCCTGCTCCAGGTTCCTACTCTCCAGAGAAGTGCAACCTGGACCACACCCCGTCTTATACCATGACTGGTCGTCATGAGCTTCACAAGCCCGATAACACCCCGGCTCCTGGCAAGTACAGCCCCGAGAAGTGTCGCCTGGACTTCACACCATCCTACACCATGGCCGGTAAGCATGACCCGAAGTCGGCAAATGATACTCCGGCACCTGGAGCTTATGCTCCGGAAAACTGTAGACTAGATCACACACCCGCTTATTCCATCGCCGGTCGCCACGACCTCCACAAGCCCAGCGACACCCCCGCTCCGGGAGCCTATTGCCCGGAGAAGGTGCGCCTCGATCACACACCCGCTTACACCATGGCCGGCAAGCATGATCCCAAAGTGGCCAACGACACGCCAGCGCCTGGGGACTATTCTCCCGAGAAGGTTCGCCTCGACCACAATCCCGCTTACAGTTTCGGCGGCAAGTACGATCCGCACAAACCGAGTGAGACCCCAGCACCCGGGGCCTATTCGCCGGAGAAGGTTCGCCTCGATCACACGCCCGCCTATAGCTTCGCTGGCAAGCACGATCCTCACAAACCGAGTGACACGCCCGCTCCAGGAGCCTATTGCCCGGAGAAAGTGCGTATGGACCACACTCCGGCCTATACTTTTGGTGGAAAGCACGATCCCAAATACACCACCGATACTCCAGCCCCTGGAGACTATAGTCCGGAGAAGTGTCGACAAGATCACACGCCAGCCTACACCATGGCCGGGCGACATGATCTGCACAAACCCAGCGATACCCCAGCTCCTGGAGAATACTGTCCGGAGAAGGTGCGCCTAGACAACAATCCGGCATATAGCTTCGGCGGAAAGCACGACCCCAAGTACACCAATGACACCCCAGCCCCCGGAGCCTACAGTCCCGAGAAGGTGAGGCTCGACCACAATCCCGCGTACACCATGGTCGGCAGGCCTCAATCCAAGGTGGCCAACGACAACCCGGCACCTGGTGACTACTCTCCAGAGAAGTGTCGGCAGGATCACACGCCCTCCTACTCCATGGCCGGGCGACACGACCCTCACAAACCCAGCGAGACGCCCGCTCCTGGAGACTACTGCCCCGAAAAGGTGCGCATGGACCACTCGCCAGCCTTCTCCATGGCCGGCAAGCACGATCCCAAGGTGGTCAACAACACCCCAGCCCCTGGTGCGTACTCGCCCGAAAACTGCAGACTCGATCACACGCCCGCTTACACGATCACCGGTCGCCACGACCTGCACAAGCCCAGCGACACCCCCGCCCCGGGCGACTACTCCCCCGAAAAGGTGCGCCTCGATCATACCCCGGCCTTCACCATTACAGGCCGCCACACGGTGGACAGCGTCAGCGTCACCCCGGCGCCGGGCGACTACAAGCCCGAGCTGTGCAACCAGGAGCACACGCCGTCCTACACGTTCGGCAGCCGCCCACACGCGACGGTGCGCTGCGAGTCGCCTGGACCGTGCGACTACCAGCCGGAGAAGCCGAACCAGGATCACGGACCCTCCTACACTTTCGGACACAGGATGAGCCGGGCCCGCGTCAGTGATACACCAGGTTAGTCAGAAACGTTCCTCCTCATTCTCTGGTGTGAGTAGTAACTACTATGATTGATCTTCTTCCTTCCTCCATTCTTTCTATGTACAATCTTTCCTTTTTTCTACAATCTTTCCTTCCTCTTTACTGCATTCTTCACCCCTAGGACCCACTGCATACGAGCCCGAAAAGCACTCACTCGAGCACACTCCAGCCTACACCTTCGGCACGAAATCTGAGCGCAGGGTCACATCCGACTCGCCAGGTAAAGCTCGCTATTCTTCCCAGGGAACTCTTATGCTCTTGACTTTCCTGTAGACATCTTTTGTGAATAGTTTACTCTAGTCTAGCTAGCTTCCTATGCATGATCTAAATTTTTGTTTTATTTATGCCTGCACCTCTTCCCACATCCAGCTCCTGGAACCTACCACCCAGAGAAGTGTAACCAGGACCATTCGCCGTCCTACAGTTTCGGTCTCAAGACCCTCCCCATGCCAGGTAAGTTTCTGGGGTCTCACAGAGCATGTTGCTTCATATTGGTTTATTTGTCTAATCTATTATTATTTTTGCATGATTATGATTTTAATTTCTTTTGTTTTTTTGTACAAATGTCTCTATATATTTTCATGCCATCTCTATCTGCCTCATCTGAATGTTATTGTTGAATTGTTGTTCTTGTTGTTATCGTTATTGTCGTTGTGATTGATGGGGACAATGTTTCTATGGCACACCAACACACATTCACTTGTATACATATACATAAACATACACCCAACCTCTACCGGGTCCTGGTTCTGGTTTTCCGAAATCCTGTACAGTTCTACCCCGGGGCCCCTATGTAGAAGATCGGATTTTGCAAAGACGTGAAAGGCGTTTGGCAAGTCCCGGTAAGCATTCCCATAGGTTAAGTACAATTTAAGCCTCTTCATCGGACTCCTCAAGCATGTGTCTATGGTGGATCGATGTTTTCTATGGACCTATATTTTATTACAATTACCTATAAACCTACCTCTTTGCTTTATTGTTGTTATTTATATTTTATATAAACCCAAATACCAAATTCTATATTCCTATATTTCTACAATACCTATATTCCTCTATTTATGCTTATTCCTATAACTTATATATCCATATGTTCGTATTGAAAACTTTACTATTTATATATTACTTATTTAAAGTATATCTTTCATTGTCATCCATATCATTTATTTTTTTCTTATATGGTATTATTATTTTAAACACATATATGATTTTGAATTTTTATTTAAATTATTTATTTGAATATTTCTTTTTCTCCTAATCCCTTCCCCATTGAAGTGCGTCCGAATCAAATGAATGAAGAATCGAATGAATCGGCCACGACCGCCACGACGAGGGTCACCGTCACAGAGGTCCACCACACCAATGGGCATGTAGCCAATGGCAATGCAACAACTGTTGTCGAAACCAACCACAATAATAACAACACCAAGAATATCACCAACAACAACCAGAATATCACCAAAAACCATCAGAATATCACAAACAATAACAACAATTACAGCAAAAATTCGGAGGAAATTCAATATCACGAACACAGTTCGAGCACCAAGCAAAAAAGCAGCACCTCCACCTCCTCCACTACCCAAGTTATTAGTTCCACCTCGCACAACAACAACTCCAATTCCAACAACAGCATCGAGAACACCAGCTTCGGCAAAGCGTTGACCAACGGCACCAACAAAACCATCACCAACAATGGCACCAACAACACCAAATTAATCAGCACCAACGGCACCATTTCCAATGTTGTCGATCGCATCGATGGAGGCGTCGATGGCATCGGGCAAATGCTCACCACCACGATGAAGACCGTGATGAACGGCGTCAGCGAGAACGGCGGAACGAAGTGTGTGGCCAAAGGGACGGCGGACGCGATCGCCACGAAGGCGGCGACTTCAGCTGCCAACACCACGGTGACGGCCGACGGCGCCACCGTGACCTCGGGCAGCTCCTCGAAGCGCACCACGATGAAGTACGCCGTGGAAGCGAGCACGGTGCAGGAGAAAGTTGTGAGGTAACAAGGAACCTGGTCTAATTGGGTATCAGCGGTTCTTCGCTCTTCCTCCAAGTTGGACTTTTCTAACAAACTCTCACTATCTCCTTCTACTCTCTAACTATGTGTGCTTTCTTTTAGACCACGACCTCGACCACTTCTCGCCATTAACCCAACCATCCATCCATCAATTCGTTCGTTTGTTCGCTCGATCGTTCAATCTCGAGGCTCATGTCATAATCTTTCATTTGTTTTATTCCGAATGAGAGCTTGAAATTAACCCACACAAATTCTCTCGCTCTTCTCGCCGATAGCTCCTAATGTCTATAAAATTCCAACCGTTTTGGGCAGCAGCAAGGAGGGCGTCATCCGCTCCGCCCCCGCCTACTCGATGGCAGGGCGCGAGAAGCCACGCATACACGGCAGCCTCCATCTACCCGGTCCAGGCGCCTACGACGGCGAGTACTCGGTGGTTCGTCGGAAACCGCCGATGTACTCGATCGGCGCCAAGCACAAGGTGCCCAGCGACGAGCACATGAAGCCCGGACCCGGCGCCCACTGTCCGGAGAAGGTAGGTCGACCTCTCACCCATGATGGGTGAACTGGTAATGGAACTGATCTCACGCTTAAGATCTTTCTGTAGTACATAAAGCACAAGTCCACCCCGGCGCCGTCCTTCGCCATCCACCACTCACGCTTCTCTGGCCTCCGGAAGGCCTACATAATCCCCGAATGTAGGAATCTGCCGAGGTTCCAATGGTGCTTGTGTCCAGGCGTTGGCCTCAAGTAGGGTGCGGAATTCAAGACTCAAGATTATTTAAATCCGAGTAATTCGAGAAAAGAAATCTCAAATTCTGGGCATTGAAATCGAAAATTCCTGAGATTGAAAACGAAAATTCCTGGGATTGAAATCAAGAAATATTTGAAATTGAAATTAATTTCCGGTTTAATTTATAATAAACTATACTTTTGGCAAGAACTTAATCTAAACTTGTTTCCGTCTCGCTTCTATTGGCATCTCTTTCCAGGTGAACCTGTCGCACGTGCCCTCCTATAGTTTCGGAATCAAACACTCCCCCTACCTGGGCCAGATGCGCGAACACGAAGACTACGGGTTCTCGGGCATCTGCTGAAGGTTCTCGAAATTCTCCTCCTTCACAGACGAACCCAACATTCCATGTCGACCAAGACCAAGCCTGCAGTAGAAATTCTTCTAGCGAGCTGATCTCGTCCTCCAGAAGTTGCTCAAAACGTTTGCTCTATTTATAATTATAATTCCAATCTCTGATTATTATTATTAAATTTAAGCACAAAATAATTAACATTATTTATTTATTGCATTTTAAAAATTGCATTTCTAACACTTTAATTTTATATAATTGGCCTTTGTATAATTGTGTGTTTTTTTGGCAATTTGATTTTATATAACCATTGTATTAATGTACATTTTGTAAATTGAAAAAGAAGATGAAGCAAAAAATATTGATAAAGAAAATACTTTTTGTAAATGAAAAATAAAACCATATGTAACTAACAAACACTTTTAACAAATCAAAAATCGAGTGTTTTATTTGGACGCTAATGAAAATGTGGGATGGATGAATCTATATTGTATACATGAGGTTTAATTTCAGAAACCTGATACCGTTTGATATTTTCTCCCTTCTCCTAAAAACATGCTTCATATTCAGACCCATTTAAATCACATCTAATAAAGAATTATAAAAATAAATTTCAGTAATGTTGAGTTATAATCTTCTTTTATTCTTGTATGAGATAATTGTATTGCTCAGATATGATGAAGCACGATAGTTTCACCGGTTTCCTAAAAGCATGCCTTGATTTTTTTCTAATATCCCCTCTAAATAATGTATAATGAATAGAAAAGCAATACAACCACCTTTTACGATAGATAGTAATGATGAATATTAATCTGCAATAGTTTTTTTAAGACCGCATGTAAAGCCAAAAATTGTAAATAAAAAAATATCAACTTAAAGCCTCTTTGTCTAAAACGTTCCCTTATCGAAATCTATGGGCTTGATGGAAAGTGAGGGTGTGTTTATGTAGGAAGGGTTTCGTTTGTAGACTTCTTAGCTTGAAAAGGCTTAAGGTGGAAAAAGTTTTAATTTATAGTTATAATCTACTCTAATAACAAGATTATGTTCTTTATAATTATTTTAAACGATGTGAATGTTAAGATTTCAGAAGAATCAAAATTTTAATTAGTGAAGCCTAAAGATTTTTTGAATATTTAAAAAACTCAATATATCAAAAAATATATAGCTCGATCTATAATTTCATGAGCTAAATGGCGTTAAATAAAACTTTATTTCAAAGACAGTACCTTATGTTTTATACAGTACAAATAAGTACCTAGATCAACTCTACTTAAATAAGATCAAAAGATAATACGATTAATATACGTACTAGTGGAAGAAAGCGAAAGCCTTCAACAAGTTTGGTTGTCTCCAGACACAGATATGAGCAAATCCAAATCTGTCTGCTCAGATGTAAATAGATAAGTGCTCATCATCATGATGATGATGCAACTGATGAAAGTAACAAAGTTTGGTTTTATTCGAAAATATTTGCAAAGACTCTAGAAAGAGGAACAAATAGAAACTCGTCAATAATCTAGCTTGATGTGTAGGGATATATTTGAAATGATTCAAATAAGGAAAAATCAAAACAGCAATTAAGAATATGTACAATGGTAAATGAAAGAGTAAACATTTGAGGAAAAGTAAACAATAGTTCGGCGAGTAAAGCGTATCAGCTGTTTTTATGATAAAATTTTATGGACATTATTAAATTATAAAATCTGAATTAATATCCCTTGATAAGTTCTTATTCTCGGGGGTAGCTATAAAAGACAATGAATTTTTCTCAGACCGATCATATAATTCCAACCTCGGTCGCGTGCGAATCTCCAGACATGCGTTGTTCGCTCCTACTCGGTGGTTTCTTGGCTCTGTTGGCCCTCAGTTTGGCCAAAGTGACGAAGGCGAAGCAAGAAGACTTCGTCGTCTACAAGGTACTTGTCAGCAATAAGGATCAGTTGAATGGCTTTAAGAACTTGGGTGAACAATCCGATGTAAGTGATAATGTGAAGTGAAGTGATGAGAAATTATTTAATTAATTAATGCCAAACAGATCGTCGTTCTAGACGATGTGGACTCCGACCAACGGTTCTATGATGTGGCGGTGGCTGCCGAGAAAATGAAGGAGATTGAAAAGAAACTCAAGGAACTTGGACTCATCTACAAAGAAAAGATCGAGTCTCTCAAGGAGTAAGTGAATACTTGATTATCTATTGTTCGAATAATTGATCCATTGATCGAATATCTGATTATAATCAAGTGATCGAAGGCTTAATTAATGACCAATTGATCTAACCTCTGATACTTTATCAACAAATAGCAAACTTCTCGCTCATGCCAAGGACATTCTCAATCCGAAGATGGAATGGACTGCTTACCATCCTCTCGAGGACATCTACAACTGGGTCGATGCGATGGCTCTGAGACACCCCTTCTCGATCAAGCGCTACACCATCGGCCAGTCCTACGAGGGACGACCCATCAAGGCCATTAAGATCTCGCGACGACCCGGCAACAAGGCCATCTTCGTGGAGTCCCACATCCACGCCATCGAGTGGATCTCGTCGGCCGCCGGCACCTGCTTCTTCAACAATCTGCTGACCTCGACGGACCCCGATATTCAGGAGCTCACGCTGAACTACGATTGGATCTATGTGCCCGTCGTGAATCCCGATGGCTTGGAGTTCACACGCAATGTGGTGGGTTGCGGTTCTCGATGGGTTTCGAAGATGATGAAGAGGGTTTTCTAATGAAATCAAATCTTCTCTCTGTTGTTTCAGGAACCACTGTGGCGCAAGAACCGCCGTCCCACCGGCTTCTACAACTCGTCCGGCATCTGCTACGGCACCGACATGAACCGAAACTTCGACTACATGTGGAAAGGTTGACAACTCCCACCCCAAGCTACTCGATGAGTTTTTCACTATCCCTTCCTTTCTTCCCGTCTCCCCTTAGTTGCTGGCCACAACGTAGACGATCCTTGTGATCACTGGTACGCCGGTTCTGCTCCTGCCACTGAGCCCGAAGTCCAGGCTCTGATGAGCTTCGTCGATTCCTTCCCTGACGACTATATCCGCATGTATTTGGCTCTGCATGCCTACGGAAACTACCTATTATTGCCCTATGGCCACACCAACACCGAGTTCCCTCCGAACTACGATCAAATGATGCGCATCGCTCAAGGGTTCGCCGACGCCGCCAAGGTGAAGTATGGAACCGAGTTCACCTACGGCGCCAGTGGACTCCTCAATTGTAAGTTCGCGATCATGATCTGTTGGTACAGTACTATTTATTTAATTGATCTTCCATCATAATCCCAATGATAATTAATTGTCCTCCTAATAATTATAATGCATAGATCTTCTCAAATAGATCTTCTCTTCAAATATCCTCCTATTGACCATATTCCATCGGTCTTCCATTGATCTTCAATTGTCCTTGAGTTAATCATCATCTATTGATTTCCCAATGATCATTTTCAATTTTTCTTAGCACATAGATTCCCTGTTGATCTTCAAGTATTCTCCTCTTGATCGTCAATTATTCATCCTATTGACCATCCTCCATTGATCTCATTGACCGGTCCTTCCTATCGATCATCATATTCTCATTGATCTATTGTCATCCCTTTCAGATCCCGTTTCCGGTTCCGCCAAGGATTGGGCCTACGCAGTGAAGGGCATCCCATTCACAGCCACCGTGGAGCTGCGTGACAAAGGCAAATACGGCTTCTTCCTGCCGGCCGATCAGATCGTTGAGGTTTGTGCCGAGATCACTGACGGCTTCGTGGGAATGTTGAAGGCCGGCCAGACGGAGGAGTTGTTCAATTGATTTCTCCTTTCTAGTAATAGTTTGCCAAATGTCTCGAAAACTATTTTCGGTGGGTCCCCCAGATTTGCCATTAAATTTATTGTTATTGCGCGTTCCTTACTAATTTAGATTGTTACATAAATATATGTATATTTAAAATAATTATAAATGTTGAATATAAAACTAATTTAAAATGTTAATATGATATAAATTATAAATGTTGATAATGAAAATAATTAAAATATAGACAATGAAATTCAATGAAAGTCAGGGGAAATTATTTTTTATAAACGGGATGATGTCATCCATATTTATATCCATAATTAGATGGTACATCCGTACATGTCTGGCGCCTCCATATATCTTATCGGAAAGATCATAAACATATGCACATATGTATCTGAAAAGAAGAAAACTTTGGCTTGACATTCAAATGGTTTCAACCAGAACATCGTTGTTAAAATAATGATAACAATTACGATGTTAGACAATACTATTAACGAAGATACCATCGGTTATAGTTGCATTACTTTCGTCTGAGAAAATCTTGCCATAATTTCGATGGCAGTTGCAGCCCTGGCGACCCTTCTGGATTATCGACAGATCCGCCGACGTGCTCCCGGTGCTCGAGTAGTGGCGATAATCTAAATTGGGTTAGCAAGGTACGTTAGCCCCCCGCTGATAAGGTTGAAGTGGCCCGCATCACCACCAAAAGCCAACTCAACCATTTGAGCCATTAATTCCCACAGTTGCTTCTTCGCCTCGATCACAGTTGGACGTCTTTTAGTAAAAAACTCGAAAAATACTCTAAAAAGCAAGGACAATGTGGGCAAAATTCGGGATTCTTCTGGGTCTTGTCCTGGCGGTCACGTCGACCCTGGCAGCCTCGCTGGGAGATCCGGAAGTTCGCTACGATAACTACAAAGTCTACTCCATCGAAGTGAAGACCATGGAGCAGTTCCAGAGGCTCCAGGGCCTGGAGGATCTCTTCGAGGTGGGGTTTAGGAATAAGAAAAAACTCATTTCAGTCTTGAGAATTTTCTCCTTGTTCACAGCTGAACTACTGGAAGGAGGTTCGCGAATTGGGCGACTTCTGTGACATCATGGTCTCGCCAGCGGAGCAGACGAAATTCGAGCATGAGCTTCAGACTGGAAGCTATAACTATAACGTCAAGATAGAGAATGTGCAGAGGTTCGTTTGGTCTATTAGAAGATAGTATATTCGTGGTCTATTTGATCTTGATCGATTGTCTTGATTCATCGATGTGTTGACTTGTTTTTTATCAATTGCCTTGCAGGCTGATCGACTCCCAGAAGCCAAAGGGCCGATCGACGGGAATGGAGTGGACGCAATATCACACAGTGGACGAAATTCACGAGTGGCTGGAGCAGATCGCCGCTCGGTATCCGGACGTCGTGACCTTGTTCTCGATCGGTAAATCGTACGAAGGACGCGACATCAAGGGCGTGAAGATCTCCTACAAGGAGGGCAACAAGGCCGTCTTTATCGAGTCGAATATTCATGCTCGCGAATGGATCACCTCGGCCACGATCACCTACGTCATCGACGAGCTGTTGGTCTCGCGGAACTCTGGAGTGCGCGACATCGCCGAGAACCTCGATTGGTACATCATCCCGGTGCTGAATATCGATGGCTTTATTTACTCCCACGAAGTGGTAAGAAGTCACAAACATGAAGATCGGGAGGGGTTTTGCGGAATCTCACTCGTAAATTCAACGGCTATCGATTGATGTCGATTAACGATAAGATTCCGCGTGATTGTGATATCGAGGGGTCGAAAATAAACCACAATATATTGGCTTCCTCTCAATTTCAGAATCGAATGTGGCGCAAATCCCGCCTGCCCTCGGACCCCACGGGCAAATGCATCGGCACCGATCTCAACCGAAACTTCGACTTCCTCTGGATGCGTGAGTGAAGCCAAAGGCCCTGTGTCTTCCTCCACTGAACTCAATTTCTCTCCCTATTTTGACCAGTTGTTGGTGCCTCGGCCGATCCCTGCTCAGAGACCTACGCCGGCCCATATGCCGAGTCTGACCCGGAGATCAAGCAGATGCTCCAGTTCATCAACCAATCGATACCCGAGGACACTATCAAGATCTACATCTCGTTGCATTCCTATGGGCAATATGTTCTTTCGCCTTGGGGCCACACGGACACCGAGTTCCCGGCGAACTACGACCAAATGATGGCCGTGGCCAAGGGCTACGCGGACGCTTTGGCTCGGCGCTATAACACACCGTTTACCTACGGATCCAGCTCGACGACCTTGTGTGAGTTTCCCCCAACTGCTCATTAATTTACACGAACTCGTATTGACTCGATATCATTTTGATTTCGTTTCCACTTTGAATCGATCCCATTTTCATTTGATCCCGATTTTATTCGATCTTATTTTATTTCAATCTATTTTCATTCGATCCTATTTTCATTCAGTTTTTTTTTCATTTGATCTGATTTTGATTCGACTAATTTTTATTCTAATCTCATTTTGAATCGATTTATTTTCTATTTGAATTTACTTTCAAACGAACTTCTCACTTTGATCTCAATCTCATTTTCATTCAATTTCAATTTGATTTGATCAATCAAACTAATGTTGAATATATTTCTATTTGAAATGATCTTATCGATCTAATTTTCATTCGATCTCTTATTTGATTTGATCTCTTTTTATTCGAACTCATATCAACTCGATCGATCTCGTTTTGATTCAAAGTTATTTTGTCCTAATTATCATTCGATCTCTTTTTATTCGTCCTCTGTTTCTTTCGATCATTTGAATTGATCTTAAATTATTGTTGTCCCACAGACAAGGTTTCCGGTTCCGGTAAGGAGTGGGCCCTCGGCGTGAAGGGCATCCCGATCCCCTACACCATCGAGCTGCGCGACAAGGGCGCCTACGGCTTCATCCTGCCACCAGAGCAGATCATCCCAGTCGGCAAGGAGCTGCTCGACGGCTTCGTCGGCATGGTGTTGGCAGCGCGTGAAGTGGGCGTGTTCTAAATTCCCAGAGAAAATCCCGCTTTTGATATTTCAATAAAATTGCGTTCAATAAATCTACATAAAGCATTCCTCACAGATTATATTGTGTATACATATTTTGTATATATTGTTTATATATTTTTGATATACTTTTACATATAGTTATACATTTAGTATTTGCGTGGGACGGAGAGGAGAGGGAGGAGACTCCGCAGTCCCGCAGCTGAGCTTGCGATTTAGCCCTTAGTGATCTCCAGCTCAACGTGGAAGCACGATTTGCCCTAAGAAAATAATTATCGATCATGGGTTAGTGAATATCAATAGTTTCAACAGGGATTCATGGTACTCACGGTATCGTGCTCGATCTCCGAGTCGAAGATGATGTTGCCCTTGATCATGCTCAACATCGACTTGTACTTGGAGAGGTCGACCTTGTGATCGTTGGCGCAGATTTTCTCCTGGAATCATCAAAGGATCAAAATAGTCAAGAGAAAGATTTTCAATATAGTTAAATTTTGTCTTACATCCGGCACCGGGCAGCTGGAGGGAGCTCCGAAGAGCTTCATGATGTCCTTGGCCTCCTGGGGAGCCTGATCGGCGATCGCGCACATATCGAGCTTGCCCTCCTTGATGACGATGCCGTCCTTCTGGATCTTGTACTTGGAGACGGCGGTGTTGAAGGCCTTGTTGACCACGCAGCCGCTGGGCACGAGCTCGCACTTCTTGTTCAGCTTCACGGTGAACTCGGGGTCGATCGTGATGATGGCATCGGGCCCGGCGCAGTTGTCCAGCTTGATCAACTTGGCCTTGTATCCGTTCTGGAGAAGCGAGATGATGATGACGAAGGGAGGGAGGAGTCAACGATGGTTGTCAGAAGTATCGAGAGAGAGAGAGTGAAACTTACACAAGCGAGAGTCACGTCGATCGCGGCGGCCACGAGCAGGACTCCGACGATCGCTAGTTTATGGAACATGATCAGAAAATTCGTTTCGACGGTTTCCTGTTTTTACTCTTTCCCTTCGGTTTAACGTTCGCTTCAATTCTGCAGCAATCGATCGACTGTGGATGGCTCGAGGTGGGCGTGGATGACTCTTTGATGCCGCTCTCTGGATCGTCGGGGGTTTTTATAGGCAATCGATTCGGTTCTACTGGACACAGACCATTGTGCCGGTTGATGATTTCGCAGATGATGGGTTTGAGCAATCGAAGCTGCAGGCAATTATTTTGGTATTAAGCGGTACTTAGTTTCCACGATCGCTGATCGTTCGGGTCAATTGTGCAGCGAGCGACGAACTGACTGAATGGCCGATCGACTAACTGACTGATGGATCTGTACTGCTTGGGCTAATGGACCGAAAGCCCGAGAATGGCTAATGATAATGGCCCAGAGGCGATGGCGTTATCGCGGCAGCTCTCGTGCGGCATGCAAATGCTCGCGGAACACGATTGGAGACAAATTTCTAGATCGATATTTGCGATAGGTCGTGGAAATTGCTGCCCCTCCCCCACAAGTGGGCGGGCTGAAGGCGGTGGTCGTTGTTTGTTTTTGTTTTCGCTCTGATTTACATTGTTTTACCTATGTTTTCCGCATATTCCGATATAACTATATCTCGGCCAATTGATATCGCTTGGACATTGTATTGGGAATAAAGAGCTCCATTAGTGTAACCAGATATCGTTTGTGTGGAAGCGGGACGAGGGCTGACGACCCTTGTGGAAATGAGGATCGATATCCGAGTCATCGTCGATTCGGGTCTCATTTCCAGCGATCGATATCGATCTATGATCGGAATTTTCTATTTTCTGCTTTACCATTATCCTCCATTTAACACTTTCCCTTCTCTAACTTTGTCTGCTCTTCTATTCTCTGCTCTCCTTTTGTCTTATCTCCTATATTTTCCCATTCTCCATCACTGCTCATCTCATTATATTCCCAATGGATTATAATTCTAGAATCAAGCTGAAGGTCAATTCCATTAGAATGCCATTAAAAATATAAAAATTTTATGGTGTTTTTATTGAGCAACAACAACAACTAGAATAACAACAATGAAAAGCTGATAATAGATAATAAAGTAGAAGAGAAACGACAACAACTAAAAATATACCGAAAATTCTAAAATAATTACTGGTCTTGTTCAAAATAGGAATGTGTAGTAAAAATAAAAGAAATGTAAAAATAATTACAACAACATTCTAATTGCAACAACAACTCTGCGCATTCTAATCACAACAACAATTGGGAGCTATGCATCTACAAGATACATTCGTTAGTGAAAGTATCTCAGAATGTTATCGCTTTTTTTGAGTCGAAGTGAAAAAGAAATAATTTTCAAATGTTGTAAATCAATCGGAAGCAACAAATTTATCGTGGGCTAGTCTGGTTAATGAGACAGTGGGGTCGTCGAGGGGTCGCCTCATCGTGTATCGGTCAGATACCGAAAGTATCCACTGGATAGTGCAGCAAAATGTAGGAGAATTCAATTTAAATTAACAACTGTTGAAGAACCATTGAGTTGTTGAGTTGTGACTTCCAAACTGTTCTTGGTGAAGAAAATAAATCTCTAAAAACTCACTCCAAAATAACTCAAAGCCGAATTCACTTGAACCGTTTCGGCCGAATGCACTCGAAACGTCGCCAAAGCCGGGACACGACCCCATCGAGCAGTCGCTTAGCGAAGACACGCACCCGCGGTCGACCGCAACGAGTGGATACTGGTGGAGTATCTGTGAGATACCTTGCGGTCAACCCAACCAGACCGAAGCGAATCGAATCGAGCCGAAACCGAGTCGAACGAACGAGTTGAGGCAACGAACGAACGGTCGACTGACGGCGACTTCGTGTGCAGCGCCAAGAACTCGGCTGAGTCAGTTGAGCAGATTGTGTCGTCGCGTTCAGATACAGATACGCAACAATCCGTCCCCGAAACGAGCTGGCGTTCGAACGGATTCGTGAACGAAAAGCGAAAAATTGTTAACACTCGGTATCTAGATACATTCGCCGCCAAAGTGTGTCAAGAGTAACGAAAAAATATTTTCTTCAAATTGTGAAATTA
This sequence comes from Coelopa frigida, assembly GCA_017309665.1. NCBI lineage: Eukaryota > Metazoa > Arthropoda > Insecta > Diptera > Coelopidae > Coelopa > Coelopa frigida. The sequence goes on from CM029565.1 coordinate 15,202,728, forward strand.
AAAATATTCAAAGAAAATAAATAAATTGGTATGAAATAAAATTGTGTAAATTAAATTTTATATGAAAAAAGCTTTCAATAAAATTTTTATAAAAGAATAAAAAACACAAATTGATAAGCGATACAAAAGTATCTGGAAGTGCGCATTCGAATCGAAAACAAAACACTCTGAGATCAGAACGGCCTTTTGTCATTGTTGTTGTTGTTTTTGGTATTGCTGTTGTTTTTGTATATTGTTATTACTTGTGGTGTTGTATTGAGTCACACACAACCAACTACTCACAATCGTCGTTATTCGAAAACGCTTCGATCGGTTGGGTTCGTCTCGTTTTGTGTCGTTTCGTGTTTCGTTCGATCTCGACTTCTGTACTCGACTTCTGAATGAAAAAGATACAAATACTACATCTACAGGTGGTCGTCACCTCGCGTTCTATCTCTCAGTTCGTTTCATTCGATTTTATTTTATTTTCACTTCGTTTCGGCTCGATTTGATCGTGAAGTCAAGCAAATTATATCGCGATTTTACATCGTTATCAGCGGATGTTTTTACGTTTTTTTTCCCTTTATAATCGAGATACGAAAAATTCCTCATTTTTCAACGAAGACTAAAACGTGTATTATTCGTCGTCGTTGTGTTGTTGTTTTTGCGGTAATTTCGGTGGAGTTTTTTTACAATGTTGTTGGCATGTGTGTTGTTGTAGTTAATATTGTTGTTGTTGCTGTTATTGTAATTGGAGTTGAAGCCAGCGCATGATTCATCGACGATTTGTTTAACTTTCTTCTTCGCGCAAATGTCGTTCGGCTCGATCGCTAACCTCGACTTCTTCCGCGGTCTCTCTCTCTTTCTTCCTCTCTTTTCCTCTCATTCTCTCTCTCCCCCCATTCTCTCTCACCCCCTCTACCTCTTCTCTCTTCCTCCACCTCATTTCCTCACATTCCGACTCGCTCTCTACCTGTTTCCCTTCTTGCGCCTCGGTTATGGCCAAGTTAACTGATGTCTGCAGTTGAGGCCAACAACTCTGAAGCTGAAAATACAACAAGAACAACAACAATCACTACAACAGAAACAAAAACACCGAAATCATCATCGTCACCGTCGCCATCACACGAGATACGTCATCGTTGTATCTTCAGAAGTCTTTGTGAACACATCTTCTCCAACTGATAGATACAGTCACTCTTCAATCAAACAGTCAATCTTCAATCAAGCACTCTATCTTCAGTCAAGCAGTCAGTCAGTTAGTCAATTGTAAGTAACATGAAATTTTTTGTCAACAGCAATTTCGATGTCATATTATTCTAAATAAAACAACAACAACATCGATAGCAACAACAATAACAACATCGATAGCAACAACAATAACAACATCGATAGCAGCAACAATAACAACTTCGACAACTTCTTTGAAATTCCATTCGTCAGCTGTTTTCATGGAGTTTTCGAGCCGGTTGCACTCGATATTCAATACCTCATAGGTGTTGTTGTTATTATCATTAATATTGTTGTTGTTGTCATTAATATTGTTGTTGTTGTCATGAATATTGTTGTTATTATTATGGTTGTTTTTGTTGTTATATCAATTATTTTCAATTTCATATTTTTCGCAATATTATCAATTATGACTTATATTCATTATTAGTATTAGTTATTTTTATTTCCATTTGAATTTTTCCTCGGGACATGAGATCACTCGGTTCCGTATTTGCATTCGTTCTTCGCTGTTTGGGTTTCTATTTAACAATAATATATCTCAAACACACACATACAAAAATAATGAGCAATGAAAGAACTCAATTGATGAGTTGAGTTGTTGTAGAATATCGTGCGGTATCTATGAGGTGTGTCGGCACCTCATCGATACTTGTCATAGTTATTATTAAAGTATGTATTTGTGTTTATTTTCAAAATACTTTTATGTTCAAATATTCATTAATTAAAATGTGAATTTATTCAAATACTTATTTATTGAAACATTTATTTGTTTGAAAAATACATTGGTAGAATTTTTGAAATATTTAATGATTGAATAATATTATAATATATTTATTAACAATTTCATTTACCAAATAATTTGTTTATTATAATGTTATATGATTATACAACTTCTTTATTTAAATAATTATTTATTAAATTTATTTATTTTAATAATTTTTTATTAAAATATCTATTTACTAAAATATTTTATAATGTATAATTATAATATATAATATAATATATTTATTAACAATTTCATTTACCAAAATATTTGTTTATTATAATGTTATATGATTATACAACTTCTTTATTTAAATAATTATTTATTAAATTTATTTATTTTAATAATTTTTTATTAAAATATCTTTTTACTAAAATATTTTATAATGTATAATTATAATATATATAATATATAATCAAATATTTAATTACTAAATTAATATTTATTCAAATAATTGTTTTCTAAATACATTTATTCAATAATTTATTTATTTACTTTTATTATTTATTTAGTCAAATTATTCGTTATTTAAGTGATGCCACCTTTTTACAATTCAATTAAAGAAAAGACAATTTCAGTTTTCTATCATTTTATTTTTTTACCTCAATATTTTTTGCTCGATCTCACAATCCTTTTCTCTCTTGTCTCTGTTAAAACTCACCTCGTCATCTGATACTTTATGTGAGATTTACCATGCATTAGAAGCTCGTGTGGCTCGTGTGGCAACACACATTGGCGTTGCCACATCGGTGTGCTGGAGCTTCGCGTGAGCTCTGCCGGTGAGCTGTAAAGCGAGATAAGGTTTCGCATGCGGGGCCGAAGGACATCGGAAAGCCAGAAGGATGGCCGCCAGGCTCGTGCAGAATTAATGAGATTCCTAGTTGCCGCATGAATATTTTGTCTCATTCTCACCCGCTCTAAATGTCACATTCTCTTTCCCTCTTTCTCGTTCTCTTTCTCTTTCTATCATCACTCCCTCTCAGGTTTCTGTTGCACTCACTGTTGGTCACCTCAGCTTAAATTAAGGTTTATTCTTCGACACAAATGGTTTTTTTGTGAAAATTTCAGTGTTGAATTTCTCTCATAAGGTTCGGAATTTTTATCTCGTTTACGGGTTAATTGTCTTTTTTTTATATATAGCAGGAGGATAATATAATGAAATAAATTAATGTTTAAAAAAAATAATTAGTAAAAAATTAATATTAAGAAAATACAAAAATAATACAAAGAAAATTTAATAAATAGATATATTTGTCTTTACAATTTTCGTAATTATTTTCGAGATACATTTTCAAAACATATTCTCCTCAAGTATTTTCTTTTTAAAGAATACTCAACTCAAAATTATCTTCACATCAATTTTATCATCACCTTAAATGTATCTTCACCTCAAATGTATCTTCTCCTCGAGGTATCTCCTCTTAAAAAGTAACGTCTCATCAATTGTATCTTCCTCTCAAATGTTTCTCAACTTCAAATGTGTTTTTTCGCAAAGTTTCTTCTATTAAAAGTTTTTTCCCGACATTTATCTTCTCCATAAATGAATCTCCTCATCGTATCTCCCCATCAAATATTTCATCAAAAAAATCGTTCGCAAAGTATCTCGCAATTGCCCAAATGTATCTGCTCCAGGGTATCTGTCAAAACAATTGCATCTGCGAAACGCGAGCACAATCGGGAATTAACAATTTCGAAGATGGAATATAAACAAACAAACTGCAGCGGGAGATGAGATGAGGCCACGCCCCCCGCCCACACACCCCATTTCGGCACAATGGACCGGATGGCGCCAAACAAAGCCAGCGACGACGACGACGAACGACGTCGAGAAGCCAAAAGTTTACGGAAAAATTTTCGACAGCGAGCGGCGAAGAGAAAACAAATAAATTCCCATTTCCTCCAGAACGCCGGAGAAGTTCGAGAGAATTGTGAATGAATGAAAGCGACGAAAACAACAATGAAAATGAAACTTAATATTTTAATTATTTCTTCAAGTTTTTCGCGGTTTTCAAGTGGATCAAGAAAATAGGCCGACGGTTTACTTAACCCCAAATGCAAGAATAATAACAAGAACAATAATAATAAAAACAATAATAACAAGACAATAATAAGAGGAACAGTAAAGTAAGAAGAAAGAAAAAAATTATAAAAACAATAACAAGTGCAAAATTTATAAGAACAAGAACCAAATTCAAAACAACAACAAAAATTTATAAAAAATATTTAAGCAATAAAACCAAATCACTTGATCACCACAACAACATGACCAAAAACCATCACAACAACAATCTAAGAATAAAAGAAATGACAACAAATTGGAATCATTGGCCTTCGGCCAGCAAATGAATTTCTCCGTCGAATGGATTTTTATCAATTTGTTTTTATTGCGATTCGTCACTACAAAAACAACAACGACAACATGACCAACAATCACAGCCATATGAAAAACAAGTCAACAACACTTGGCCAAAATACACACGATCATTAATAACTGCAAATAAATAAATGGCGTCCATTTGTTGTGACGTCAGTTCGTGGCTTAAAATGCGATATTTTTGAAAACGTTCTATTTTTGATAATATTTTTAATTCTTAAAAGATTTTATATTTATATATTTTAAATACATAAATGTATTATTTTAGTTGTAAGATTTTGTAATTACAAAAACGTTTAGAAACATTTTTAAAATGGTTTCTTTTTTCATAATGGAAAATATTATATTTTTGAAAATTCTTCTTAATGAGTAATTCTATTTAAAATATTTCATTTGAAAAAAAAAAAACAAATTTTTCTGAAACTAATCGATTTTTTAGATAATTGTATATATAACTTTTATATTTTAAAATCTCTTTTTTAAATATTTTTCCTATTATATATGAACAAATTATTTTAAAAATCGTTAATTTTTTTGTTTGATTTTTTTTTTGTTTTTCACCACAAAATTTGAAAATAAATTAAAATATATTTTTGGTTCAGTATCATTGGATTATCAAATCGGATCAAGAGCCTTGGCTTTCAAGAATAAATGGGATACAGATAAATATAGATATTTATTTGTGGAATATACTCGATTAACCATCAGTTGTAATTCTCTAAAATTAAATCAATTATCTTTAGCTTATACGAAATAGCAAATTTTAGTAAAAACAACTAATTATGCATTAGTTCCATGGAAATGAAAGTTTATCTGTGGTAATATTTAATTTTATGGAAATAAATCTGCGGGTTGCAAATGCTTCATTTCGTTGAATCTTTTCCTAGTCATTACTCATTTTTTCCCGGCTAAATCTCACTTTTCCCCAACATTACATGAGTTAATAAATGCTGGTCAACACGCTTGCACGATTTGTGTTTGTTTTTGTTTCTCTGAGCCGGACCCTCAGGCCAGATAGGCCGAGAGATAAGCATCGTCATCAGCAACAACAATACTACAATACAACAATAGTAAAAACAAAAATAACATTAACTACAATAACAATAGCATTAACTACAATAATAACAACAACAAGACCACCATAAGTGGCCTCATGCTCAAGTGACATAACGCGCTTTGGCTGACGCGCTTCGACTACCGATTGTTTGCACATATGTTTTCTCGCCTCTGCCGTCGTCGCCTCCTCCTCCATCGACTCATGGGCATCTCTCTGTCTCCCTCTCTCCACGTGACTCTCTCTCTTTCGTCTCTCCCTTTCCTCTCGCAACCTCTTTTCTATCTCTCCTTCTCTCTCCCTTCATTGGGTTTCGTCAGCAACAGCCGTCGTTGACCGATGAGCATCACCAACATATGTTAGTTGGCATAGTTTTTGTTATTATCGTATTGATGATTATTTGTTGTTCTTACTTTAGTGAATTGTTGATATTATATCAGTGATTTGTTGTTGTAAGTTTAGCGATTTATTGTTGGTATTTTAGTGATCATTTGTTGCAGTTATTTTACTGATTTTATATTATTGTTCTTTAAGTGATTCTTAGTTGTTGCTAGTATACTGATCATTTTATATAGTGATTATTTGTTGTTGTGAATTAAATGATTAATTGTTGTTGCGATATAAATTATTAATTGTTGTTGTGATTGCACTGATATTTTTTGTTGGTATTATTTTAGTGATCATTTCTTTATAATTATTTTAATAATTATTTTATGTTATTATTTCATTAAACATTTGTAGTTATATATGCTGTGATTTGTTGTTGATGAAGTATTACTGGTATATTCATTGTGGTTCTTAAATTGCTTTGTATTCTACTTCTTCTTCTTATTGTTGTTGTTCCTCATGTTAATTAATCATAATAATCAACATTCGGCGACTTGAGTTCCCGTTAATCTCTTTATCTATTCAAACTAAGACACTCACATTCACTATCATCGCATGGCCTCTGAAACACAGATACAGGTCAATTAGTTAGTGTGTGTTTGCAAATGTTCTTGTATCTGAAGGATACGCGATACTAGTTGAAACGCAACGATTGCCCGTTCAACCCACATCAGTTCTTATCGTTGACTTCTTGCGTTCTTGTGTTTAGTTCTATTGATGTTCATATTGTTATTGCCATTGTTATTGTTGTTCTAAATGTTATTGCTTGTGTTCTCGATGTTGTTGTTTTACTCATTGTTGTTGCTCTTGTGCCATTCGTTATCTTAGGTTTTACGAACAAATAAATTCGCCCTCAGACGCTGTTTGTGCTTCTTCTTATTCTTCCCTTTCCATTATATTCAGAAATATAATAAACTTACATACAAACAAATGTATGTGTGTGTGTGTTTTTGTATCTGGCGTATGCGCAAAATTATCACACGCGGCGCTTGTTATATAATCTGCTGAACAACAAGTAATAACAACAACAACAACAAATAACATCAACAACAACAAAAGTATTAAAAACAACAACTGCAATTGGTGTCGAGTTCTCTTTTGTTCGGCGGAGCGAATGAAAGTCAGATACAAATTAGAGATAAAGTCGAACGCGATACTTCGGTGTATCTCTGCGATACATATGCAATTGTTAGCTACAATTAGCGTTCGGCCTGAGGCCAAGAAGTCTGTTTGCCAGAAAGAGGAGGGTCGAGAGATTTGAGAAAACAGGAAATTATTTTCCATATTTGAATAGTTTTCTTGAACAACTACATAATTATTTCGTTCGATCTATTTCCGCAACGGAAGAGATTTTAGTATTATTTTTCCATTACATTTGTTATATATTTTACTTTTTTATTTGTTTATTCACTATTGTTTTGTTATGTGGTTTTTTATATATTTCTTATTTTATTAAATTAGTTACTTACACCAAAAATACAATATAAAGATTATAAATTCATTGAATTGATTAGTTTAATATCATTATTTTTCTTATTTTCGTAAGCTTTTTAGATGTTCATAAGATGTTTCATACGTTTTTTTGATCTACTAAATTTTCTATATATTTTTAAATTTTTGTATATATTCTTAAAAGTTTGACATTTTCGTAATATTTATATAATATCGTATGTTTTTACATTTTTTATGTTGTTTTTATTTTCTGCTTTATATTTTAAGTTTGGTATAATTTCTTTAGGTTTTTTCAAATTACACATCTTGCGCTTTCCGTATAATTTTATTATATCTTCACTTCAAATTTATTTGTCACACGTTGTGTTTAAAAAAAAACTTAAAAAAGCAACCAATTGGATTCCTTGCTAAAGAACCTCCTCTGCATGGGACCATTCGTTGGTCATTTGTTCCGTGAACAAAAGCGGGAGCACTCAGAGTACGACCTCCAGGAATGAGACGAGTGAAAGAGAGATAGAGAGAAAGGAAAAAAGAAAGAAAGAGAGGGAAAGAATACAACGCAATTTGGAAGAAAGCTTCGGGCTCCTGCCTGAGTTTGCTCGCATAAAACTTGAATGAAATACACACATTCATTCGGACCTCGTGCTCGAGGCTCAAAGGCTCGTTCTAATAAAAAGCTCGTCTCCCTTCCTCTGCCCCTCCCCTCATCCGTCCTTCCGCCCACCCCAGCGCCTCTCGATCACGTGGCCGGCTTTACGAATACCAGACTCGGGTCCTGCCGAAGGGAATGTGATGTGGTGAGAAAGAGAGAGATAGAGCGATAGAGGAACATTGTGGTGGGGGGAGTGGGAAAAATATTTTACGATCCACGTGGAGAATTTACCTAGGAGACAGTTTTACGATCCATCTGCTTCGGTTTTAATTCTTGGGCCCTGAGGAGACCAACAACATTCGACCAACATCTGGTTGAGGCGGAATTAATTTCAAGCAATTTCACAGATAAAGTATCTCGGAGATAAATGGGGAGCGAGCAAAAAAAACATTCGAATTGATTTGTTTTTATGTGTTAATTTTTTGATTTTGGCTAGGAGTGCTTAAAAATCTCATAAGGGCATTAAAATAAAATCATGAGCATGAAGCCATAATCGTATCTCGTAAAATTTTTAATGAGTGCCATTTGTATCTGAGAGATACAGAAGTCAAACGAAAAAAAAAACAAAGAAAAAAATGTAAACGATAAATGAATAAAAGTGGTTGGGAATATCGTCGAATGTCCTTCGTTATGTGTCTGAGCAATGTATCTGACGGATTGAATGTATCTGACGATTTCACAGTATCTGACGGTTTGACAGTATCTGATGGTTTCTCTGTATCTGATGGCTGCAATGTATCTGACGGCTGCAATGTATCTTCAAGTGCCCGGTTCAATGATTATTCTCTGAGGTCGTCCAACCGATGATCTGTCAATCGTTCTCTCTCGCCACTCAAGGATGTCGTGGAGGAGGCCAAGGGAGGTGGGATGCGAAGACGTTACGAGTGACATCCGTAAGATACATGTGAATCCATTCTTTTGCATCTCTTTCGGACTTTGGATCACGAAACAACAAGTTGGCTCATCTCCGTGTTAACGTCAATAAATCAGAGACAGGACATAAAAATCAATTTCCAGCCATTTACCATTCAAACAATGGCTTCAACATATTAACTTATCGTTCGTTCTCATTTTCTGATTTTCGATTTCGTTGGCTCACATCCCCACTCGTACATCTCTTGTTCTCTCTCGTTTCCTCTTGTTCACCTCTTGCCCTATCCATCCTTCTCTCTCTTTCTCTCTGTCATTCTCATAAATGGTCATTCGTTTTATTGTTGTGTTTGTCGCCGCCATAAAAATGTTTCTCTGCAACAACAACCAAAGCAACATCGTTGATTTCACTTCGGCGGGACAAAACGGTCGACCTCCACTTGTGACGTCAGATCGATTCAACTTTCACCCTTCGACATGACTCTGGAGGTCCCTTGTGAGGTCGAATAGAACAACAAGACCTTTAGTTGAATCCTTGTGAAAGAAAATAACTACAATAAATTATGGCAATAGACCTCATCGAGGTGGAAGGAAATATTCTTCTAACCAGGAAACCTTTTTAGATCTACTTCGCCACTACGTTTTAAATATAATCTACTACGATTTTTCGAATATAATTTTTAATTCAAATTGTTTGTGTTATGCCTCTTTTTCTTTGTTATGTCTTTTTTCATATAGATTTTCTAGTAAAAATTTAAAAATTTCCTTAAAATTACTTTTTTTCATTTCCTTCTTCTTCATCCCCTTTTCGTCGCCTTTTTCTTCCTTACCCAACTCCTTTCCTTACCATTCTTTTTGCTACTTTTTGTATTTCCTTATCCTTATCCTAACTTTATTTCTTCCTTAAGTCCTTAACTTCCTTAACTCATCCTGTCTTCGTTACTACATTCATTCCATCCTTCCTTCACTCCTTCCTTCACTCCTTCCTCTTCTCATTTCCCAACCTTCCTTTCTACCTTCACTACCTCCTCCACCCTCCTCCTTCTCCCTTGGGTCATTCTTTGACATTCATTTGCATACAATCCCTCGCTGGTCTGGTGAAATTATTGCCTTAGTGTCCATTGTATTTGTATCTGTCCGATACACAAATACACTCGAGCTATTATTATTTGTTGCTTTAACTCGATTTGGCAGACGGCACGCCGAGTTTTGATTTATGTCGATTCGCCGTGGGTTCGGACGACGCCGCCTTCGACCTCGTTCTCTCCATCATCCTCCTCTTCCACCTCCTCCTCCTCTCCCACCCCTCGGGTCGTATCTAATCCACCGGTGTATCTGGAACGTCTCAGTTCGTATCTTTGAGATATCTGTTTTGTGTTCGTCGTGTCGGGATCTAGCAGTTGTTTTTTTGTTGTTGTTTATTCTGCTCATTGCAATAGTTGCAAATTGCATGAAGCTATTGTGAAATCTTTGGATTCGGATTCAACCTCGAGCAGTTTTTTTTGGTTCTCCTCGACCCCCTGGTGTGGGTTCGGGATCATTGTACCGTGATCTGCTTCACCTCTCTCTCTTTCTATCCTTCCCTCTCCTTTTCCTTTTCACCCTTTCACCTTTCTCGCTCATAAATTTTATACTGTATTTTGTTTATAATACAATAATCCAATTATTGTTATTTCTCTGTTTGTCTCGCTATCCTGATCTTTCTCTACTTAGATCTCCGCCTTCTTAACCACTCACCTTCTTTTCTCTTTCTTTTTCTCTCTCTCTCTCTCTGTCTCCTTTTTTTTCTCTATCCTTCTTTTTCTTACTCCTTCCTCCGGTAAAGTTTACAGGAATTATTTGTCATATATTTTCTTCAATTGTTTTTCCTCGTTATTTTTCCGTTTGTTTGTCTTCCCCTGACTTTCCCTCCTCATTCCTATAATCCTCACTTCTCTCTCTAACCACTTCCCTTCTCTCTCTTACCCTTTCCTCTCTCCCTTCAACCCTCTCCGCCGCCCCTAACCTTTGCTAATTCCACAGTAATTTGTGTATTTCTGTTGCTCTCTCGCATTTTCTGAAAGATTATCCTGTCGGTCGGCGGCTTGGAATTTGGTTCGAGTGTTTGGTTATCTCTCTTGCTCTAACACTCACCTCCTTTTCTGCCCTTCTCTCTCTATCCCTCCCGTTCTTCCAATCTCTACCACCTTCCCTCCAACAGCTCCCCGTTTTATTTATCGATTTTAACCGTGCAGAGCCTGCTGTCCGTCCCTCCGTCTGTCTGTCTGTCCGTCCTCGTTGGCCAAATGCACGCGGCACGTTTTTCATGTCCAGCAGGAAATTGGCCAAGTGCAAGGCGACCATATATCGATTTGTTGTTGCAATGCCACTGACGGCTTCACATTTTTGTTGTTTTCAGTTCGCATTTTTTGTTGTTGTCACTTCTCGTTTTTTGTTATGAATTCTCGTTTTTATTGTTGTCGGTTCACATTTTAGTTGTAGTTAGTTCCAGTTTTTGTTGTTGCCGGTTCTTATTTTTGTTGTTGGTTCTCGTATTTGTTGTTGTATTTTTATTGTTTGTTTTTTTTATAGTTTTTTATGAACACAAAACGAACGCAGTTGACCACGTTTCCTAATCCAACACGAGGCTTCTGCGAATTTTAAAGAGAAACATTTGTTATTTATTCTTTAATATTTCATTCAATTTGTTTTATTAATATTTAATAGTACTATATTAATGATAATTTATTATATGTCTGATAATAGTAATAATAATTTATTAGAACTAAAATTACTTCTTATTTTTTTGGTTAATATTATAATTTTTTGTTTTTATTTAATATCATAAATTTATTAAATTTTTATGTTATCTATTTTATATTCATTCATATTATTTTTATTTAATATATTTTTTGTTTAATTCTAATAGCATATTATATTGAATTATTTTCATTTTGTATTCAATTAAATATCATCATTTGCATTTAAATTTTCCCTCAACCACCCATTAAAATGAAAATCCTTTCGATCCCATTCACCATAATCATTGATTTTATAATTAAATTCTGCCCTCGAATGAAATGTAATTAATTGCAAATGTCAACATGTGGCGACGAGAGGGCGTGGCGAGGGATGGTAGGGGGAGATGGAGACGTCACCACCGATGTCGTCATCATCAACGTCGTTCTCATCATCGTTGTTCACATCCTCGTTTTTGTCCTCGTTGCTTTTGCTGTCGTTTGATTCCACGTGTTGATGGAACTGATGGAAGAAGCCTCCAAGCGAAATTTTCTTTATTTCAGTCGACATGTGGAGATTATGAGGTGGGATAAGAGGGTTGAGGGGTGATGAGGGGGCTTGTGGTACAATCAGGAGTGGTTGTGCAGTGTTAAAGGGGGTTTCAAACACGCCCCCAATTGACAAGAAAAGGCTGTTCGAGGCAGAGATTCGAACTCGCCACGACCGCACTCGTCAATCACTCACAGTCAACGTCAATTAAAGAAGGAGTTGATGACGATGGATCGCGATGAACTCGATGATGGCGATGATAGTGATGATGATGAAGAGGATGAATAATACGATGATGATAAAATAAAAAAGTATTATTGAATGATGAATGAAATTATTATAAACTTGTTCAAAATGTTTATAATCATAATGGAGATTAAGAAAAAACTGTGGATAATAAAAACATATTTTAGTTTTAAGAAATGTGGCTAAACATTTTATTTAAGGTCATGGGTGATGGATTTAACGTCATAATTAGGAAACTTATAATGATAATCATAATGATGTAAAAATGCGTCAATGATGAGAAAATATCATTATGACAACGGTAATAATGAAAATCGAAACGACGAAGTCCAACGAAGATGAAAATAATCATAAAATAGTTATTGATAATGAAAACAGCGACAAATGAAAATGACCACCAGACGACGAAGATGATGATGATGTCATACAGGATGATGATGTTATAGATGATGATGATGTTATCATTCTCGATGATGAGTAAGTGTCAATCATTTTCCCATCGACCATCATTGGCCTGTCAATTGATATCGAGAAGATCGAATAAAGCGAAGCCGACGACTCGAAAACGAAAACGAAATCGAAATTGATGTCGATGTCGAGTGCATGAGGCCAAACAAAGACGATGCCGGCGATAAATGTTTGAATGGTGCACGTGTTGAGGATAGAAAAAGATACTTTGTATCCATAAGATGCACACTTTGTTTGTGTCATAAATAAAACGTTTTTGTTATCGTTCTTCTTCCTTATGTTCATCGTTTATTGACTATTTATCGAGGCAACAACAATAAAGATGACTACTTGAGGACTCGACAACAGTGGTTATGTTTGTACTATAGCAACAACAACAATATGATCAATAACAACAACACCAACAAATACAAACAAATATGTTTTAAATTCCGAATCCATTTCCGTGTCCGTATGATCGGTTTTAGTCAACTCCAAGAAAGTAGAAAGGAATAAATGCGTAAGGAATGTGGGGTGAAAAGAAAGTGAAGAAGAAACAAAAAATGAAGACAAAAAGGAAAGCAAAAGAAAGAAAAAGTAGATAAATATCTTGTCCGAAGTATCTCACAATTGCGGGTCAGTGAGAGATTAGATGCAGCTAATAAATTGCGTTGTCAACTGACATCTGCAGGATTCTTCGTTGGTCGAAGCGACGCCCGGAAGCAACAAAAAAAAAAAATTGCAAAAAATAAAAAAATACAAGAACAAAAATTTACAAAAGCTAAACGAAAAATTACCGAAAGAATAAGGAAATATCAAAAAATATCAACGAAAATTCCATAAAAACAAGAAACACTCACAAAACAAGAAAATAAATTCTAAAAACTAAAAAAAAAGTTAAAAAACAACAAGAAAGACTCCAAAAACAACAACGAAAATTCCAACAACAACACCAGAAATTCCAAAAACAACAACAAAAGAAATTCCTAAAACTAGAGACCAAAATGTATCTGAGTAAAGAGAGAGAGAGAGCGTATCTGCGACAAAGTATCTTAAGATTAGAGTGCTCGACACTTGTATCTTGTAGCGCAAAGAACGCCTTATGATTAATGGTTCTCGCGGGCCGGACTCGGTCGACTCGGCGTCTCCCACGCGCCACGCCACGAGTCCGACGGACGGACTGACGGTCGGTCGAAATCGCCTCGAAGCAGTTGCGCCTGGCAGTTGTGAAAATGTCATCTTTTTTTGCGACACTATTATGTTGTTGTTGTAGAGATTGTTGTTGTACTGGTGGTTGTTGTGAAGATTGTTGTTGTATAGATTGTTGTTGTAATTGTCGTTGTAGTTGCTGTTGTCATTGCAATTTTTTTTTTTTCATTGATCGTTGTTGATGTTCTTTTTATTGTTCTTTTATTTTGTTGTTATTGTTTGTTTCTTTTTTCTTGTTGTTGTTATAATTTTATTGTCATTTTTGTTGTTGTTGTTGTTCATGCTGTTCCAATGGTCGAGTTGATCATGCTTGTTGTTCCAGTTGTTGCTGTCAGAGATATGGGGCAGGCGGTGATATCGCGATGTCTATCCACCAGAACGACAGACAGACATGAATATAGAAAGACAGGCGAAGAAGTGGATAGCAAGACAGAAAGGCGGACCGACATTCTGATTGCCATAGAGACGGACAGACAAACAGACATCTAGCTTGACAGACAGATAGACAGACGGGAGATTACAGACAGTTATAACGTTGGACAGTCGGTCAGTCAAAGCGAGCGAGAAGCGTGCAAAATTCCAAACTTTCAGCATATTTTTAGGCGCGTCGTCGATCCTTTCGCCTTCGATTCGATCCGTTACGATTCGTTCGAGGACGACTTCAGGAATGTTGAATTAATTAGAGCCAGAGCAACCGCAGAAACCAACAGGCAGCAATGAACAACCACCCAACAACAATCAGCATTAAAAAAAAAAAGAGAAGAAAAAAATACCTTCGACTGAACATGGGAAAAAGAACAACGACAACAACTTTAACCGCTCAACATGAGAAGTAATTAAGAGACCAACGAGTGACGACAACAACAACGACTACGACGACAACAACAAGTGTCTAAACGACAGTCGTTGCGCCTAAAAGTAGGCAAAGCTGGAGAGAAAATAAGGATAAAGTAGAAAGAATAATAATACGTAAAAGACACAAGAAAAAATATAATAAAATAAAACGAAAAAAAAAACACAAAACGAATAAAATAACTCTACACACGCTGCATGACGTCATGGGTGCCAATGTAATTGTTGTATTTATTGTTCTATGTGTTGTTGCTTTAGTTGAAGGTGTTGTTGTTTTAGTTCTAGGTGTTGTTGTTTTAATTCTAGGTGTTGTTTTATTTGTGGTGTAGTTAATGTACTTGATGTAGATGTTGAAAGGGGTTTTTGTCATTAGTTTACTTATTCTTGTGGTCATTGTTATTGTTGTTATTGTAGTTATAGTTGTTGTTGTAGTTATTGTTTTTATTGCAGTTATTGTTGTTATAAGTATTTCTCGTGTTCTGTTCCAACTAATGAAGCTGATGACAAAAGCCCACAACAATTCGCTGAAGTAAGAATTAATTAAACACAGCGAAAAAATGTTCAGCAAAGGAGACGAGGGTGATGGAAGTGATGAAAAATAGTGGTGAAAAGGGTGGGAAAGAGTGATGAAAAAGGAGAAACATGAAAGAAGGAGTGAGAGAGACATAGTGATAAAGACAGAGGAAAATACAGTGAGGACAGGAAAGAAGAGGACCTGAAAGAACGAGAACTAAGAACAAGTGAAATGAGCAGGAACTGTGGACAAGAGAAAGGACAACGATCGAGGGAGAGAATCGGTATTTTTAGTATTTTTAATTTAAGGAGCAAAAAAACGAACAAAGAGAAAAGGAATGAAAAGAAAATTAACAAAAGTGAAGGTTGCACAAGTGGTGGATGAAATGAAGAAGAAAGAAAGAGCAACGAAAATAAGAAAAATGCGGAAACAACTAGGAAATATTTTCGCAATTCAGCGAATCCTGAATTCAGTTTTTAGAGGAGTTTCACGGCGACGCTTCCTGGATCCGGTTGTTTTAATGAGCCTTCTTCTTCTTTTTCCATCTACCCTTTGTTCGTTTTCGAAATTGTCTTCATTTACGAGGTCGTTAAATAAAAATAACAACAGCAACCAAAATAACAAAAACAATTCACCCTCACCAACTGATCAAGCATCTGTTGGCGATTCACGGCTGAAGGTGAATCGGATCGAACGATCGAACGTGTCTGATGGAGGTGACACGTCCACCTCATCCCTTTGTCCCTCTCTCTCACACACACTCACCCTCTCCATCCCCTTTTCACTCCTCCGTCTTCTTCTCTCCTCGTGAACTGCAGGCGGTTGATTTCAAAAGTCATCGACGTCGTTTTGGTTCTTTGTTTTGAATTTTCTCCAGGTCTCCTCTGTCTGCCCTGCCGGCCATCCATCTGTGCCCTTGCTTGCCTGCCTGTCTTTGTTGATGTCTTTCTGTCTGTCCGTCTTTCTGTCAGTCACGTTGAATGAAAAGCGAAAGAAATCACAACAAATCGAAATCTTGCATTCCGATGAATTGTCAGTGATCCTCTTTCCTTCTCCTTTTTCCTTCTGCTCTCTCTTTTACCTTCTAATTCCCTCCTGCTTCTTATTGCCTTCTCTTTATTCTTTTCACTTCACCTCCTCCTCCTCCACCATCACCTTCTCTATTCCTTGTGAAGGTGAATTAAAAACCTTCTTCGGGATTTTGTGGGGGGTTTTTCTGTGGAATTCTGAGCCTCTCTTGCTCCGTGTCGTGTGGCACCTGATGGCAACCCTATCCTCTGCCTCCACAATCTCTGCTTCATCTCCCCCTTCTGCCCCACCCACACAATTTTCTCCTCTACCTGTGCATTTTTATTGCCTTCGGTATGGCGTCGTGAAAATGTAAATTTTTCCCTTTTTCGCCTGAACTTCGACCTTTTACCATCGTATGCCGTGTTGTTGTTATTTATTGCTATTAATGTTGTTGGTTCAACTGTTGTTGTGTTGTTGTTTCTGACATTATTGTTGCTGGTTCAACAATTATTGTTGTTGCGTTTTTGTTATTATTGTTGTTGCCTCTTGACATTAGTTGTTGTTAATATAGTTGTTGCATTCGCTATTGTGATATTTTCGTTCACTCCAACGATTCTGTTTGGAATTTCCAAGTTTTCTCTCTCTCTCGGGACCACTCTAACACTCTCTTTAACTCTCTCTCTCCCTTTTCACTCCCTCCTTTTCTCTCTCTCTCTCTCTCTCTCTCTCTGTCCCTAATGCATTCGTTTATTTTGAGCTACCTTTTGTACCACGTCGACCTCCGTCAGTGAAAAAAAATCCTCTCAAGCCTTAGGTTTTATTTATAGTTGCAATTCAATTCAATCATTCGAATTATAGCGAGCGAAGGAGGAGAAGCTGTTGGTTATCGATGGAGAAAGGAAAGAAAAAGACTCCAGAGAGTCTGGTAAAGGATATAGAAAGAGCGTGGTTGGGGTTGGAGATGAGGTAAATAAATAATTGATTGCGATATCGATGCGAAATAAATGGAAGTTATTTTTAACCTTCTTCCAAATGCAGTGGGCGTGATGAAGTCGCATAAAATAATTTGTGTATTTTAAGTCAATCGAGATGAAATTAAGGACGATTTGAAATCGATATTGACTGCGAACTAATGTGAACTTGAATTTTGAGTCTACTTTGGGACAATTCCATATGGAATAAATTTGAATTTCATTTGGAATCAATTTTTTTTTTAAATTTAAATTTTGAGTGATTAGAACTTTGTAGTCGATTGTCTTTATATTTAAGTTAATTTAAATTTTTAGATAATGTAAATTTAGATTTCAAATTGTACCCAATTTGCTAAAATTTATGTAAAATCTCAATGCAATGAGAAAATTATGTACTATTGCATACCAATGAAAAACAACACCGAAAACCCAGTATGAAAAATATTGACAATGGTTTATTTCTCGCTAATGCCAATGTTGAAAAAATAATCCTTACTATTTATTTATATAAATTTATATTGAATAAAATATTTGAAATAAAATTTAAACAACTTAATCAAAATAAAATTGAAAAAATTGAAGAAAAACAAATAAGTGAAAAATTGAAAATGATTCATGGATTGTTCAAATTTTGTTAATAATCCTTTATCTAAATTAAAATCGAATAGAATATTTAAAATAATAAAAATTAAGTGAAAATAAATCACAAAAAAATCAAAAAATAATCAAAATGACAATGATAAAATTATGCAAATATAAATATCGATGCAAAAACTATGATATGAAAAAGATGAATATGAAAATATATGATTATGAAAAAAATAAATCCCGATGAAAAACCGATAAGGGAAAAATGCGAAAATGGTTTTTTTTATTTCTCGCTAATGGAAATTTTTCACCGTCCCACGCGAATCGTGTGCAACACTTCGTGAGTCGACATAACGAAGGCTTGTTAGTGTCGACCTTCGGCTGCCATCCATTGCAATGGTTAACACTTGCCACATGCAACAACTATAACAACAAAACCAACAACTATTTCTAAACTCACAAAAACTTACACAAAATGCATTTTCTATTTTTATATTATTCATCGCACTCGATCGACATCGAAGTCACTGGAATCGCCATTAAATTATATGGAACACAAATATTTTGGAAAACTAGTTCATGTTTTGTGTGTGAGCGCCATGCAAATAGTTTGCTCTGAATTAACCAGGAACATGCGAAAATTAAAAGATACCAATTTCAATAAATTAGAAAATTTAAATTAAAAAATTCGAATTAGAAAATACAAAGAGAAATGAAATATATTTTAAAATATGTATAAAAAAAAAGATTAAATAAAAAGTTGAATTAAAAATAAAAGCTAAGAGTGGAAATATATTCAGTTAAAAAGTATTTTCAAATATTTTAAATTAATTATATTTTAACATTTTCCTAAGCAACAAATTAAAAATTTACAATTTAAATCATAAATATTAGCAAAGTATTAGTATGAAATTTTCCCCACTGCATTTCTCTCAGTGTACTTCAGTCGTTCGTCGCTCGTGCGTTCTAGAAAAATTCATAAATATTTGATTTGAAATCAAAATAATGATTTCCGTGCAATTTTCGTACATTTTCCGAGTCGTTGAAAATTCTGACAACAATTAATTTTTGTTGTTGTTGTAACAACTGCACAAACTACAACAACAACAGGAACTATAAGAACTTAAATTGCAATAACAACAGCGGTACAACAAAAGCAACAACAACAAGAAGAATAAATGGATCGGGGAATTTCAAAAACCATTCAATTTTTGGCACCACGAGGGAGGTGGGGAGGAATTTAGCGAAGAAGGGGGAGGGAGAAGGTGGGTGCTGATGAGGTGGGAGAGGAGATGGAAGACGTAAAGAAGGTGAATGAGAATGACAAGAGGTGGAAGAGGGAGACGTTCAGAAGGTGGTTGCAGATGACTCTATTTGGAGGACGAAGTGGAGAATGAGAAGGAGAATGAGGATGAGATAAAGAGGATGAGATGAGATGAGATGAGATGAAGAGAATGAGATGAAGAACGAAGTAGAGGACAGTGTGGAGAACGAAGTGGACGATGTGAGGAGTGGACGAGATGAGAATGGCATGAGCTAAATCGAGGATCAAGAAGACATGGTGAGGCGAGAAGTGGTGCGTTGAGGTGAGATGGTGAAGGGAGGTGTGGCAAAACAACAGAAAAAATTTGAAAGCGAAATCGGGTGCCAGACGACGACGACCCGCATCCAACGACCAACTTCTTCCACCGTTCGTCCGCCTCAGATGACAAGCCTTGTTCCATGTTCTCTCTCATGTTTTGCATGCATTCGTCGTCATGTTTCAGTGTATCTGTGAATGTATATGTATTTGTGTGTGTTTGTGTGCGGGTATCTGTGTCGAACAGATTTTATCCGCGAGATCTGTCTGAAGTTTCGTCGTCTGCCGTCAGAGGAATTAAGATTAATTGAAATCGCTTCCATCCACGCCCACTCGAAAATATTTTCCAAAATGAAAATATACATTTTTCCTTTCAGTTATTTCGATTGTATTTTCATCATAGGCGTTGTTGGGATTGTCTTCGATGTTGTTGGGATTTTATTATTTTTTTGTTGCTGGGACTTTTATTTTTTATTGTTGAAATTGCCAACAACAGTCGTTAGTCTCAATTGTATTTTCCATGCGATAGAAATCGTTGTCTGGAACGAAAAATCCACGCGAATTCACCTTTGCCACGCCTCTCCCAAAATCACAGACCGACCCTCTCCGCCCACCTCCGGCCACGCCCCCCATTGACGAACTCCACTCGTTTTCGATCCATGGTGACCCACATCGTTTCGAGTTTTAATTTCAACAAATTTTTCTGATCGTTGCCTGCGATTGCGTTGCCAGATCGACGAATATTTATTGATCGTTAGTTGGCTGAACCCACTGTCAACCGTGAACCCACGCACAGTGGGCGAAAAAATTAGCTCAATGGAATTTTTCCCATTTTTTCATCTTCAAATTCAATAGTCAAAATCCATTGAGAGCTTCAAAGTAATTAATTTGTTATCATTTTGTTCCATTGTGCTTTTAATTATTGGTTTATGGGACTCATTTCAATTGAAAGCATCGATGAATCGACGACAATAAAATGATTTCTAACAAAAATTAACAATACAATAAAATAACAACAATTAGAAAAATAAAAACAACAATATTTAGAAAAACAACAACAATATTTAGAAAAACAAAAACCACAACTCATCAACAATATCATGATCCGCCATAATTTCCAACAAAATCTCAATTCATTAGAAGAACATCAAATTATAAAAGTTACTTGTAATGCGAAAATCTCCCCTTTCATTCCCACACACACACTTTTCGCTCTCTCTTTTTCTTTCATTTTGTTGCTTCGTTGAATCACAATAACAAGAACAACAATGTTAATAATCATTATAAAAACCCACTATTATTAACTAACAATGAAACCAACCAGAATTAAAACAACAACAATAAAACCAAAAACAATAAAAACAACCACAAAAAAAACCACAACACAATAAAAGCAACAACAATAAAAACAATAGCAACAATAAAACCAACAACATCAATGAAACCAACAACATTACCAAACAATTAGTCAGCAGCTCGGTTTAAAATAGCAACAACAAGTGAAGTTCGAATAGAAAGAGACGGAGGCCAAAGGTGGAAGCGAGAAGGGGAGATAAGTGGAGAATGGGCGAATGACGTCATCAGTAATTCGCGCGACAATTTTTCATTGACCGGCGATTGTTGTTTTTTTTCCTGTCTTCCTCCATGTAGTTTTTCTTTTCTTTTTTTTTTCATTTTCTCATTTTTCTTTTTTGAATTGCTGTATTAAACAGTTGGCAACGCGGTGCAAATCTATGCGCGCATTGCTATGCGTGCAACTGTCTGGCTGGCTCGCTGTATATCAGTCAGTCTATCCAACTATTCGTCTGCCTGTCCGTCTATCTGTCTGTCTGAACATTTATCTGTTCGAAAAATGTGTGATTTCCGTTTAAAGCAATTTGTTGTTTTTCTTGTAAATGTTTTTTTATTTTTTATTAGTTGTTGGTGTTGTTTTAGTTGTTGTTTTATTAGCAGTTATTCTTGTTTTTGTTCTTCTAGTAATTGTTGCTGTTATAATTGATGTTTTTATTGGAAGTGTTGTAGCTTTGGTTGGTGCTAATTTTTATTTTTATTTTTATTTTTGATTTTTTTCCTTTGCAATTTTTTCTTCATACAATAGTTTATTTTTTTGTTTAAAATATCTACTTTATTCTTTTGCAATAGTTTATCTTTTTGCTTTAGTTGATGTTTTTGTAATTAAAATGCGTCTAACATGCAACTATGAGACTGACACTGACACACTACGAATTACAGTGACGTCGCCGTCATTAGGTCTGAGTCTAATGCAAAAAGCAAGAGAAAATAAAGCAGAAATCAATGTAAAAAATAGTAAAAAAAAAATAATAAAATCAGAAAAATAAGAAATCTAGTTGTAGAAGCAGGAGAAGAGTGATGATCATTAACGAGCACCTTCGTGATGTAATTATTTGTTGTTGTTTTGTTGTCATTCTCCTTGTTGTTGCCATAATTTGAGTCATCTCTCATTGTTGTCGTCATTTTTGCTATTCAACTTTTTCTAGTAGTTATGGTAATAGTCTTTGTTGTTGTTGTGTTGTTGTAGTAATTGCAAACAATTACCATTGCTGGGATTTTTTTTTCTCTTGTTGTTCTTGTTGTTGTTATTGTTGTTATTGTTATTGTTAATCGACGTCCTGCAGAGCCCTGAGGATTCCTTCCCAACAAGTAAATTGCTGACAATCGTCCCCAAGCACGATGCCGAGATTCCTTGGCAAAGCGAGCGATTTACACGGATTTTTTTTTTCTTCATTTTTCATCCTCTGTGTTGTCATGAAATAATATTTTTTTAAAACATTCCTATATATTCCCAACACTTACATAAAAATAATAAAATTTTTTTCATTTAATTATTAATATTCTCTACAATAATTTAAATTCATTTTTGACTATTTTTCAAAAATTGAATTTCTTAAATTTTTGCTCAAATTTTTTTATTAAAATTCAACAAATTTAAATTTAAGAAATTTTATATTATGTATATAGAGAATTCCAAATCTAAAATTTTGTAAAATATTATACAATAATAAAAAAATGAAAAAATTGATAGAATATACACAAGAAAATTAAATATTTTTTAAAATAAAGAATTTTGCACAATTCATTTTTACTGATAATCATAAAATATATCCATATTTTACATTTTTTTAAAATATATAATAAATGACATTTCAAAATTTAAAAGATAACTATAATGTGTGATATTTATAATTTTTTTTTTTTTAATTTTTAAAATAATTTCTTAAATGCGTTTTGAAAAGTCTTTAAATATTAATAAAAGTCTTATTTGCACTCTTCCGTTGACTCAACCCTTCTTCTCTTAATCTTTGTTGTTCAAAAAGCGTCAAAAGAAAGAACGAATCCAACTTAAGGAGTAGAAAAGTGAATCAAAATAAATAAAAGCAAGAGATACGTGAGGATAAAATGCTTTAACAGACCCATCTGCGAAATCTTGGCTGCTCATCTTCCCATAAATAATGGGTCTGGCGTGGAGCTGGTGCCGGTGGCTGGAAGTCAGGTCAGGGAGGAGGGCGGTAGAAGGGGGAGGGGTCGACCAGGAACCAGTTCCTGCAGCTTCCTCTGGCGTCTTGAAGACTAACAATTAGAGACAACTCAAGCCAAGCCACCTGCCACGAGAGGAGAAGAGCGAAAGATAATTCGTAAATTATATTTAGGACAGAAGAGTAAAAAGCACTAAATGCAATAACAATAAATGCAAAAACAACAAATGCAAAAACACGAAATCGAAAAACTACAAATGCAAAAACAATAAAAGAAAACAAAAATTAAATAAAACTGAATGCAAAAACAACAATAAATGCATACAAAAATAAAACACAAAAAACCTAAATGAAAAACACTAAATGCAAAAACATAAATAATAACAAAACCAGAAATGAGCTAAAAATAAAAATATACCTAAATTCTCCAGTCTCGAGGCTGAAGGATATGCCAGAGGACAGACACAGAGATAGACAGAAGGACAGACAGAAGGACAGACAGAGGAACGGTCGGATAGACAGACGGACGGTGGTCAGACATGTGAGAAGCGACTCCAAGATAGAGAGAATCAGACAGCTATTTAGACATGTAAGCGAGCGGCCTTCAATACAACAACAACAACAACAACAACAACCGGTACCACTCCACCTTCCTTGTTAGCCATCGACTACCGACCACACACCCCCCCCTCCCCCTCAATCATTTGCCCCTTCCCCCACAAAGTTGGCGGCCAAGTTGCTACTGGAGTTTTTAATCGATTTCACTTCGAGGCCAAGAGATGTTGTTGACAGGACAAAAACAACAACAACAACAAGGATCATTGGCAGCACTTGTTGCACATCATGGTAATTGTTGTTGCTATTGTTGCTATTATTTTGATTGTTGTTATAATTGTTATTGAAGTTAACGATAACTCGGAGACAGCGATCGCAATTAATTTGACGACTTACGATCTTATCCGACGACATTGTTGTTGTTGGTGTTGTTGTTGTATACATATTTACCAATGCAATTGATGTTGAAGTTGTTATTATTGTTGTTGTTGTCATTATTGATCCTGTTCATGCATCGTCTGTCGTGTCGAAGTCGCCTCAAGTGAATCCGGAGTCTGGCGTCTGGACCCGTGGGCATCGATTGATGGCGGCCTCCGTTGAGGTGAGGCTTCCAAAGGGATGGTGAGAGGGTGAAGAGGTGGCCGAGGAGGGGGCTGAAGAAGGGGCTGACGAGGAGCATGAGAGAGAAATCCACGTTGGGTCCTCTGAGGGTTCAGAGTGTTGACATCGCGTGGTTGTTTAATTGACATCGCAACATGATGTAATCGAACGAGTTTGGTCAGAGGAAAATAAATGTTTCCGATGATGGGGGAAACCACAAGTGACAAATTCAAATCGTGTGAATTGAATCGAGTTTATTAAAACTCGTTATTTTAATCAAAATCATGCTTTATGATCATAAATCTTTATCATCATTCTTCACTATAATACTTCATCTATATTCTTCACTATAATAATTCTTCATCTTCATACTTCTTCATCATCATCTCTCTGTGGCTGAATTCGACCGACCTTAAATAACTGCAAATAGATTCTACTCGGGGGCAAAAGTCATCGCTGTTTGAGGTCTTCATGTCGTGAGATCCCTCAAATGGGCTGGAAGAAAGTTGGTCAAGTTCATTTCAAGTTCGTGCGAAATTAATTCTCACCATCCACAACGCCCACATTTGCTTTCTTCGTATTCAATTTGCTCCTTCTTCTTCCTCTCACACTCTTTCTCTTACATTGCCTCTCTCTCTCTCTCATTACTTCTCTTCCATTGTCTCTTTCGAAAAGTTCTCCCGCGGTACTCGGCACCCACACAAGTTCGCAAATAATTCATCTCTGGTTCCTCCCTCTTTCTCCTTTGCTCCTTCTCCCCTTTTCCTATTCTATGTTCATCTCCCTCCCACTATCCTTTGTCTCTCCATTCCCTTTCATCTTTCTCTTCGACCTCGCCTTTTGTTCATGAGAGTCAAGTTAGTTGACCATTTGAACTACCAACAAAAACCACAATAATGGGTTGCAACAACAATGATTACAACAACAATTATAGTAACAACAACAACAAGAACAACAACTTACAAGAACAAAGAGCAAAAGCAAGGATGCAAATAAATAATGTTTTAATCAACGAGCTTCACACAGACATCTATCTCACTCTTCCACACCTTCTTACCAACTCAATCTCTCTTTTCCTCCCTCTCTCTCTCTCTCTCTCTTCTCTATCTTTCTCTCTCTTTCTCCCTCTCTCTGCTTTCCCCTCTCTCTCTCTTTCGCCCACTTCCTCGTCGAGATTGGAGGAAAACTTTTCAATGGATCGTTGCCGGAAACGGAAATTCAACGAAGCGAAAGTGAAAGCGAGAGTTTTCCACGAAGCCTTCTTCGAACAAGATGTGGGCGGTTGCAACAACAACAACAAAAAGAGTCCTTGCGCTCGCGTCATGAAAAGAAAGAGACAAAAAATTGTTCGCCCACATAATGTTGAAATTCATTCGCAACAAAGGGTTAAATATTTGTGGGTTTCTCGTTACACACACACCCACGCACACACTCCTAGAGATGGTGATTATTATGGAAATGATTCTGATAATAACAACAACAACAAGTATAATAATGACAAAAATAACAACAACAATGATCATAACGACAACAACAAAAATTAGATTCAAATGTCAAGGATTAAATTGCTTAGAATTTCCGTGAAATTGCTTCGGTGTTCGTGTTTCATTCCCAGTGGAAAAAATCGAAAAAGGAGGAAAAAAAATGCTTCTCATCTCTCATTTTATCCGTGAGCAAAACAAACAAAATACCGTTAGATTCAGCCTCAAATGAAGCCTTGGAGCAAATGTCATCAACAATTGTCATTGTGGCGTCAGTTGTTGTTTATGTGTTGGTGGGTATTTATATATGTGAGTGTGTGCGTTGGTAAATTAATTTGTTGGAAAAATGTCTAAATAACAAAAAAACACACACATTGGCAACAGTGACAACAAAAATTCTCAAAGACACACCTTTCGCTAAAATAATAACAACACTGACATAAACAACAATAACAATGACACAACAACTACAACAACAATAACCATAATAAGAAAAACAACCATAACAACAATGACAACAACAACAACAACAGCAAAAGTAGACGCATGGAAACAAGATAATTATCTTTTGCTTTCTGCTACTTTTTTTTTACTTTTTCATTCATATTATTTTCTTTTTACTTTTTATCATTTTTTTGTACTTCTCGTTATTTATTATAATTATTATTATTATTTTTGTTTTTTGCTTTGTTTTTTCTTCTGTGATAATCTCTTATTTTGTTGTTGTTCTATGCAACTGTTGTTGTTGTTGTTGTTGTTGTTGCATATGTGAGGACAAGTGAAATGGAGAAAAGTGAGAAATGGAAAAATAAGGAGAATTAAAAACGGTATTTGTGGAAAAAATGTAAAAAGCTAGCGATGAAGAGGGAAGAAATGTTTAAAACCAGTAAATAAGGAGGCATAAAATCAAAAAAATATATTTTGAATTTAAATAAATTCCATGATTTTTAGTTATACAATTTTATACTTCATAAGATTTCAGTGATGATTGATTTTATGTCTCATAGGGTTGAGACATAAAATCAAGCAAAAAATGATTGAAATTTCAATTAAATTTTAAAAATATAAATTCTATTATTTTTAGTTATTTAATATTAGTTATTTTATATTTAATATGACAGTTTATATTTTAATGAAAAACCTGTGGAGACAAAACAACGATAAGAGCAGAACGAAGCGATATCCACAAGTTTCCATCCTCACTTTTCCTCCTCTTCAATTAATTATTGAAAGGACGAAATATGGAGGGACGACAAAAAAAGGAAGAAAGAAATGAAGGTCGAAAAAGGGGAGGAAAGAACACAAGAGGCGATGAAGGTACAAAGAAAACAAAAAAACACCCGACAAGTCGTTAACGTTCGACGATAAACGTTTCTAATATAAATGCTTACACAGTAACATCACCTAAAACAACAACAAGAGCAACAATATCAACATGAACAAAAACAATAAAAAGCAATAACAAGAAAAATCAACAATAAAAACAACAACTCGACCAACAATATAATGGCAAATTTAGCCATTAAAAGCAACAACAACAATAACACACAAGCATCGATATTAAAACCAAGAACAAGGAAAACAATTCATTTGCTGCAATTTTTATTGACGCACATCGAAAGGACATCGTACAACAATAACAACAATCATACAACAACACAAATTGATCCCCTCATCGTGAACACCTCATTACGCCCGCCTACATGTTACGCCCCCCTCCCTCATGCCACTCCCCCTGACTGCAAAGGCTTCCGAAGGAGACAATAAAAAAATTTAATACCACGTTAAGCATTAAATTCGACGTCTTCTCAACAGTCGAGGAGGACAGAAAGTGAGAGAGGAAAAGAGGGAGAGACAGGGAGCGAAAGAAGATAATGAGGGAGAGACTTGGTGACACTCCTTACAACAACAACTGCTACTACGACCACTTCCACTTCAACCAGAAATGACCAAGTTAAGCAGAAGTTATGCGAGACTCATGCGTGTCGTATTTTGGCTCAAAGGACCACGCGTTTCCACGGAACCCTCCTCGCCCACTTTCTGTCATCGTTCTCTTTCACACTCCCCTCCTTCTCCCTCTCTCTCCTCCACCTTCTCTTTCCACGCACTCTCCTACTTATTCAACCTTTGTCTCCTCACCTGACAAACGACTTGGCAATTATTTAATTGGCCCCATGACGAAACCTCACCGACGAAAGTTTTTCACATTTTCGTTCTCGTTTTCATTCACTTCAAGCAGTTGGTTTTTGAGTAGAGAATTTTCAATTTCGCAATCATGCTCAAACTCAGTCAACTATTATGAGGTTTGTCGTCCTACTCCGGGTCTCATGGATCTGGAACCTTTTGCTGCCCCGGCGTCGTAAAACGTTCCGGAGTGAAATCGTTATTTTTAGAAGCGCTTGACGAGGCCGAGACGTGACGTATTTCCACGGGCTTGCAGATTAGATAAAGTTTCGGCATGGTAAGGGAAGTAGTTGGGGGGGAGGTGAGGAGAAAGAACTTTTTGTTGTCCCCTGTAGAACACGTAATTCTGTTCATACATAAATATTTCTCACTGCACTCAACGACAACGCCAAGATAAGGTTTTCTATTTACGAAATATTTTTATTGATCGTTCCTTTTCTGGGCGTTCCTAATTTTTTGAATGATTCCCCTTTTCGTGATCGTTCATCTATTTTATAGTTTTTTCTGTTTTTGGGATTGTTTCCTATTTTTTCTGGTTGTTCCCCTTTTTTGTGGTTGTCTCTATTTTTTTTTATTGTTCCCCTTTGTTGGTCTTTTTGGTTTTGGTTTTTTTATTAAAATGATTTTTTTATTGTTAATTTAAATTTCATTTTTTTTATCAAAATTTTACTTTTCCATTAAAATACAATTTTTTAATAAAATTAAATTTTTGCCGTAACATTTTTTTTTTTTTAATAAAATTACACATCAAATATTTCATTAAAAGTCCGCACTTTTCATAAAAATCCCACTATCTTCATTAATAAACTTATCTAATAATGTATGAATGTATGTATGTAATGTATGAAAAATCATTAAAATAATCCGAAGAATGAGTTCTGAGAAAGGTTTCAACTGATGACGGAAGCGTGAACGTGGTCTTAATTTTCTATGGAAATTGAATGAGTTTTGAAAGCTCATAAAATCTACTTTAAAAAGCCGGAAACTTCGACCCAATAAAGGAGTGTCGTCGTCGTATCCCGATGAACTTGGGGAGTAGTTATCGAAAAACAGTTATAATCTTTAAAATACCGTGATTTTAAACCAAATACCTTGCGCTTCGATCGGAAGTCAGATCGGTAGGGGGAGGGGGAGAAAAGTGAAATTAGCATTTGATGTTTGAAGGGAAAGCAGTAAAAAGTACATAAAGTGAACTCAGAAAAGGTAGCAAAACAATAAAGCATAAAATGCGACATAAAAGCTCCGAAGGCAATAAAAGCTCCAAAACAACAACAACAACAACAGAAGCCATTAAATTTATGTACAAAATCACACACACATAACATGATGGAGCATTTTTTTAACCCATGGAAAGTGCATTGTATATAATAAAAATACCAAAAACAGTACCAAGAAAAGTGGGCAAAGTGAAATTCAAATAGAAATTGCAGATTTCGCAGAAAAAGAATACCGATGAGCGATTTAATTAGAGAGCGATTTAATTGGAGAGCGATTTAATTGGAGTTAAGTTAGCGAAAACATTTCTCAAAGCAATCAAACCTAAACCAAAACGAATTCAAATAGAAATTTAAATTTGAAGCCACACAATTTAAATTTGAAGCCATGATATTTGAAATTAGAAGCAACGAAATTATAACGATATCTGATCGCGAAGAAAGAGGCAAAATAAAAAGAAACAAAAATTGAAAAGTCAGTCACGTTCACGACCGGAAGAGCGCTCGACAAGAGCCGGCGACAAAAGTCATGACTGACACACATTTTGTCGCCCCCATCCGTCCAACTAGCCCGAAGGCGGAAATTCAAAAGAAATCGAATGAAATCTGGAGGAACGACGAGCGAACGATTCCCGAATGTGTGGCAACACTTGCGAGAGAGGTTGCCATAAATGCGAGAGGTTGTTTTATTGCTCCGATCCGCGACATCTGTTCCTGGGCAGTGATTATTCATTTCATGCAAATTTGTGTGAGAAATGTATGCGAAAATGATGTTAAAAATTTTGTGAAGCGAAAATTGATTCTAAATTTGAAGAACCGAAAATGGATTTAAATTTAAATTACCGAAAATTGATTTTAAATTTAAATGACCATGGATTGAAGTTTAAAATCAAGGAAAATATAAAAAATTCAATTAAATTAAAAAAATCAAAATTATATACAACAAAATTAAATAATATATAAGTAAATAGAATAACTATAAAGAGAACAAAATTAAATAGAAAAAAATTAAATAAATCAAAATAAAATAAAAAAGAACAAAATTAATAGAACAACAATATTAGAAAACCAAAGCATATGCTGAGAGGAAAATATGATGATCTCATCCTGGCATCGAGCATTCAATCGCCAAGATCAAGGTTCAGGCGGATAGATTTTGGCACATCGCAAGAAAAATAATTAATTTAAAATGAAAAATAACAAAATATCCGTCCACCCGTCCGACTGTCTGTCTGTCTGTCCGCTCTCTGTCTGGCCTCGTTTCAATGTTTGGGTGAATAATTTGCAGCATGTGACATTCGCGAAATCTGAATTGTTTTTCTCGCCATCGTGATAAATGCTTTTAACGACTGCAACAATACAGAAATGTGCTAAACAAAAAACACAACAAGTAAGTGTTTCAAATAAATGAGACTTTAATTGCTCGTAATTGCAACTACTTTAATTGTTCTCACTGTTGTTGTTGTTTTAGTATTTCCTGTTGTTGCCGCCTCACTCGGAATTCTCGAAAATTCATTGCTCTCGGGGAAAAATAACTAACTGAAATTGAAATTTATTTTGTTTCTGGAATTCTTTAAATTGATCTCGCGTTATGAATACGGAGAAAAAAACGATTACCATCGATCATAAACATTCAAAAGAATTCTTTGATCCGAAAATCAATTGCTTTCAGCACTCACTGTGAATTTCATTCCATACGAAACATACATATTTTTATTTTTTGAGTAGTGACAGATATGGAGAAATTCTAAATGTTGCAAAAATAACTAGAAGGAGATCATTTGGTGATCACCAAAGTTTTTTTTTTCAATGAGGAATCGATCAAATCGCCGATGATTTCAAAGAAAAAATTCGTTAGTTTTGACTTGTTCAGAAATGTTTTGAAATGGAAATAATGTTTTAATATACTGTTGATTTTTTATGAAATTATACAAATTTATTAAATTTGACTTAATTTACATAAAAAAATGTAAAAAAAAATAAATAAATATATATATGCGTAAATCGCTCTCTTCCAAGAACTTCAAAATGTCATCTGAGTTCACGAAAATTATCCATACGATTTTTTTATTGTTTTTTTTCTGTTTTATTTTTCGATAATCCACATACACAACATTGTATTTATCGTTATTTCATATATGTACATATGTATTATTTGTTCTTAAGATGAGTTGTTTTCGTTTTGAATGGACTCGATATGGAATTGTAATAATTCGTTAATCTGAGACTTTTTTCTTTTGTTTCATTTCAGATATGCGAAAGCATCAAAACAACAATTACAATAAGTTGTACAACAACAGCAAAACATTGAAAACAATCGTTTCAACAACAAATATTAACAATAACAACGCCAAGAACAACAAGAACAATAACAACACCAAGAACACCCACAACAACAACATCAAAATCTACAATAACAATAATAAAAAAATAATCACTTGTTGCTCAGTTGAAGAACTTTTTAATCAACGCGACCGAACGGAAAAAACTATAGTTCAACAACAACAACAAATAACAAATTCGATAAAAATTCCTTTCTTTTTGTTCCTTTTTTCGAAATCAGAGAAACGCTCAGTTCTTTTGTTCGCTCCGAGCGAACATTTGTAAACGAGGCGTCGGTCGGAGAAGATTCAAGTGATCGGAGCGAAATATTTGGGATTAAAAACAATATACAAATATATTTTAAAATTATAAGAAAATCATAATACTTTCTAAGAAAAAATTTATAAAACAAGTGTTTAAAAAATATATCAAAAAAGTGGATAAAAAATAAATTAAAAAGATATATTAAAAAAATATATTAAAACAAATATATTCAAAAATATACATTTGTATATACATATATATTTGTATACAATATATAATACAAAAATATATTCCAAAGAATATATTTATACAAAAATATATTCAAAACAAATTTAAAGAAACCGAATATAGTGAAGTGATGATGATTATGAAGAAAATGTGAAGTTTTATCTAGTGAAAAATTCTTCAACCTCAAATAATTTATTCAAATCTCAAAATAAATCCAAGTTTCACAAGATTCCCAAACAAAAATATGCACAAAATGTCGCAGCACAGAAGTAGGCGTGGCAGCCGAAGGATAAACATCATGAAGATGTTGTTGTTATTCGGTTTCTGGATCTCAAACACAATACTCGGATGTGAAGCCTGTAAGTATTATAAAAGAAAAATATTTGAAAAAAATCTCAAGCTAATGATTCAATTTTAATGTATATTATATTTTTATTATAAACCTCAAGCTAAGCAGTATTTTTATGTGATTGCAAAAATAATATTTTTTAATTTTAGAATAAAAGTTCTGGATTTTCTGGGAGATTTCAATAGGAATTAATTACTAAATATGGAACTCGCAATAAATTTCAATTTCCCCATAGATCATTCCAATCTCAAAGTAGATAAGGAATCTCCCTTTCTCTTGTTTTCTCAATAACTGTGTCAGTTCTTCAAGAAATTTGCATTGCGCAGAAATATTTGAATTCCTTGTACAATTACAAAAGCAAGAACAACAACAAGAATATTAAAGCTCAGAAATCAATTAAAATTCGGTCGAGAAATCGCACAAACGAACGATTGATTTCAAGCCAATAGAATAGAACAACAACAACATGAATAACGGAGAGAATTACAACAAGAAATTGTGAGAATGCGAGCATCATCTAATGGATGAAAACAAAGTCCGTATCAACTGGCAGCACTTGACTCGAACAACAACAACAACAATTACAACAATAATATCTTCATCTACAACCGCAACTTGAAATTGACACAATTTCTCTCGCATGAGAGCGATGAGAAATTCCTCGAGCCAAACGCGCTGCGTGTCAATTGATTTGTTTATTATTATTATTCTTGTTATGGTATTCAATGTTCTTGTTGTGGTGATCGAAAAAACAAGATCAACAACAACAAAAAGTTCGATAAACACTTGCCAAAAAGATCAGAGCTTGTGTGGTTCGTGTCATGTTTAGAAGTTATCAGTCCGATCATGTGTGATAAATGTGCGTTTAATGCAAATTAATCGCATGCGATTTTTCATCATCCACTCGGTTGCTTTCATGGACTGTTGCCATATCGTGTTGATTTTGTTATTGTTGTTATTCGATTTTCCATTTTGTTTTAGATTTCCTCCGATTTCCCATTAAAAATCACTCCAGCGTGTTGTTATTATTCATTATTATTGTTATTGTTGTTGTTACGGTCTTTGTTGACGGTGATTTTGTTTTTGTTGTTCTTTAGCCTTCGAAATAGGGGGTAAAAACGTGATTAGATTCTTAATTATTTTTGTTTTTATTTTGCTTCTTTAATTTGCATTCCTGTTGATTCGGTTTTCGTTGTTAAGTCAAGTGGAATTTTCGTGTTGATTGATTGATGGCGAAGCTTTTTACACTCTATTGAAATTATTAGTGAATAATATAAAGTCAAATTGTAATTAATTAAATTACATTTATTTTTATTTTGTTTCGTATTTTATTTATTTATTTTTATTTTTTAATTTATTGTAATAATTTTATTTGATTGAATTGAATTGATTTAATTTTATTGAATTTTTTAATTTTATTTAGGTTTATTTAATTTAAAATATTTTTTTTAAATTTTATTAATTATTTAAATTTTATATAATGTTAATAAATTTATTTCATTTTACTTCATTGTATTTAATTTTACTTTATTCCCAATCGTTTGCATTTATCAATCGGTTTCTTTTATTGCCCTAATAGCTTCATCTTCTTTTCATCTCCATATCTTCGACTTCTTCTCCGACTTATTCCGTAAATCATCTCCTTAATATATCTGCGCCGATCATCTGATTGGAAGCTTCCATTAATCACTTAAGACAATAAACAGTTGACACCAAGATCAACTAACACTTGGGCATCAATAGAGAGAGAGACAGAGGAAGGGAGTGAGAGAACGCCCAATAGAAGGGCGATAGAGTGGGAGATAGAGAAGATAGAGAGGGAGAAAGCAGAGGGTCCAACGCGAGGAAATAGTGGAAATGTGACGTTGAAATGACGACAACGACGACGACTACGACGAGGTCGATCCGATCTCTTAAGTGTTAAACGATTTAATGGCCATTTAAAACGACAGAATCCTGGCGCTGCGGCTGCTGTAAGAAAACGCTATTTAATTGCTCCACTGGCTCCACACGTCTCGATGGAGATCTATGACAATGGAGCTCAAGGGTCCAACGGCGGCGACTGCGATGTCACCGAGGTTGTTTACAAAATAAGAACAAAAAACCCACCAAGAACAGACCGATTGACGGACGGACAGACCTACTGAAGACGCAGACTGATATATGGAGAGACAAGCAGACGGAAAGACAGAGAGCCGTCTGGACAGACAGATAGACAGTAGTAGAGACAGATAGACAGTAGTAGAGACAGATAGACAGTAGTAGAGGCAGATAGATAGTAGTAGAGACAGATAGTGGTAGAGATAGAGTGGTGTTGCGGAGAGATAGAGAGTGAAACGCATGGTGGTCTAAAGATTCCGGCAGACACGATCGACAGAAGTAGGGAAAAATATTCGAGTGATTTGGACAGACAGACAGGGATGCAAAAGAAATCCTCTGATGTCTGAGCATGGACATTGTTGTTGATGGACAGATAGACAGACAGACAGACAGACAGACAGACAGACAGACAGACAGACAGACGGAGACAACACAAGCGACCGATAGCAACAATTAATAAAGAATTTACATTTAATCAGCGGCGGCGATTCGAAGTAAAAGCCACGATCGTCTATCTCTCTCTCTCCTTCCCCTCAATCTATCTCTCTCTCTCTCGTCTCAAGCGTTTCGTATTTTGTTATCATATGTTTTTAATTTTCTCTTACACTTTTATTTGTGATTTTTTATTTTTTTTCCAACACTTTTATTTCAATATTTTTTTTTTCTCACAATTTTTACTCCAGTCATTTTTTATTTCTCTCACTCTTTTACTCCAGTCATTTTTTATTTCTCTCACTCTTTTATTTGCCTATGACTTTTTCACTTAATCTGTGATTTTTTATTTCCCTCCCGCCCTCGTGTAATATTTTTTATTATTTTCTTCCATTCGCATCTTCGCCGAGACGCAGAAGCCGCCGTCGTGGCCGCCGATGTGAATAAAAAAAGAGAAGAAAATGAATAAATAATAATTCAGTGATTATTTCCCTCACTTGTGCAAAGGGCAGATTTATCTTTCGGGAATTATCAGGCGAAAACATACGCTCAGCAACAACAACATGAGGGATAATTTCTCGTCTTCTGTTCTCCTTCTCTTTCGCCTTCGTTCGCCGCTTGAATTTTCGTTGATTTCGTTCCTTCACGATATCGTTTTATATTTATATATTTTAATATGTTTTAATGGTTGATGGGGGGTTAAATATAGAACTTCGGATTGTGCTTCTTGTACAGTGGCTTCGAGAGCTTCTCGAGATTGTGAGCATTGCATTGAGATGAGAAGAGAACAACAACAATAACAATCATAACAATACCCATAAAGATCTCTTGTTATCGTCGACTATATAGTATATCCGGTGGAGATTTCGAAATGTTTTCGTTAAAAAAATGATTTATAAAAGAGATTCAGAGAGGAGGAGGAAGATATCATTTAGGGTGGGGGGATAATTTTCTGTATAATTTCCTTGTTTTCCATTTAAAAGATAGTATTAGATCATCGATTGCCTCCACCTCAAAATTCGATCCGATTTCAACCTGTTGGCAGCATCCATAAAAGTTCAAACGAGATTTCGCATTACAAAAAAAAAATAATTAAAAATACAGAAATAAAAAATAAAAAAATATGAAAAATAAAGAAAAGTAAACAAATTAAAAAAACGACATAAATTTAAAACAAATAAATAAAAGCTAAATAAATAAAGTCCACAGTAAGAGTTCGAAACCGCAATTACTCCAACTCATGATTCATGCGGCTTGAAACCGAATCCCAGCCGGTGAAACCTCAGTCACCGACTGACATGAGTTCACCGATCGTGGGCTCAACTGAGAAGTCGGCGATGAATCAATTTTTCTAACGACCAAACCAGTCTCATTCACAATTAATATTATTCTCTCTTTCTCTTGCTCACCCAGTACCACGACCAGAGACGTCGAAGGATGAGAACTTCCGGTCGAACTTTGCGACCATGTACGGCGCCCCCCTGATCACGCCCCTCATGGAGGACGTCACCCTGGAGGTGAACTCGAACTACACCCTGCGTTGCGAGGCGGACGAGCAGATCGTCTGGAAGATCCCCACGTCCTACGACATCCAACAAGAGACGAAAACGTTCAGCACGCAGGATCCCGAACGACCCTTTGGTAGCGTTCTCTACCTCAGTGGGGTGAAGACGAATTACGTCGGCAGTTACTATTGCATCAAGGAGTCGAGCTTGGACAAGGCAATCGACGAGATGGAGGAGCAGGAATTCGACGAGCTCGTGAACAACAACCAGGCCTCCTCGATATATATCTATGTCAATGGTGGGTAGAGAAGAGATATTGAATTAGAATATATATTGAGATAATTTCTCTCTTTAGACATGGACCAACTTCTGGTGCCCTTCGAGTTCCCCGTGGGCTACGCCTACCAGTACCAGGACTTCACGATCCCCTGCAAGCCGACGATGCCGAACGTCGAAGTTTTGCTGACCACCCCACACGGCGATGTGAGTGATTTACCTTCTAAACCCAGTCTAACAAACTCACACGCCCTACCCTCACACTTACTAAATCCCAACTCTTGGTTTACCATAACTCTTGATTTACCATATCTCTTTATTCATCATTATTCTTTTTCCACCCTATCACTTTGTTCACCTTTCTAATATTCTCTCTCTCTCTCTCTCTATGAGACTCCGCTCATCTAAGCTTAAGCAATCGCTCACACATGACTTTCCGCCATTTGTAAACATTTTCCTAGCCAGAGATTAAAAACAACTTTCTTGCCCTGAACTTTCTAGGATCTCAACGAATCCCAGGTCATAAGCTCCTCGAAAATTCGCACCCAAACGAAGGTCTTTCCACCCGATAATGTTTACAGCTCGATCGTGTATGATCCGAAGATCGGTTTTGTGATACACGATGTCGTCAATTTGACCACGTACTTTGGCTGCATCGGCCAAAATGGCGTACACAATCGAACGGAAGAGTATCGTGTCGAGTTGTTGCGTATGTTCAGAGTTTTATAATAGCATAATCACTTGTATATACTATATAGTACTTTAATCGAATATCGAGTAATGAGAGTAGAAAATTTGCTAACAAAGTACAAAATATATCAATATCCACGAGTATACATAATCCTTGTACATACATATTACAATATCTTTACAATACCGTTCAACATTCAATCTATATAAAAGTAAAAATAATTACAATACGAGCATATAATATTTTAAAAAATTTCAATATTCAATAGAATTCAATCGGAAATTTAAAATATCTATCGCAATAGCTGCGAGCATTTCAATACCTTTGAATATTACAAAATTCATTAAAAATCAATCAAATTGAAAAATATGATTTGACAATTACAATATCACCATATTACTTCCCTTATGGAATCAGTTATTAGAATGGACCATTTTCTATTGGTCTATTGTTAGTTTAGGAAATACTACTAAAACTCTTGTAAATACACACGCTGAAATAAGGAAGCAGTCTTCGTCGAAGGGTTTCATACCGATCGTAGAACTTAAGGGGTAATTTTTAGTGATTCTATATTATACATACATCGAGGTCTAGAAGTCGATGGAAAGGTTTCATCGTTTGGAGTTGGAGTCTTTCTCATCGCTGGGAAGCCGTTTCTCTACTTGTTGCTTTCGTTCTCTCCTCACGTTTCAACCATGTCGCTTGCACGCACTGCATTTTCATTTCTAGCACACCTATTGACCTATTGATTTCCTAATTCTTCTCCTGCTGAAAACTTTGTCCTATGCCTTTATATGCACAAACACACACACAAACACATATATACGCACACATGCTTACATACATGAATGATTCAGATGAGATCATAGAAGACAAACCCATCTGCATTTGCGAAAATTCTAATCCATGTGCTACTCTTAACAGACCTATTCAAGCGATTCCACCGGCCGATACGACCCCAGGCGTGGGTTCGTCATCCAAATGCGCGGCGTCACCGATGGCGGCATGTACTTCTGCCGCCCCAAGGTCCCCTCGCGGGCGAACGAGGAGGAGGAGTCCAGCATCGATATCGAATTTCGTGGTAACAAACATATTGATCGTGAGTTTTGCACCCCACATTTGTGATGTTTTCTATTAATACTTTGTTTCTCGTCCAAACTCTCTCTTCAAAAACTACTAAACCAAAAATTGTTTCTCAAGAAATTATTTCGAAAATCCGTTTCTATATTAGAAGAAACATTTTCAACTGCAATTTTCTCTTCTCGCACGTTTTGAAAGGAGCAAAAAAAGAGCACTCTAAAAAGTAGTAGAAATATTGCGTTATACTGTGATAATAATTATGAACTCAAGTAATGGTGATGATTTTGGTGGTGATGGTTATTCTCTATTCTTCTCTTTCTTTTCTCTACCTTACTCTCTCACTCTCTATCTCACTTACTCTATCTTGGTGGTTGGTTGATATATATTTATGTGTGTTCTAATGTTGTCCCTAATGTTTTGAATTTGTTGAATTAACCAAACAAAATATCTGTTTAAATAACAAAAGTTACCGCTAAATCGACAACTGATCAATTGGAAACGACGGCGATGGTGGATGAGACAACAACAACAACAAAAACAACACTTATGCCATCACTAACTACAACAACAACAAAATCAACCCCGACAAAAACAAGTACCGTAACTAATACTGAGAATGTTACTAATCGCATTGTTCCATTGGTTGATGTGTTAGTTGGTGTTGGTGACAGTAACAACAACTACAAAAACAACAACAACAATAGTAACAACAACAACATCTTGAAAAACTCCATTGATTCCACCGAAGTGGAAAACAAAACTCCATTTCCTCAAAATTTCTATCACCATGACGATGATATAACTGATGCTGATGTTGATGATGATAATTACAATACCGTCAATGATGAATATGAGTTCTCAACAACAACAACAGCGCCATTTGTTCGCTTCTACTCATCGTCCACCATCGTTGGTAATCATGGAGATGTTGTTGGTGTTAACGATAGAGGCGATGTTGATGATGTTGACGACGACGACAACGACGATGACCTTGGTGATGGTGATAATGATGAATTTGGTGGTGGTGGTGGTGTTGGTGCCTTTGGCGGTGGACGGCGATCGTTGGGCAAACGCGACGTTCGCACCACCGTCTCGCACCGATCGTCCTATTATAACTTACGAAGCACTCCGCGGTGTAAGTGTTAAGTCATTAACCCATGTTGATTGTTTTGTGCATTTTGCGTTCTCGTTTTTGTTTTTGTTCTTGTGATTAATGATTGCATCTTTTCATCTCCTTCCTTGTGTGTCATTTTTGTTTTAACCTTTTATTTTTATTTTTGTTTTTTTGTGGTTCTTTTTGATTGCCTTCTTCTCCTTGATTTGGCTTTGTTATGGTTTCTCTGATCTTCTCGCTTTGCGGACTGCATTCTGTTGCATGTTGGAGATTTTATGATATTTTGGTGTTTTTATGGATTTTATGCCTTTTTTAAGTTTGTATGAGTTTTGGCGTTTTTATAATTTGTTCTTGTTTTTATAAATTCTTTGGTGGTTTTATGAACTTTATGACTCTTTTAAGTTCTTATGATTTTTGGTGTTTTTGTTAGTGTCTGGTGTTTTTATATATTTTTTGTGTTTTTTATAATTTTTCATGATTTTTAGCTTCATGGTATTTATTTTTGTTATTTACTGTGTTTTATTTAAGAAAGATTATTGTGTTAATTTGTAGTATTCTTTGATTTAGTTTGCTTTCTGCACGATTTACTAACGATTAGTTAAATGTAGTTAATTTTATAAAGATTCTATTATTCCTAATTTGTAAAAATTTCTACTATTAAAATATAATCTAATTAATGTATAATTTAGAAAATATCTTCTGAGATTTCTTCACTTGTAACTAAATATTATTTGTTTTTGACTAAACTTTTTTGTGTTAAATGTTTTTATTTCAATCATTTGATGTTTTTTATGTTGGAATAATTTTTTTGACTCCCAGTGTAATGCTTTTATGTGATATGTGCTTGCTTGAAAACTCATGTCGACCACGATAGCAGAATCATCACTGACGATCGATTTTCTTTCTCTCCCCCTCTACCCCACCATCCACCTCCTATTGCGTCGTACAGCTCACACCACTCACGTGAATAAGCCCCAGATCACGTCGGTATCACGTGGCCACGCCTACGAGGGCGCCACATTCCAGCTGGTGTGCGAGGTGAAAATCGCCCACGACGTCAGCTACACCACCGAGTGGATCACGCCGCCCGGTGTCAGCGAGGTGAGTTTCGCCGTGGTGAGAAATCTTTAAAGACGAAGTTTGATTTGCGAATTCCTATTTCCGTTTCAGTCGCGTTTGGAGAAGAAGGAAGCCGAGTTCCATAATAAAACCGAAACACACACCTTTGGCCGGGCCGTCCTCACCGTCCGCGACGCCCACAAATCGGACTCGGGCAACTACAAGTGCATCGTGACCGATCACTCGAAGAACCGCGCCCACAACAACTATCTCATGACGATACTCAGTAAGTGGCGGATCACCTCAAACCCCGATAATCTCAACTCAATTCCCGATCACCTCAATTCTCCATGCCAAATCAACATGATCTTTGATACCTCGATCCCCGATCAACTACTCAATTCCTTCCTTCCTCACCTCGATCTCCAATCACCACAAACCTAAATCACCACAAACCTAAATCACCACAAACCCCAATGAACTCCAAATCATCTCAAGTCTCAATCGCCTGATATCCTTGATCACATCGATCGAAGTGGTCAGATCCCCTTCACCTCGATCACTTTCATTCTCGATCATATCGATCCCCGATCAACTAGTCAATTCATTTGATCATTCCTATATCGTTTCGTTCCTCGATCATCCCGATCTTCTCAATTCATTATTACATCGATTCACGATCACCTCGAACCCCGACTTCTTCTCGATCAACTCAAGTCTCCATCACTTCAATCCCCTTGATCTCTCCGATACTCGATCACCTCGCTCTCATCGATCGACTAATCAACATAATCTTCCCCACAGAGAAAAACGAGAGCTACATCAACATCAGCGAACCGAACGACTACTACATAATCAAGGAGAAGGCCGGCAAAACGATCCAGATCAACGTCAAGTACCGCGGTTTCCCCTGGCCCACACTGACCTGGTACAAACCGGATGGCGTCGAGATTCTACCCACCAGCAAATATCTGATCAACATCACCGACACCTCGATCATGCTGAAGATCGTGAATCCCCAGATGACCGACAGCGGTCAATACATCCTGAGGGCCGAGAACGGCTTCGTACAGAAGGAGCTGACGTTCAACGTGAGCATCAGCGGGGTGCCGATCGTCAGCGTGACCGATGTCTACGTTCAGGCCGGCGAGGAAGCTCATGTTATGTGCTCGGTGTTGTCGTATCCCACGGCCCTGGTCTCGTGGGTCTTCCAGCCGTGCACCATCAAACCGCGATGGCCATCGTGTGACGATAGACTGCAGCAGAGCTTCAACGTGAGTCTGACATTTATCTTTTTTGCAATAGAGTTTGAATTGATTTCCTTTTCCACAGTCTACACGATCAGCCAAACCCGGCGACGTCAGCATCGAGTTCATCCATGAGCTCTACTTCACGCCCACCAGCCCGGGCATCATTCACTGCGTCGCCATCAACAAGATCGAGAAGGCCTTCGGCAAGGGCCACGTCCTGATCGGCGACATCGCCGACAACATGACCGTCTCGGGCATCGACGAGCGCCAGAAGATCGCGCGCGGCGACGAGGTGATCATCACTTGTGCAGCCCTCGCCTACTACTATGCCGAGGATCTGCAGTGGTATCGCGACGGCGAGATCATCACCGAGGGCAACGACAGCGGCGTCGAGATCGTCAAGGCGCAAACGGAGTATTCGTACCAGAAGTCGCTGAAGTTCAAGAGCATCCAGGACGGCGATCGTGGGAGCTACGAATGCCGCGCCAGGGACGCCAACGATCACAATGAGTCGGACAGCAAATACATCAGCATTTTCGTACATGGTAAGGAGAATTAATAAAAGTCTATAGAATAGTGTTTAATTTCAGGGGTGGAAAAAAACTGCATAGTTATTTTTTATTAAGTTTATTGAGTTTTATTGAATTTGATCGAAAAAAGTGATAATAAAATATTTTTCGAAAAAAATTATTCACAAAATATACATCGATTAAAAATTTACCTAAAAAATTATCATAAAAGTAATTGAAAATATATAGATAAAAATTTCAAAAAAATAATTTAAAAAACAGATATAATTATAATCGAAAATAATTGAAAAAAATGTATTCGATATACAATATTTTTTCAGAAAACTAATTGAATAAATATCGATCAAAATTTGTTCGAAAAATATAATTGAAAAATTATATCTAAAATTTTTATTAAACAAAAACGAATTAAAAAATATTCATCAATTTTTATTAATCAATCTAAAAACATATTGATAAAAGTGTTATCGAAAATATTAATTCAAAAATTAGCGATCAATATTTTATCGAATATCTAATCAGAAATAATCAATCAGAAATTCACTAAAAAAAAGTAATTTGTATTTTTGTGATTTTTATTATAAAACTCATGATTGGTTGTTCGTCTTTCCTTCCTTGTAGAGCCCGTTGCCCCTCACATGGTGCGCACGAATCTGGAGCCGAGCTCGAAGATGAATCGCAAGCTGGGCGACATCCTGGAGCTCGAGTGCAAGTCGGAGGCGATACCGCAGGCCACGGTCAGCTGGTACAAGGACGACGTCGAGATCGTGGCGAACGAGAACATCGGCATCGACGAGGATGGCGCCAAGCTGGTGATACCGTTCATGAAGCCCGAGGACGAGGGCGTCTACAAGTGCGTGGTGGCCAATCGGCTGGGCGTGATCGAGTCGAGTGGAACGGTGAAGATAACAAGTAGGCATCCGATCTTCCAAGGGTTGCCAACAAAAATAAAACCACTTGCCTCTCTCTCCCCCTTAGATATGCCTGGCCTGAAGCTGGGCTGGATCCTGGGCATCCTGTTCTTCTTCATCGTCCTCATCTTCCTCGTGATCTACCTGTGTGTGCGTGTGAATCGCGAGCGGAAGCTGCTGCGCGAACTGAAGGCCGCCGGCCTGGCGAACTTCGAGGAGGGCGCCGTGGAGCACATCAACCCCGCCCTCACCCTGGACGAGCAGGCCGACCTCCTGCCCTACGATCGTCGCTTCGAGTTCCCGCGCCACAAGCTGAAGCTGGGCAAACAATTGGGCGCCGGCGCCTTTGGCGTCGTCCTCAAGGCCCATGCCGAGGGCATCAAGGTCGATGAGAAGGAAACCGTCGTCGCCGTCAAGATGGTCAAACGCACCGCCGACAACGAGGTGATGAAGGCTCTGGTGTCCGAGTTGAAGATCATGGTGCATCTGGGCCAGCATCTGAACGTGGTCAACCTGTTGGGCGCCGTCACCGAGAACATCGCCAAACGTGAGTCGATCCCAAACACTTTTGAACCCCAATAATAATTGAGGTTTTTACTCGAAATAGGCGAGGTCATGGTGATCGTTGAATACTGTCGCTATGGCAACGTGCAGAATTTCCTGCTGCGCAATCGCAAGCGGTTCATCGATCAAATCCATCCGGAGACCGATAAAATCGATCCGACCATTGTGACCCAGCGCTTCTCGGACAACTTCGAGATCAACCGGTATGTGAAGCTATCTCTTTTTGTGTGTCCCCTTTCTCTCTCTATCTCTATTAGTAGAAGCATTCCACTAACATTAGCAAAGATTCCCGTACTAACCAAATTCTGTATCTAATTTTGTTCATGTTCCATGTGATACTAACTCAAAAATAAGGGGGATTTTTTTGTATAGCCTTCGATTTTTCTGTGTAGGGAGATTTTAAAATTATACAGGTTCTAAAGCCTCATTTATATTTCCTTAGCATGATATATAATAGATGATATAGGCTTGGGCTACTTTAGAAGCCAATATCAAATAATAACCGAACTTTTCTTCCAAACCGAAGCCCATTAATATTTCTTATTAAAATATTTATTTGGTACCAAAGTATTTTTAAATTATTTTGTTCTTTTTTTTGTATAAAAACGATGAATATTAAAATTTAAAACAAAAATTTAGTTTTAAAGATCATTGATAGTTACTATGAAATGAAGTTAGATATGTTAGATATTATATATGTTGTTATAATGTGATATCATTACATTATAACAACATGTACCATATATAATCTGTATATAACAGCTGCACTAGTCCGATAATTTTCTAATTCTACTAATCCCCATATCCTATACGCAATGGTGTTTATGTACTTATCTATTTTGTGATTTTTTGTTTCCCTCTTTTTTTATATCTCTTTCTTTCTGCTACTACTCTGTGAATGTGTGTGTGTGTTAACAAATAACAACAACAACAACAAACAACAAACAAAACCATAATCAAACCAATAAAAATAAATAAATTTCTTGTATTGTATTAATCCATGGTGATGGTGAACTCAATGTCATGTCTTGTATTATGTCTTGTGGTGATGATATTATTATTGGTGATGTTAACCCCGCCCCCCGTCCGAAATCCTCCCCCGCCTCGGTCCAACGAATGCGGCAACAACTAACTGTAAATGTAACTTGTAATTGTAAATGATCAACGAAAACAAACAAAAAACAAACGATTTGTTCATCAGTGATGGTTTGAAATATGTAAATCTCTCATTTTCCAATCAACAATACATCAATCACATGAACAACATGAACAACAACTATTCGGCCAACAATCGCAGCAACTCGGACAACGATCCCCGATCGG
This sequence comes from Coelopa frigida, assembly GCA_017309665.1. NCBI lineage: Eukaryota > Metazoa > Arthropoda > Insecta > Diptera > Coelopidae > Coelopa > Coelopa frigida. The sequence continues at coordinate 15,247,702 of CM029565.1, forward strand.
GCACGAGAGCCGGACGCCCCAATTCGAGTGGATACCTGCGCCAGTCGGACCTCTACGAGGGCCAGGTCGACAGCTGCGCCACGGAGCAGACCGTAATGACCACGATACCGGAAGGTGAGTCGATTTCCCTTTGATCCTCAGTCAATATTTTATGGTTCCCCCTCGATTTCCAGGTGAAGACAACATCCTCTCGAACAACTCCGTCCAGCCCGCCTGGCGTTCGAACTACAAGCCCGACTCCACCGAGGCGATGACGATCACCACCTCGGACCTGATCAGCTGGGCCTTCCAGGTGGCTCGCGGCATGGACTATTTGGCCTCGCGGAAGGTTCTCCACGGCGATCTGGCCGCTCGCAACATCCTGCTGTGCGAGGACAACGTGGTGAAGATCTGCGACTTCGGCCTGGCGCGCTCGATGTACAAGAGCGAGAACTACAAGAAGCAGGGCGAGGCGCCATTGCCGATCAAGTGGTTGGCGCTCGAGTCGCTCAGCGATCACGTCTTCAGCACATACACGGACGTCTGGTCGTATGGCATCGTGCTGTGGGAGTTCTTCTCGCTGGCCAAGGTCCCCTACCCGGGCATGGATCCCAATCAGAGTCTGTACATGAAGCTCAAGGATGGGTATCGCATGGAGAAGCCGCCGTTCGCCAACGATGAACTCTACGACATCATGCTCGAGTGCTGGAGCACGAATCCCGAGTGCCGGCCGCTGTTCCATGTGCTCGAGAAGAAGTTCGCCAAGATGCTGGGCGACGAGGTGACCAATGTGAGTATTTGATTGGGATATCTCTAGCTCTCTTTGTAACTTTATTCAACCTGTCTCTTGCAGCACTATCTGGAGCTGAACGACACTTATCTGCGGGCCAACGACGAGTACTTCAAGCGCACCGACACCGACTACTTGGCCTTGATGGGCGCCCCCGACGAGATGGCGCCGGCCCCGCCCCGCTACGTCAACGGCCACATCCTGCCCGAGATCCGTGAGTACCACAAACTGATCCCCTCAGCACCCACCGCCCCCCATCATCGCTTCATTGCACAAGCACCACTAACCCAATTCTATCTCTCTGTCTCATTTAATCTCTCTCACACTCACTCGCTCGATTGCGCTCGGGCAGGCATCGAGCCATCGTACGACGACTACCTGCAAATGAGCGCCAAATCAGGTACCGCCATTTTCTCGCCGACACGCCCCAAAGACTTTGAGCCCACGCACAATGACAATCACAACGACGACTCAACTACAACCACGTCTTTCACCTTCCCAGACACGGCGGCCGCCCAGCACTCGCCGACCCTGGCCAACAACCTCGACAGCCCGGCGTCGAACAAGACGCGCCGCGAGAAGGACGCGATCGCCTCGATCGGCATCGACCTCGAGGACGATGAGCGCGATCGGGAGCCCGAGGAGATCCCGATGCTGCAGCACAAGCAGACGGCGGACGCCGGCGACTCGAGTCCCGAGCAGAGCCGAAAGTTCGGCCAAACGACGGCGGAATCGCGCCCGGCGCCGACGCCGTCGCCGCGACATCACGTGGCCGAGACGCCGCTGACGGGCGAGGACAACTACGTGAACGTGAAGTCGCCGAAGAAGCTGCTGAACAACAACCTGAACGGGGGCAGCAACGGCGCTCGCCCCGCCCCGGACGCCTTCTCGAACCCGAGCTACCAAATGCTGAAGACTGTCAACGAGGGCGCCAAGTAGAGTAGAGTCCTGGGTCCCCGTGGATCCCCGATCCGCAGACCGAGGTGTACAATTTTGTGTCCATTTTCTTATTGTTTATATTACAATTGCAATTCAGCTTAAGGCATCATCATCAGTTTCACATTCAACCCTTCTATTTTTAGTCAGTTTAAAAAGTCGTGTAAGTGTTTAATTGTTTCGTTAGCATTAGGTCCCCCGAGATAGAGCTCTATTTATGCATGCGTGCCACCTGGTGGCCACCCCTGTAGTTAGGTGTAGTTCGTCTATTTGTATTTGTAGTCGTAGTCGTAGGTCCTCAAGTGTCTCATACTCATTAAGTGCCACACACACATGTTCATTCGAAAGCTTGGCCTTAGTCTCCTTCTATTTAGGAAACGAGAGATTTTAAAGAAATTTTAACAACTCATTGAGAAATATTGTATGTATACATTAACTATTTTTCTACACAATCGCCTTTTAATTTGCATTTAAGAGCATTAGAAATCAATCACCCTGAGCCTCCATGAAATCAACAACATGAATAAGTTAAGTCCCAATTGAAATAACATTTTATTAGGCATTTTAAACTTTGAAAAACCATTTAGTATTTTACGCCATTTAATGTGAGATTCGTAACTCGTTATGAACGAATTAAGAATTGCACAGAATTAGTTTGTAATGGAATTAATAACTACTTTACTGTTAATTTATGTACACATTTTATTTGAAAAGTACTCCATGCTAACTATAAGATGTATTAGTGATAAGAACAAAATAAAGAACTACAGACATATTTATAATCTTGCATCTGTTTCTATTTGAAAATTGTGAAATAAATATTTTAAATACTTTAAATCTTAATCTATGTGTTTTTATATGGTTATAAATTTGGTTTCCCAAAATATGTTAATAAATTTATTTAAAAAATTAATTTTAAAAATTAAATATTAAATAATTTAAAAAATCGTTAAATTCAAAAATTATTTGGTTTTTTTTCTTTGTAACCCTGTCTTTCGTACTCATCTACACTGCTCTTCAAATTCTTTTATTTTTTCAGGGCTGCCGGATCAGTTCAATCGAACTGTTTCTTTCACGTGTTTCTGTTCACGTTCGAGGCAAATACTCTGCCACTCCACTTTTTTTAAACACTTCAATTATTCCCAAACATTTTTACGAAGGCACCATTGATTTTTTTACAACAAAACAAAATTTAAGAAAATGCATGAATGAATTACGATGCTAAAGCAAAATATGCAAAAATCGATAATTTTGCATATGAATAACAGAAAACGATTCAAAAACTCCTCAAGGTTTCAATGTCAAACACAATATTATGGAATTTTGGTAAAAAAAACTGCTATATTGGTTGTCCGAGTACAACTCCAAAACTAAGAGAGCGAAGTATATTGCAAAAGTTGTAGATCGGCATCGACACTTCACTTCACTTTTTCTGTATTAACACTCCGCTCCGAAAATTTGAACGGCAGCCCTGTTTTTTGTCGCTCTCGATTTGTTTGACAGCAATCAGCTGTTGGCAGCCAATGACTTGTGAAGAGCGAGCAAAGGAAAAACGTCAAAAACGTGATTCTCGTTCGGCTGCTTCGGAGAATAAAAATTTCATTTGTGAAAAATTTTGAAAATAATATTTTATTCTAAATTTTTAAAATTAAATTGTGTGAATTTAAATAACTGAAATAAACGAGAAGCATTAAAATTTCATATAAAACCAAGAGAAGTCGGAGTTTGCGCTGAGTCTTTGAGAATATGGCACACGCCACACCACAAGTGAGTGGCTGCTGCTTGATGGAACATGAAATGTGACGCAATAAGCAATGGGAAATCGACAGCCAATATTTTGAATTCACTCTTGTTTATCTCTCCTAAATTACTGCGTTCATTGCTCCGTAGGGTCCCAATCTGCTGTATGGCTTCAAGCGCCTGACTCGCTTCGAGAAGGGCCTCGGCGCCCAGCTGCCCGATGCGTACAAGAAGTTCTGGCGCGAGTGGAAGCTCACCCAGCCAGCGGCGGTGCACTACATCCCCAAGGAGGGCACATGGGAGCGCGACGAGGTGACGGGCGAAATCAAGCCGATTCAGAACATCCCACTGCCGCTGATCGATGTGCCCGAGTCGAACGAGGGCATCTGGGGCGGTGAGGCGGTCATCAAGGGCTTCCAGAAACGCCAGCCCCTGAAACGGCGTGTGCCACACTTCTGGGTTCCTGTGCTGCGACGCTCGGTGATCCACAGCAAGGTCCTCAACGAGTACATGTCGATGGTGGTGACGGACAGGACAATGGATAAAATACACGAGAGCCATGGATTCGATCATTACTTGCTGAAGGTGAGAAATCCGATCCAGCAACAATTGGCATATTTTAATTCTATGTATTTTCAGACTCCTGCTTGTGACTTGCGGTCGACGTTAGCACTGAAACTGAAGAGAAAAATCCTACTTGAACTTCTACACGGCTGCCCGTCGTATGCCCCAGAGCCCACGCAGCAGCAGAGCGTTCTGAAGGAATATCAGCGGTATCTGGAAGGCGTATGTTTATCACCTCCCAATAGGAATCGTAATTTTAATGATTTTCTCCATTTTTAGTACACGCCCGAAGAAATCGACTGGTATGGCCACACTTACCAGGAAGCGATCAGGAAGCTGCAAGCTCAAATTCGGGCAGAGAATCCCATTATTCCGCACAAAGTAGAGTATCGCATGAAACTTATCGAGCAACTGAAACAGGCAGGCATTCGCGAAGCTTCTGGTGTTGCTAGTGAGGAAGGAAATAGTGATGCGAATATTGAGACTTTAACCAAATTGTATGTTATAAGGAAATATTTAAAATGAATAGGCTAATTCACTGTTGTTTTTGCAGAGAAACTTCGTCATCCTCTTCATCGAATTGGCTGTCCAAAATAAATCCTTTTGGCAAGAAACAGGAAACATAGACATCCGCTTGGCATTCATTTCAATTGTGAAAAACGAAATGTTCCGACTTTCTTTTCCCTTAACTTATGTTGTGCTTTTCGATAATTTGTTTTCATTTCTTAGTTATCATTGGCAACGAAAATGCTGAGTCAGTTCTGAAATTGTTGTTAATATTAGAGTGTAAATGCTTTTGCCGAAACATTTCCAGTTTATTTTGCAATATTTATAGAATACTTCGAATGAAAATTGTAAAATAAATGTAAATGTTTTTGCATCGCATTTGAAATTCTTTCACTGGATTATGTTTTTTTTAGTTTAGATCAAAATGGAAATAGAGGCCAAGCCAATACTTTTATGTTATACTGAAGACTTTTATTCACATTTCCAGATTACATTTCGTTTTTCATTTGTCAAAAAATACAATGCAATTTGCAATAAAACGAACCAGTCTTGTTACAATTAATAGCATTTATTTGTAAATACTTCACAAAAAGTAAATATACACCAATAAGAATATTAAAAACCAATCAACAATATAAAAATGCAATTTCTCCCGGTGAACCCTGAAGCACAATTTAGCGCTGACGTTCTCTCAAATTCAATTGTTGCTCATAAAGGAATGGATTTGTTCTGTTCATCAAATATAAATAAAATATAAAATACTCTCGTTAACAACTAACTATACGTACACATATCTACAAACTAAACATATAATTTGTGCTTGCGACTGTTTTGAAGTGCTACCCAGCCTGCCTGAAGTAATTATCTGCTTAACTTACGCAATGGGATTCTTCTTCATTAGCTCAATATCGGCTGCCATCATATCATTGACCAGCGCCGAAAACGTCACCTTCGGAGCCCAGTTTAGCTCACGTTTCGCCTTGCTGGCGTCGCCCAACAGGAAATCGACCTCGGTGGGACGGAAGTACTTGGGATTGATTCGCACACGCACCACGCCAGACTCCTTTTCGACACCCACTTCGTTGACGCCCTCGCCCTGCCAAACGATCTCGCGTCCAATGTAGTTGAAGGCAGTCTCAACGAATTCGCGCACACTGTGCGACTCGCCCGTGGCAATCACATAGTCCGACGGCGATTCCCGCTGCAGCATCATCCACATCGCCTCGACGTAGTCCATGGCGTGTCCCCAGTCGCGCTTCGAATCCAAGTTGCCCAGCTCAAAGTACTCCAATTGATTGAGCAGAATTTTCGCCACAGAACGAGTGATTTTTCGCGTTACGAAGTTCTCACCGCGACGAGGCGACTCGTGGTTGAAGAGAATGCCGTTGCAGGCGAACATGTTGTAGGCCTCGCGGTAGTTGACCACAATCCAGTAGCCGTACATTTTGGCGCACGCTGAAAAGGGAAGAAAATCAGATCACAGGAACAGGGAAAGTGAAAAATATCATGAACTCACCATAGGGCGAGCGAGGATAGAATGGCGTCTGCTCATTCTGCGGCGTCTCCACCACCTTGCCGTAGAGCTCCGATGTGGAAGCCTGGTAGAACTTCACATCCTTCTCCATGCCACATGTACGAATGGCGTCGAGGATTCGCAAGGTGCCCACTGCGTCCACCTCGGCCGTGTATTCGCTGAGATCGAAGGAGACTTTGACGTGCGATTGGGCGGCCAGATTGTAGATCTCCGACGGCTTCACCGTGTTGATGATCTTCACCAGACTGCTGCTGTCGGTCATGTCGCCGTAGTGGAGCTTCATTTTGCCCCCCTTGTGTGCCTTGGGATCCGCGTACAGATGCTCGATGCGTGAGGTGTTGAAGGTGCTCGCACGCCGGATGATCCCGTGGACTGTGTAGCCTTTCTTTAGGAGGAACTCGGCCAAATAGGAGCCATCCTGTGGGAGGGAAGTAAAAAAGAGATTTGAAGTCGAGATTGAAAAGCGATATGAATGATAACGACCGACAAATGAGTCAGAAACATGAGTGGGGAATTATATATAGTTTAAAATTATTAACACCACGCACTTCACTATTCAAATGCAAACATTTCCGCACTATTGTCTCCCCTTCAAATATCTCTAGCACTTGAACAAACTATGGGTTTGATATTTGTTTTAGAAAAGTTGCGTGAAGGTGCGTGAACATCGAATGATCTCGTGGACCATGAGCCTTTCTTGAGCAGGAACTCGGACAAATAGAAGCCATCCTGTGAGAGGGGAGTGAACAAAAGATTTGTAGTCGATATCGATATCGAAAAACGATATAATCGCAAACGGCACACAAATGAGTCAGAAACACGGGATTGTAGTTATATAGAGTTTGAAACTATTTACGACACCACGTATTGAACTATTCAAGAACAAACAATTCGACTCTATTGTGGGTTTCCTATTTGTTTTAGAAACCTAATTCAACGAAAAGCGTAGCGTTGTTTTGGTCACCCCACCCCCATTGGGGGAGGAGGCGTCTCACCTGGCCGGTGATGCCGGTAATTAGAGCCACTTTCGGTGAATTGTCGCCGTCGGCTCCATTCGATTCGGCGCTGGTGTCGTTCGTCGTCGTATTCGAGTTGGAATTCGAGGTTGCTGGAGCTTCGTTACTTTGTGACATTTCTGGATTTAAACAATCGGTTGGTGGTGATAAGGAAAAATAAATTACTGCAGCTACGATGAGTGTCGGTGGAAAACTGAAAACTGAGAGGCGAAACAAAAAAAGTTAAATTGACAGACGTTTAAAGTGCGTAAAAAAAAACATCCAAAAAAAAGTCTATTGTGAATATCGCACTTTTTCCGCTGCCACTGCTGTCAATTGAGTTCTTTTCTGAAGAGCAGGGATGCAGCGTGTGAAGTGTAGATGTGGAAAAAGTGAAGTGTCGTGAAGTGATAAAATTTGATAAACTTTAGATCCAAGAACCCACAACATTCCCAACAACTTTTATGCTGAACAAAAAACTGTTTTCACAGCCTAATTTTATAAAGGGGTCCAAAATTTCGAATTCCAGCAAAGTGTTTTGATCAAAAGTGTAGTGGACCCTTGGACCCTTCGATTGAAATGACTTCGGCAACCCTGCCGCAGAGAGAGAATCAATAATATTCGAAGGGAGAGCTGTCAAGCGTGAAAATCAAAAAGAGAGTGTGACATTTAGAAAAAACAGCAGCAGCGCCACATTTCAATTTCGTTCTCCCATTTCGTTTTATCGCCGCCAACTTAAACCGAATTCTTTCCCAAATATTATTGATAAATCGACCAACAACCAGTGCTGTGGGTGGTCAGGCGTGAGTCGGCGACAGTCATTCCAAGAAGCGATAAGGGAAAATTACAAAAGGGACAGTGAGAAAATGGCAGAAATCATCAAAAAAGCGGCCCTCTTCGTGATGAGCGATGAGTGCTACGACAATTATTTCATCGATCATGATTTCCTCGACGGTACGCATTATACAATTGAACTCTGAACTCTTTTTGTAACCTAATAATTGCATTACGCATTGTTTGCTTTTGCTCCATCAGGCCCGTGCTTCAAGGCTCTGCTCAGCAAGGGTCTCGGCATCGCGATCATCGCCGGTTCGGTGCTGGTGAAAGTGCCTCAAGTGCTGAAGATCCTCTCGAGCAAATCGGGCCAGGGCATCAACCTGATGTCCGTGCTCCTCGACCTGATGGCCATCACATTCCACATGTCCTACAGCTACATGAACGGCTTCCCGTTCAGCGCCTGGGGCGACAGCACATTCATGGCCCTGCAAACGGCCGCCATCGCTGCCCTGGTCCTCTTCTTCGGCGGAGCGAAGGCCAAAGCCCTGGCCTTCACCGCCATCTACGCCACCATCGTGTACGTGATGAATTCCGGCCTGACACCCATGAAGGTTCTAGTCACTGCTCAGAGCGCCACCATTCCGGTGATGCTGCTGGGGAAATTCTCCCAGGCCTACACGAACTTCAAGAACGGCTCCACCGGCCAACTGTCTGCTGTGACGGTGCTGATGTTGTTCGCCGGCTCGTTGGCCCGCATTTTCACATCGATTCAGGAAACCGGCGACCGCATGATGATCATCACGTTCTGCGCCTCGACCTTCGCCAACGGTGTGATTGTCGCCCAGCTCCTGTACTACTGGAACAAGAAGAGCAAGAGCAAAAAAGTCGACTAATCGAGAATGGCTTCTTTTCGGAGGATGCCGCGCGAAGAGTTCTGGCGAAAATGTGGGAATTGCTGCAACTAGTTTAGAAATTCTTTTATTGTTTATGAGTGAACACATTTTGACGTTCAATTAATAAAAATTCTACACTATATTATTACAAAACTCCATGCATGCATCGCTTATATCTCGACACCGAAATGTTTCTGCAGCGCGTCCAGCGCCCTGAAACGATGTGAAATCTTGTTTTTCTCCTCCTTCGGCAGTTCGGCGTAAGTCAAATCGTAGCCCTTGGGCTGGAACACGGGATCCCAGCCGAAGTCGCGTGGACCTCGTGGCTCCACGATGCAGCCTTCGGTTACGCCCTGGAAAATGATTGGTTCCGCATCGGCTCCTTCGCTGAAGCCAATCGTGCAAATGGCCTTCGCCGATTTATCCTCCCATCCGGCTAGCATACGGTGCAGACCCTCCGGCTGGAGTTTCTCCAGGAACCACTTGATGTAGGGTCCTGCGGACGGAAGGAAGGGATGACTTATGATCAAATACAGGTTGGATTCACTCACCAGGCAGCCCTTGCAGCGCATTGAAGCAGAGACAAGTGTCTTCGACCAGAACGGGCCCGTCCACTTGTCGAGCCGCCTCCTTGCACTTCTTCACGGCGATCTCCTCGATCTCGCCCTGCAACTCGGGCAGATCGATCTTCTGCGAGACGACTTTGCGCGGAAAACTGGGCCCCAGAATCGCAACAAGTTCCTCCAGTTTCTTGGCGTTGCCGGTGACGAATGTGATGGGTTTCGACATGATTGGACTTAATTCGAAAATTGGATTTTAAACTCCAGCTATTGTTAACACTATTTACTTAATTCTTTTATTAATGAACAATAGAAGAAATATTCCAAGAAACCCAAAAAAGCGTGCGAGTCGAAAGAGAAGAAACCGAAATGTCAAACGAGCCGGTTAAGAGAAAACTTGATTTCTCTTCCTTCACAGGGTTCCCCCAATCGAAATATGTCAGTTGCACTCTTTGGAATCGGACGAAACACGGACGGGAATCGGATGAAAGAAGCGAAGTTTAGTCCGTTTTTCTTCCGATTCGTCGACTTAAAAATATTAAAATAAATGAAAATTCAAAATTATCTTAACGTAAGTTAATATTTTATTAGAAGAAACGATGTTAAGTCAGTTATGGAAACATGTTAATCCTATTATTTTCTACAAAATGAAACTTTTTTTTATACTGATGAGAGATTAAATATCATATGGAAATTATATATAAATAACATGTAGAGAACTAAAGAAGATTCTAATTGAAAAACAAATACGTTTGTGAGCTCTGACAGTGTAATCAATTCTCTTAAACACAAATTTTAATCGAATATTATTCCTTTTTAATTTTAATCTCAAAATTTTCACTTTGATCCCACCACTAGTTAGTTTAGTTATTCCCCCGCAGCCATTAATCATCTAGAGTAACATGTAAATTTGCCGATGGATGCAAACTCATTTCCTTCAAGGTGCTCGCATCATGCTCCGTCTCCAGGTTCTTCCGCGGGAAGGCGCAAATCAGTTTGTATCCCTGTCGCGGGATGTTCGGGAAGTGCTGTGCAATGTACATCCGCAGCACCTTCACCTTCGTGTCCGATGGCCAACGCAGTTGGACCACCTCCTCCGCGCCCTCGGCGTTCAGGAGTCTCATTTTGATCATAGTTAGTTCCTCCTTCGCCTCGCCCAAATGCTCTTCGTACGATATCTTCTCGCAACCACTCTTCACATCATCCTCGCCGAATTCCTCGATACTTGCCAAATCACTGCCGCCATCTTCCTCGTCGTCATCATCGTCGCTCAGCGATTTTTTGGCCCCATTCTCACGCATCGAATTACGAATGGCCAAAGCTATTTGTTCCTCCTCGGTGAGTTCGACTACCTTGGAGCGTTTCTTGGCGTTGCCCCCGTTGGCCTCAACATCGGTGTCGTCGTCGATTGTGATGCATTCATTGGAGCGCTTCGATGTGGTCGGACAATCGTCGTCCAGCTCCTGGCTGAAGTCTTTGTGTTGGCGCAGGAATTGTTGCAGATCGGGCAGCATATTCGATTGCTTTGGATCGATACTCTTCCAGATCTCCTCGCCCGTGCGCGGATCGATGACACATACGTAGGGTAATTTCGCGCAATGATAGAAGGCGACGAATCGACGTCCCTCCGACGTGTCCGAATCGACCTGTTTGATAAAAACATTAATTAAATCTATCCGAAAGGGGGAGGGAAAGAGTTTCACTCACCTGCCACAACATGAACTGACGCCGTATTAACTTCCTGACCTCCTTGTCGGACCAGACGTCCCGATTCAGAACCTGCGAATCGAAGTTGTCGCTCTGCACGTTGACCAGGAGCCAGTGCTTCAGTTCGGTGGCACGCATGCGAGCTGTCTGGAATGTGCCGACATAGGCGATGTCCGTGGGCGGCCGGAAGAGGTCGCCGAGACGTGAGGAACTGGACTTGGGCTCCAGCGATTGGGCGGCCGCGACCATGGCGGCGGCCCGAGCGCGTCGTCTCGAGCGACCCGCCTGGGCGCCGCTGCTGCTGGCGATACTGCTCAACGAGTCGAGGCTGGACGGTCCGAAACTGTCCATGGAGGCTGCCGCCGCCTGCAGTTCCTCCTCCATGAGGGCGCCCTCGCGTGCGAAATCCCGCAGCGGACACACTTTGACACGAGGGGCGGCGCGGACGATGCGGCCCGGTGGTGGTGGGGCGCCCGCGAAGAAATTATCATCCTCGGGGCCGATCAACTGCTCGCGAATGGGCGCGATCGGAGCGCGAACTTCGTCCTCACCCAGGTCCACGGGGACCGCGGTGGCCGGACCAGCGGTGGCCTCGGAGGCGGGGACGCCTTGCTCGAAAAACAGCGCCACGGCGGCCTCGACGTCGTTGGCACAGGCGGCCAGCAAGTGCTCGGCCTCCGCTTGGCTCGAGCCTGTGACCTCGACGACGCGCTCCACAAGCTCCTGGTTGGCGGCGGCGGCGGTCGTGGACATGTTGGCGATCGATTCGGACTTCGCGATTCAACTCCGTGGCGGACGACGGAAACACAACGATTTCACGATTCTTGTTATTTCGGCGACGACTTCAATTTATTCCAACTTCAATGATTTTTTTTCAAATATTTTCCGAAAAAACAAAATTTGTTTTATTCTGCGGAGTTGCTTCTTGTTGCTTTTCTCTCTCTCTCTCTCTGACGTTCGTGATGGTCTGTCTCTTTCGATTTTGATTTTCCCGCAAATTTACTTGGCACGGTATTGCCAGCAGACAAAATAATTTCTGGGTCGGAATAGCAATAATCAAAACAAAGGCGACAAAAACTAAGTTTCGCGATAAATGTCACCGAATTCGCCGAAATTCACCGGAATTCCAGGAGCAAATTTTTCCGAGTTTGTAAAGCATCCCTGAAATAAATGCTCATGAGAAAAATTAAGTGTTTTTCAAAAATATGGAGTGACGGAGTTTGTGATCAAAAGTGGAGTGAAACACTTCGATTGAAATGACTCGGCAACCCTGGTTGGATCCATTCAATAGATTCGAGATGAACGACGAGCAAGAAAGTCGCTGCCGACGGAAAAGTGAACTTTTTTAAATTAAATTTTAATTCCTGCAAAATATGGAATTTCTGAAACTCGTGAAATTCTCCCAGTGCATTTGCCTTTAAGTGTTAGTGATAAAATGGAAAATTGTGCAGAGTGAAGTGAGAAATCCGTTTGGGAATTGCAAAAGTGCAGAAAAAAAGTTGAAACGAAAAAAATTCCAACGCAGCAATTTTCTGTTCTTTTCCCTCTGTGCCGCCCAAATACGAAAAAAGAAGAAAACAAATGCTGAAAAAGATTATTACTTCGTGGTAAAAAGAGATTGCTGAGACGAATTCAATTGCTCGAGCAATCGCTGGACAGACAGCAACAGTAGCAGCAACAGCAGCAGCAGCTCTTACAGAGTAACAGCGACAGAAGATGGTTTCGCTCATAAAAAACCAACTCTTGAAGCACTTATCGATGTGAGTAATAGTAGTTAGAGATTGTTGTTGTAGTGCTGGTGTTCTCTCAATAACAATTTAAGAAATTTACCAGGTTTCAACGGAAACCGTCCTTTGTTTATTCCGAGTTCGCCCAAATTGATTTTTCACCACCGACCATCGATACAGAGTTGTGTTTCATTGTCTGTTGTCCGCTTCTCATCTGTTCGCATTGCTCCACCCATTGGGATGGGGAAGTGACCGACCGACCGACCGACCGCCCTCCCCCCCTCCTCGCACTTTCTTTTGACTGTTGTCGCATTCGTAGGTCGTTGTGTTGTCGCCCGCTTCAGAGGGCCATGAAATGTGGCGCCTCCCAACACCGTCTGCGCACCACTTGTAGGCAGTAATGGGCGAGTGGTTGCACCCTTCACTCTCTACCCCTCTCACTCTCACTCTCTTCCTCTCTCGCTTCATTTGACTATTGCACCTGCCTCCTCCTCCTCATTCTCCTCCTGCTACTCCATTCATCTGTCATGCCTCTTGTCTCTGCAATTATCTATGAAAAATAATTGAGATTCACAACTGAAATTTCGTTGTTTTCAGGTCATTCCTTCCCGCTCCCTATTTCGCTCTCTGCTCCAATCACTCTCTCACTTTCCAATCTCACTCTTGGTCCCTCCCTCTTCTCTTCACCCTCTACGTTCGTCAATTCTGTTATCAGTTCGGCGATTATTTCATTTATTTTTATCACGATTTCATATTTATTCGTGATTTTTTGTTGAATTTTTTATTTCATTTATTCGTGGTGTTTTGGAATTTATATATTTTTTATATTTATATATTTACCGATTGCAAAATATTACATTTCAAAAGTAAATAAATTCTTTCTCACGATTATTTGCCATTTATTTTCATTCCTCTGTTAATAATTTTACAGAACACCCTGTTGGCTTTAATTGGATTTTCATGTCTTTCCATCGATCGTGGCGTATGAGTTATAGTGAATTGAATTTTTCCCCCTCCCTCCCTCCCTTCCTTCCTCAACTTTCGCCACGACTCGGCTCATTCAAGTGGGCCAAATTGATTTCAAAACGGAGTTCAGTGGCAACACTTGACGACCCAACGCCGCATACTGAAGGGAAGCTTTCGTCCCCCCATCTTCTTCGAAAACTAGTTGCAACCTCGGGTAAAGTTTCAACGTCGCTTACCTTCCCAATCAAAGCCCTTCAAAAACACTTCCACTTCTATATTTTGCCCTCCTTCATCCATACTTCTTCACTTATCCGTCGTTCCTCGCTCGTTCCTCACTTATCCTTCTTCACTGCTCTACATCCTCCTCCATCGTCCTACTTCATACTTCTCTATTATCCCCCTCCTTCATCCTTCTGCAGCACTTGACGTAGCTAATGGTTGGACAAACTGCAACTCGAGCCCTTAATTAAGTTTTCGTATGAAATTTTTGAAAACAAAACCTCGATCCACGGAGCTCCGCAAAGTCCTCCCAGTTGTATATCGAGCTGCCAATCGTCGGCTCCTCTTTCATTTCTCTCTCCCTAGGTGACTTGGGTTTTTCAAGTGCAAAAGATCATCGCCTCTGATCGACCGAGGGCGTGAAGTGGGCGGAGATTTCTCATTTTGAATCCAATCGTTTGAGTGAATTGATTTTAAACAGTTCCATCACGCTTTCGCCACATCATCTCGGTGGCGCCTTTTTTTTTGGTTCCCTTTCTTTTTGGCTCCCTCCTTCTCTCTGGATCGCTCTTTCTCTTTGGCTCCCTCTTTATTTTTGGCTCCCTTAATCTTTTTGGCTCCATTTGCTCATTGGCTTCCTCTTCACTCTCTAGCTCTTTTTAGAAGAAGTTTTTCGTCTTCAATGCAGTCAAATAAATTGCAAAATAGCAAGAGCCAAGTTTTTATTTGCTCTTTTTCGGTTTGTTGTGTTGTTTGTTATAGAAATTCTTGATAGGGATGATTATGTTCTCATGGTTGATTGAATGCTCTGCTCTTATTTACTTAAATAAACAAGTTTTTATTTTGCACCATTCCAAGTTTAAGAAGAATTTAACATATTCATATCAAGTAGTCGATTGTCGAAAATCGCTTCAGGAGCTTCGAATATTTCATTGAAAAGAATTCTTTCCTTTTCTTTTTTAAATTATTTATTCAATTCTCGATCTACATTCTTTACCAATAAAGGGAGAGAAGGAAAGAGAAGAAGAGACATAGATTGAAAACTGGGTGGGAATGATCTGAAATTTGGAAATCAACAGCCGATAAAATCGTCTTAAAACGTGAGAATTGGAATTGACTCGAGAGAGGAGTAAGATTGGAATCTGAGGATGAGTGAGTGAGCTATTTTCCGCTTGTGTGTGCTTTCCACGTACAAAATCGTGTTTGTGTGTGTGTCTCAGCAAACACACACATATGGTTGCTTATCAAAATATTTGACTTGAATGAATTCTTATTTTATTTTATTTTCTTTCCAACACATTTTTCTCATCCTCCTCCTCTGGCTTCTTTCACCTTGCCTTCACAGTTTTGAAAAGTTCCAACGGAAATTGTTTATTCTCACGCAGGAAATGAGCAGAAACAATTTTAAATTCACCTTGTGTTCGGGTCCCTTTGCCCCGGCCTCAAGCGAGCGTCGAGTGAAGCCCTGAAACTCACGAAACTTCTCGTGAAATAAAGAGAAACTTCTACCCGTCCCGTCACCTTCATGTCTGTTCATCTGCTCTTAAGCTCGGGGCTATAAATGGTTCTCACCTTGTGGCTTAAAGGTCAAACATCATTCGAAGTTAAAGCCGGCAATTCCTGCAGGAAAGCTTTTTTGTAGGTCACTGAAGCCCATCGAAGCCCGAAGTCTCGTGGGAGTTGAGAACGAGCAGTCATTAGGCATCAAAAAGGCAGACGAGCAAGTCAACATTGGTAACAATTTGCAAACTTCCGATATGAAACTCATCTAAAAGTCATACAAAGGAACCCCTTGGGGAAAACGGCAGGCAACTGTTGATCCACATCGAGCGAGGAACATGAACAGACAGAGAGTTATATACAGAGAAGCATGGAGAGAGAGAGGACGGGAGAGAAAGGGCGAGAGAGGGAAAAAATGGAGTGAGCGGGGTGAAAAACTCCACTGTTCGTGACTCCAAAATAAAGTTAATAAATAATCATAATAATAACAATAATTTTGCATGCCGCACAGAAACCCAAATTAAGTGCAAAACGACTGTGAAAACGTATTTGCATAAAGAGCAATTTGTTACCAAATGAATGAATGAATGAACGAGAGGAAGAATGGGAGAAACGAGACAGAGGTCGGACGAAAATTTGCCAAACTGAAATTACAACATTGTTTCGTGTGAGTTTTAACATTTGCTTCCGGTCCAGAGACGACTCTGGCAGCTGAGGATGGCTTTTTGTGAGGATCTCGGACCTCGGACTCAGTCGCTTTAGACTCATTGCTTTAAAACCCTTCCTAATGGACCTTTGTATTCCGCAGAAATGAGTAAACTTCTAAAATATGACCACCATGTCGCCTCCTTTTCCCTTGGCTCCCTTCAACCCTTCCCTCTGGTGTTGAAGTCAGCGAGGAAGATGCGGCCGGAACCGTCATAAATAATTTCCCTTCCCGCTTTATTCTTGTGCTTCCTGCGAGGAAACATAATGCGGTGTCTTTATTTTCAAGTGTCTGATTAAAAAATTCTACTCCTCTAATGACTTCGAGGCGGAAACTTGAGGAAGAGAAGAAGGACAGAGGAGAAGTGGGGTTTCCATCTAGTGGTCGGGGGGCTTCAACAGACCTGCCTCCAACTCTGGGCATCCACTCAGGAAGTTGTGGAGAAAGACGGAGATAGAGAGAGGGATAGAGTGAATGGAAAGTGAATATGCGAGAGGGAAAGTGTGTGTGCAAGGGAGAAGGAGTGCAAATTGCGTTCCGCTGGAATGAAATTAAAATGTCCATCGAGTTGTTCTTCCCTCTCCCTCCCTCCATCCTTCTCCTTCTATTACCCGATTCTCCTTCTCTCTTCTTCCGACTGCAGCCTGTAGGTTTTTATTCAATTTTCCTCTCGTGGTTTACATTTTCTTTCCCGATCTCTCTTTCTCTCTCTCTCTCTCTCGCGTTTTTTCTCCGTTTCATCCTATACGTAACTTTACTCGAGTTAAAAAGTTTATTTCTTTGCTGTCGCTAGCAGATTTATTTCCTCTTCGGGAACTCCTGTCCTTGTATTATATACGTACATACATTTATATATTTCTTCTTCTTCTCCCATCTCTGGGTTCTTTGTCGGTTGCTTCATACTGGAATATTCTATTGAATTTAATTTTTACGCTTTCCACGAAGTGAGTTTCAGCAGCGAGACGAGATTCTCGTTTTTAATGAGGAAGCTAAACTTTTCACTTTCGCACCCAAAGTCAAGAGCTGAAGAGCTTCTTAGGGCTTTAAGACGAAAGCCGGAAGATTTGTCAATTTCTTTTTTTTACCTTCTTCCGCCGGGGGCAGACCGGGGATCGCGAATCACTCATGTGCGAAAAAGAGTTCCATCAAAGCCTTTATCGAGGACCCGGCGCAACGAGGAAGATCATCCGAGTCACTCAAGCTCAAAACTTGATTGTTGTTGTTCTTCTTCTCTCTCTCCCCCAAAAAAGTATTGTATTTGTTGGATGTTTTTATCACCCGCCAGCAATAATAGCTACATCCACAAGAACAACATTAAACCAAGCAATGGCAACAACAAGAAAATAAATACAAAAACAAAATCAACAACCTTAACAATACAATCGGTATCTTGCCTCGAGCAGAGCTCCAGGCATCATCAGAGCGTTCGAAGCTCACCAAATCCTGCTCAAGCGTTGCTTGAAGAGAAGATTCACACGCACACAGACACCTACTCCACCTACACAAGTACGACGCCACCCATTCATTACACAGACAGTTTCTCCTCTCTCACTCTCTCTCTCTCTTCCTCTTTTTTGTATGTGTGTGGAAAATATTTGCTCAAAAGATGAGTAGTATAGGCTTCGCGACGCTTTGTTGTGAAGACTAATGAGCTGATAAGATGTTTGCAAACTGTGGCGAGTTCAAGCTCGTCATAACGAAGGGAGACGAAGTCGGGGTGGGAGAGGTAAATAAACAAGGAGGATGTGGGATGAATGGAAGAAAAGCAAAGTAAGCAGAAAATTTCGGCATTTCTGTGGAAACAAACGACAACGAGGGGTCAAAAGAGGACAATGAAAGTTTATTGTAATATTCTATAAATAGCTGTACATAATCATTTATCATTCTTTGTTATAAAAAGGTGATCCTCAAAAAAGATATTCCCAAATAAAGGTTCACTAGACAACAGCATCCACAAAGTCAATTAGAAACGATTAAAAAATCGATTCAGGTCAATTGTGTTGCCGTTGGTTTTTAAGTAGAATATGCTCCAAGTATCCAAAAAGTCGACCTTTTTTTCCGAAGCCACCTGTATTCGGGAAAAGAGAACACAAAAGGAAACCGTCCTAACGAGCTATAAAACCAGGTTAAATACCGGTTGATTTGACAACAAAGTAGGAGAAAAAAGGACCGAAGCAACAGATGAAAAGCAACAGCCTTTGGGAGGTGACCGTGGTGGCGAATAAACCAGACATGAACATATTTTCATTTCTTCTTCTGTTCTCTGGTTCTGGTTCATTCCCATCTCGTGTGCCGTTGCCGTTGGGGTCAGATGAGGGGGTGTCGAGGGTAGTCGAGGGTGAAATTACAACCCACAATTACGGCTACGACTCCTTGGGGTGGACGCGATTGGTTTGTTTTGTGACACGAGAATCGTTAGCTTTTGCGTGTGTCTTTTTTAACATTTTATTTTCACTTCTTTTTCTAATTTTTTTTCTATCTTCTTGCTCCACTTATTTTTCCCTTTCTTTTTCTCTTATTTTGTCTACTTTTTCTCTTATTTTTTCCTCTTCTTCTCTCTTTAAACACACTTCATTCATTTGGGAAATGAATTTTTATTTCATTGTGTTTTCTCTTATTTTATTCAGTTCAGTTTTTCTAACAAACTCGAAATGTGCTCCATCCACACACATGGATCCCGAAGGACTCAACTTTATAATAATGAAATAAATGAACCTTCTGCACTTACACGTGCTTCATTCCAATAACAATGATAACAACAACAATAATATTAATGTTAATAATAATAATAATAAGAAGTAAAATAAACTGTTGTTAAATGAAATGTCTTACCATATTTCTCTACTTTCTTATCTCTACCTACCTCTATATTGCTGTGTATTCCTCCCTCAATATTGCTGTCTCTCTCTCTTCCCTGTTGTCTCTACTTCTTTCCTATTGTTTCTCCATCTTCCCTGTGGTCTCTCTGTCTTCCCTGTTGTCTCTCACTCTTCCCTGTTGTTTCTCCTTCTCTTCCTTGTGATTTTCTTTTCTTTCCACCTTCAAATTGTTTTCCTTCCCCACAGCAAATGTTGACGACTACCCTGCGAGAGTGTGTGTATGTTTACGTGGGTGAGTGAGTGTAGGTTATGGCTCCATAGGTTGTCCCTGTCCCCCACACACTCTCTCTCCCTCTCTGTCATCCCCTCCAGTCGGCGAAATTATTAAATATTTGGCAGCTGCCTTGCAGACATTCCCAGAAGCCCACCACGTTGCCACCTTGTGTTCCAACTAGTTGAATTTCGCGCCGCTTTCATCCTCATTTTCTCGCATTTAATGGTTGCCTGTGGCGCTCATCGAGAAACTCAGTGGCAGTCTCAACAACAAGAACAACAAGAAGAATCCACCTTAGCTGCTGATTAAATTCCATGGCATCCGAGGGAGTTGATGAAACTTAGATGAGCTTGAATCTTGAAGGCGAAGACGACTTAAGGTTGTCCCGTGCGGTGAATGAATGAATGAATGCCAAAGGAAGAAAGCAAATGCCAACCACAGGAGATTATACTAAATAATTCAATTCGGTTTAATAATTTCACTGCGCTTTCGTTGCGATGGTTTACGATAGTGAATTACGAGGAGAATCTTCTGATCCATCAATTGAAATCTTCAAGAGCTTCACGAAGATCACGAAGATTTATTTTCTCCATTGGGGTCTTCAAATCATGATGTTTAAAGGCATTCGAATCCATTCGAGAGAACTGAGGGTCTTTCAACACCTCCGTTCGAATCAATTAGCATTTTGTGAAATGAAGCGGAGAACGTCGAAAATGCAAAATCGTTGCATGAAAATGTCGTCTGTCGTTTGTCGTCTCTTGTCTGTCGTGACGATCAATAGAACTGACGGCTATGAATAGCCATGTTAAGTAGACACAGTCGTATGCAAATTAGTTGGGAAGAAGGGTGGAAATAAATACATTTTTCAATAGCTTATTTTTCTTCTTCTTCATCCTCTTCTATCCTCCTCTGCAGTTGATTAACTTTCGAACATTATCTTCAAAGGTCCTCTTTAAGTATCCTTACTTTCAATTTCGAACCTATTTCATATTTTAAACCCTTTTTAATCCTCCAATTACCCTTTTCCACCTTTTACTACTTTCACGTTCTTTTAAGCTTGATTTATTCAAAGTTTTCCATTGAATATTTTTTGCTCTCTCCTTTCCTTCATTTTTTCATATTCATTTTTCATTTTTTTATTTTCATTTTTCATTTTGACCTTTATTTAAGGGCCCTTTTGACACATCACATTTACCTCCTCGAGCATCGGAACTTGGGTCTCTTTTCCGACACCACGCACGAGAGATAAAATCCGAAAAGGCCACTTTAAAGTTTTTATTCGCCATTTCGAACACACCCACACACAGATACACCAACACCAACACACACGGAACGTTATGTAATCAATTTCCGCTTCCTAATGAAGTTGTCGGAACCCAAATGGCTCTCGCAAAGATTTCATTTTGAACCTTTCCTTCCTCGCGGCACGAACATCGATGCGAAAACTGAACGTGAATGGTGTAAAGGGAAAATATTCATACATCTATGCATATGTATATTTTCGAAGTCTGCACTCGTCCGGACGTATGCGCAACATTTAATTGAGTTGGCGGTTTCGCGCCCACCACACGTTGCAGCCACAACCATAAGGCTGACTTTTTTTTTCATTGTAGCCGCAAACGTTTTTTAAACGTGAAAAGATCCCCCTTATAAAATATTTAACAGAACTCGTTTTAAGGAAAACATTTAACGAGAAATTAAAGAAAATTCAACATCGAGAAAATGTCTTTAAAAAATCGCATAAAATCTCAAGTTTTCCACTTCCTCTTTTCTTAAATGTATGGCGTTTAATATTATATTGCAGAGCGTATCAATATTAAAACCGAACGGGAAAATTGAACGCGTGTCCGGTGAAATATCTGTCCATTGAAGCGTGAAATATTTGGCATTGTGTTCGAATGAACGACGTCATAAATCCGAGCACTCGACTGTGACCGGTTGCTGCTGCATAAAGAGCAAAACACATTCAACGACAATGAATAAATCTATGTAGTTGGGGGGAGGAACAAAGACCATCGTCGTGGGGTGGGGGACGGGGATTCCAGGGGGCTTCCTTGGAGGCAGCCGGTTGGAGACAATTAAAAGCTCTGCTCGGTGCGTCTGAGGCTGACATTTTTATGCGTTCAATTAACCCACTGAAGGCTCTTTCTCAATGGAGGGCGCCTACGGTGATGATGCTTGGCCCCGATGAAGTGAACTAATTTGTGATTCGCAATTAATTTTCTCTCTCTTCTCTTTTATTTTCTTCTCCCTATAGCTATACGAAGAATCTCTCCTCCGACAAAATCAACTTGAGCACATTCCGCGGCGAAGGCGAACTCTCGAATCTCCAGTTGGACGAAAATGTTCTCACCGAGCTGTTGGAGCTTCCGTCGTGGCTGCGCTTGACGTCGGCCTGGTGCAATCACGTGTCCTTCCGCATCAGTTGGACGAAACTGAAGAGTGTGCCGATTACTCTGGTGAGTTCTCAGATTCAGCGAATATATTTTATTGAATCCAATTTCATCGTCCCCTATTCGATGTACGTCCCCACAGACGTTGGACGAGGTGAACATCACGGTCGAGACATGCGACCCGACGACACGAAATCAGGACCCGCACTCGCCGGGGCTGCAGCCGCCGCTGCCACAGGTGCCGCAGGGCAAGTACAGCTTCATCCACAAGGTGGTCGACGGCATCACCATCATCGTGAATACGGTGAACGTGAAGTTCATCAGCGCCGCGTTCACGGCATCGGTGCAGGTGAGTTCGACACATGTATAAATTGGCAGTCGTAAAAACGTCCCATAAAAATGTGGCTTCTTCTCCTCCAACCACCATTTTACCTTCTTTCATCTTTCACACTCGTACATCTTTCATCTTCTTCTATCTTCCACCTTCTTCCATCATTCACCTCGTCCATCTTCCATCGTCTCCTCCAGATGTCCCGGATACGCGTCGAGTCGAAGACTCCGAAATGGGCGACGGGGGATCTGCGTCTGACGCGCTTGAAAGACGCCCACAAGGGGATCATATTGATTTTCAAAGAGCTCTCCTGGCAGACGGTTCGCATTGAGGCCAGTTCGACGCAGGACAAATCGCTGACCCCGCTCCGCCTGCTGACGAATCAGGCACGCTGCCGCATCACGATACGCAAACGTCTGTCCGACTGCTCGTTGCTCGCCTCGCGTCTCGTCCTCATTCTCGACGAGATCCTCTGGGTCCTGACCGACTCGCAACTCAAGGCCGCCCTGCATTTCGTCGACTCGCTGTCGGGTCTGGTGAAGGCCGCGACCCATGCGACACACAAGACGAAAGCAGCCAAGAAGCTACAGGTGAGATTTTCCTCATCATTCTCATTCATTCGTTGTTTGATTGCATTCGGCTTTCGCAGACTCTACCGGAATATCAAGCTCAGATAGCGCAACAACAAAACCGCCAATCGGATTCCGCCCACACCACGGCGGCTCAGAAGATGTTCAACGCCTTCGATGTGCGCGAGACCTCGTACCATTTCTTCAGCCAACGCATCGATTTGCATTTGTGCGACGACGAAGGAGGTGACGTCGTCTCATTCGTGGATTTCCCCACAGCAGTGACTAAAGTAATTTCGTCTTCCAGATGGTCGCTCCAGCTATCCGGAGTTGAACAAGGGAGGCGCTCTGCAGATTTCCGTGCAGTCATTCCAGGTCGATTACTATCCCTACCATTTGGCCAAATCGGATCGGACGCATTGGGCAAAGTAGACGAAGTGATTTCCAGACCGAATATTTTAACTCCTCTATTTCCCCTTATAATTCAAGGTACAAAGAAGCTTCCGTGTCGCCTGCGCTGTGGCTGAAGGAGTCCTTGAATGCCTTCCGCGAGGCGGTGCTCAATTTGAGCCAGCCAAATCGTCCCTCGACACACGCGCCCCTCGAACGCACCACCCCGGCCTCGCCAGTGATGCTGAATGTCACCAACCTCGCGTCGCAATTCACGGCGACCAACGTCAAACCCACGGGAGATTATCAGAGCTCTCAGTCGACGGGACATTCGACGCCCATAGCAGGCGGATCGGCGGGCTCCGGTTCGGGATCCTCGACTGGCACGAGTCAGATCTCGCAGACCCAACAGCAGAAGATCACCCTCGACAATTTGGCCAAGCTGATGAGCGCTTGTGTGATCCTGCGCATCGAGGACTTCACGCTGTACAGGGTGACGACGTCGGGTCGAAAACAAATGCCCAAGGAATTCGTCTCGGGTAAGTCGTCCATGGAGAGTGATTGAGTGTAATTGTGTATACCAGGCCATTGTCCCTTCATTTCACGCCAATTTGTCTACTAACGTGTTCCACTTCCCTTCTTCTCCTTCTCTCTCTTCTCGTGTTCTTCACATCTTCTTCTTCTCATCTTATTCGTGTTCGCTTAATGTGGTGTATTTTAATGCGTTTTATTTTCCATTCAATTCAATTTCATGTTTCGAAAATGTATAGCCCAACATAAAAGGAAAATCAAAGCAGGTGACTCGATTACTACATGTTCCTTCTCTCTTTTGTCGTTTCGAATGTTCTTACCTTACGTTCATTTATGTTTCTCTTCGCTTTAATTTGTCGTCTTCTTCTATTTGTTTGAGACATTTATTTGGTATGTTTTTACTGACTTTCCACTGCAATTTTAGGCGACAAGGATCGATACTCCTTTCCGGCGGAAATGCCCATCGTCCATGCCGAGTTCACCTACTTCTACTATCCGGGCGACTTCATCTTCCCACGTGAGTATTTCATCGAACGAAATCGAGAATTTCATTGCAATGTGTTTTCTTTTTCAGTACCGCCGTCCAAAGTCTTCGTTCACATCAACCCCCTGCAGGTTCATTTCGATCTCAGCTCCATCTTGTGGTTCAACTCGTTCGCTCTCAATCTGCACGAGAGTCTTCTGCGCACGAGCGTCGTCTCCTCCGCGTCGCCGACTTCCGTGGAGCGCGCCCCCTCCATTGGGTCGTCCGCGTCTTCGCGTCGCGAATCCACCATCGGCGCCAACTCACAACTGCAGGGCACTTCGAGTGTGTACAAAGAATCCGAGCCGAGCCTCATGTACATGGACGTCAAGCTGGAGGCGATCATGCCGCGCATCGTGATCGAGTCGGCGATCGATGTGCCGAATCAGAAGGATCGCCCCAAGATCATGCAAATCCAAATATCACGCTTTGCTCTCACCAACATACGCGAAATGGGCTCCTCCCGTGCCGATCTGGCGCAGGCTCTGCACTCCCTGCAGGAGGGCTCGCTTGTCTTCGGCTCCGGGTTCCCATCGGCCAGCGGCGACATGTGCATCGTCACCGATCGCATTCTCTCGCACGTGGCTGCCTCGGATGTGCCTGCGTTTGCGCCCTCCGCCGTGGGAGGAGGGTCAGCGGCGACTCTGCCGAAATCCGCCTCGACGCAGAATCTCTCACGCTATGCCATGTGGTCGGAACCGCGCGATGTTTGGTGCATCAAGTTGGACCCGGTGTGGGTTGATTTCCTGGGCGCTCGCTCGTTGGGCCCCAACAAGTCGATCCCCTTTGTGGACGCAGTGCCCATAACACTGTGGTTGCATTCCGGTGCTGCCGCCGGACCTCTTGCCGGCGAGGCATCAAATGGCGCGTGCGATTCCGACACGTTGTCGACCACAGCGAAGGGTTCCTCCGTTGAGACGAATATCCATCGCATGGGCCATGCTTCGAATGCGAATAATAGCAGTAACTTCGCCACGATGACCCATCGCAATCCCTTCCTGAGCGAGGAGGAGCTGGCGTTTTCGACGGCGGCAGCGGCGGCGGCGGCCGAGAAGATTTCACAAGCGTCGTCCTCGGCGGGAGTGGAAAAGACCGCCGACATGCACGCCATAGCGCACATTTCGAATTTGGTGAGCTTGCAAATCGATCACTATCAGTACTTGTTCCTGCTGCGCCTGGCGGAGGAGATGAACGAGATGGCGACGTTCTTGAGCTTGGACGCGGAGAGGATTTTACAAAAGGTACGTGGTCGTCGTCGCCGGTGCGGAGGAGACCCTGATGTGGAACCCTTCAATTGTAATATACACTTTCCTTCTTGCTTTTTTCCGTTTTCTTTTTCTTTCTTTTCGAACAGCAAAATAATAAAAAATCCATAATATTTGGTTGTGTTGTTCCACAAATCGAAGTGACACTTGTGATGCCGTCCCCAACACCTGGTAAGGAATCAAGTGGTGGTGATGCTGAAAGTGTCTTACCTGATTCAGCTAGTTTGGGTGATGATTTACACATGAATAGTAAGATTTTTAGTTTTTTCGTTCTTCCAAAATTCAAAAACTCACCACAAAAATAGTTGCTTCTAATTTCACCACTATTCGTTTATTTATTACTAATTTTTCTACTGATTCCGTTTTGTGTCTTCTTCGTTTACGGTATTCGGCAGATGTTCGTAGTAGTAATCTTAGCGTCTACTAACCAAATCTAGAGTATTTTTTGTTAGTAAAATTATGATTGGCTGCACAGAGTGCTTTTGAAGGGCTTCGTTTATTTTTCACAACATTCCAAATTCTTTATCTTTTATTATGTTCTCCAGTCTCCAAATATCTTCATGTCTTTTGTAGATAGTGAATAACTTTTCCTTTCTAAATGGGGTAAATCTTCTGCCTCCGATCGTGCATTTATTTTCTCTTTCTTTACTTTTGCATGCTTTACATAAAAATATCTAGTGCTGGGGAAACCAAATTCATGTACTAACAATTTCTAGCTAATACTATCATTTGAAGCAAATAATACTAATTCCTATCTTAATCCATCTGAAGAGATGTCTAATGTTGTGATCTCTCCGTTGTTTCTTAGGTACAAATATCACATGGCCTACTCCTCCATTTGACCAGGTTAAGCATAATGCCTACGGTAGCGTGGAGACGCCTTCGCCAGTGGCAAACGATCCTCCGTTCGACAGTGGCATTCACATTTCCAATCCCAATACACATGGGTGAGTTTCACAGCCCCTTTTCGTTAGGAGTAAAATTCTAATAAATCTCTTGTTCTCAGTTACAATGTGCAAATACAGAGCACTCCTACAGTGGCCTCGTCGATGACGAGCCAAGGCTCTCGTCCCGATACGGGCGTGTATACGCAGTCGGTGGCCTCGTCCTCGAAAAGCACTCGGTCCACTCGAAACTCCACCAGCGACACGCCCAGCTTGAGCAAGGAGATCAACTCTGGTAGATCGTTGTTCTGCTCCTGTCATTAATTATCATTAATTTTGTTAAATCATCAAAGGTCTGATGTCGATGAAGAAGGGATTTTCGAGTTTTATGACCTCCATTGATTCGGCGATAAAGTCAGGTGGTCCGACAGACGATGCCAGTGACACGTTCTCCATTCAAAGCGATATCAGTTCAGACTCGGAAAACTTTGCCATTGTCATGGGCGATGACAAAACTATGGATTGCCTCGATGTTATGTTCCGGTAATGAATAATCCTTAATGTTCATTGGGTGAAGTGGTAAAAATCTCTCTGTGACAGCTTGAATCCGTTCAACACCGACTCGAACTTGAAAGTTTCTCCCGTCGAAGTCGCCAGTGAAGTGTATGAGGAGTCCAACTACAAGACTAATCTGTCCTCGCCGTCGGAGCCATCAGAGGGCAGCACTTGGCGACGCCGGGATCTGGTCTCAATGGCAACTTTTAGGTGAGTTCCCTCAGTTCACCATAGTAGGGATCATTCGCCTTGATATTTTGCCGTTACCACATTAGGTTAACAACAGTGGAGGTGATTCGTCAGAACGAGGGCAACAGTTCTTCGCTACGACTTCAGGTGGCCGCCATATCGAGTGATGAATGTGGCGCCATACCTTGGGATGAGTTGCAGGTACATTTTTTACATACATTTTCATCTTAGTTTTCGATTCCGTTTCTTCCTTATTGTTTCTATATGAACTTTTGTTTCATATGAACTTTTTTCTATATTCCGATTTGATTATGAATTTGTTTCCTTTATTTTCTATTAAAACAGTTTAATTGTAAATAAATCCGAATTAAACATAACTTCTTAAATGAGCTTTCCAACAATCTTTATAGTTTCAAAATATTTACAAATATAATTTTAAGTTGGAAATTTTTCATTAATAAAAAAAACAATTTAATGTGTCGCTATCAAGATTTTTGCATGCTCTTCTCTTTCCTACTAAAGCTCAATTCCTCTTAGTATCTTCTTCACTCTCAAAGAACAAAAACTAATTTAATATTTTCCAATTAAAATTGAATTTATAAACCAAATTATAATAGAAAATATTTCGTATATATATACGTCGTATTCTGAATATTGTGTTTTCTGTTCTTAAACAACTCATAACATTATTAAATATTGTAAATTCTTACACCACCATTCATTATTTTGTATTTAAACTGTTTTTTGTTCTTTCTCTATCTCTTTCTATCTATATATTCCTTTCTCTATTTCTCTTTTCTCTCTTTTATAAATTAATTCTAAATGTTCGCTAATATCCAAATTTATTTATCGAACAAAATTAACCCGATTATAAACCACAACAAACAACAACAAACAATATACAAACGTCGTAAATTCGGTTCGATTCGATTCGAACGAACCCAAAAAAATCAAAAAACCATTCGCAATTACAAAACGCACAGAATGCTCAACAAGCAAACAAGGTATCTACTTCAAAACTTTTTATTATGCAAAATTATTCTTATTATTATTATTGATTACGATTATCACATTTTCGAGGAAATCTGACTTAGTTTCGATTTTATTTTGTATATGGTTTGCATTATTATTTGATGGTTTTGGATTAAATACTATTATTCCCTATTCCTTCTTATTTTTGATTATTTAATTAGTTTCTATGCTTTTCTTTAGTTGCCCTCAAAGTAGTTTTATTGTCATAGAAGTTTCATTGTTGGAATTTTATTTTTATTACGACTTAGTTGTCTTTCATTGAATAAAAATATCAAACTAGATAGTTTAGTTTAACCATGTCTCATATATATAATGATAGATGCAATTTTTATTGTTACAAATATACCTTTGCTTTAGTTTTTTCTCCTCACACGGGAAAAGTTTACACAAGTTTAAGTTTATAAGTTTCAAACGCATGTCTATTTGAACAATTGTGGAGCTTGTTTTCTCGGTTATGGTTTACCTCCTCCTAGTTATAGTTTGAATGCTCCCCCCGTAGACCTTTGGGGAGCTCAACCTTCTTTTTATTACAATTAAAAACCCTTGATTTACTTCTGTATCTAGTGATTTCGTCCTGTTTGTTTCGCTTTTTATTGAGCTATTAAAAATTTCCGTTTGATTTTCATTATAATTACATTTTAATTGGCTGTTTTCAATGATTCATGTTCCTCCGATGGTACCGAGGAAAAATGTTTGATCCCTAAGGAGCTGCTGATTGCGTCGAAGACATTCAAAAAAATTATTGCGTAGTACTGATTGTGATTGCAAAAATAAAGAAACAATAATGTGAAACAATAAACATAGAAACTTTTCGAAACACATGACACCAGTGTCAACTTGCTTTTGGTACACACTGTAATTGTATCTGTCGCTTATGCTGTAGTTGTTGAAATCACTGCTTTGGAACACAGACAACACAACATCACAGACCACAACAACAATAACACCAATTGGCTGCTTATCATCACACTAGTGTTGCTTTCTTGGTCTCTTGGCATGTAGTTTTGTTCCCCAAGTCTTGTAGTTTTGGGCCCCATGGCTTTCTCATGATTTCGCTGCATGCTCTGTTGTTTTATTGTATAGTTTTTTACGCGGTGTGTAGTTTCACCCAATACCGTGCGAAATTTTCCTTTTGTTCCCCCTTAAACCATTTTCTTCGAAACACTTTTGCAGACGAAATTCGGCGCCCGCTGCAAAGCGTGGAATCTGGCGCCCTACAACCCAGAGGCGCCACCCTGTGTCCAGTTGAGGCTCGAGGAGACGTTCAATCCTCCAAAGGAAGTTGGTCCCATACTCGATAAGAAGATCATACAGAGGTGAGTTTCGTTTCACATCCGCCGATGTATTTTGTACTAATTCTCCTGTTCCTTTGGCAGTTGGTTTACTCATCATGCCGATGTTCGGGTGAAGGACATCAACCTGGACTTGTCGATGAGCACCGTCATCGGCCTGGGTGACTTGGCCGAGGACGAAGAGATCACGAATCCTCTGCCAGTGAATGTAAGCTTGCAATTATAGTTATTCCAATATATTTGGTTTTCATTGAACAATTTCCTTATAGATCACACTGGAGAATGTGAAAATTAACCTCATGGAAGATCGTCCGCCAGTCAATATAACATCACCGGGACCGGTGCCCATCAATTTGGCCATTGGTCGGATGCACATACGACGCGACAACAGCGGAGTTCTGCACATTCAACCAATTGGTAAGCCGTTTAAATTAAATACACGTTTAAATTTAACTACAATTGTATTTCCCTTCTTGCAGACACCTCTTTGTCCGGTGCCAGTGCCGCAAATTATCCCCACACTGCTGCTGCATTCACAACTCCGCCCAAACGGGAGCGTGAACGCGATCGGGAACTCTTGTCCATGCAGCTGGTGATGCAGCAAATGAAACTGGACAATGAGAACCTACGCAAACAGTTGGTCAACATCAAGGAAAACTCAGAGTGCTATCGGTACTAACATCGACCCGTTTTGTTTAACTCACATATTCATTAAATTCATATTTTTTACAGACAAAAAACAAAACAGGAGAACGATGTTTTACGCAATTATCTGAAGGCTGCGCAGGATGACATCACGATCTTGTTGGAGGAGAAGAAAGCGTTGCTGGACACGATACGTTCTTTGCAGGTGAGTTTTGAAAACATGATTGTTTTAATTTCGAAAGATCAACGGGAACACTCTAACACAACCTAAATCTAAATTTCTTTCAAACTTGGTTTTTATAAACCCGAATCATCTCTTGAATCTGATTGAATTACTTTTCATAAGATCAAATTAAATACTGCAAACTCTGATCCTCGGATGAAAGGTCAGTTTTGAATTTTGTGTTCATTCTATCTATGCTGCATTTTCAGTTCCCATAGAAATGCTTTTTCACAGCCTATAATTTGTAGTTAAGTGAGTGCAAATCGATGGCTTTCATATGAGTAGATGGCATTATATCAAACAGTTAGTGACAAAGAGTGTATAAAAATTGTTTTTTGATTGAGAAAACGCACCTCTCATTTACCAAATTTATGCTTATGGCGAATTGACTCAACCAAAACTGTTTTGTTTTATTTCCGCAATGCACATGAATCTTTCTGATACAAACATTACAGACATGACACATGAGAACAAATGAAATATATTTTTTATATCAAAAAATAGCGAATCTTTTTAGAGACAAATAACATTTCCCAAGTAGCATGTTAAAAAAGTTTCACTTTGTCCAACAGCTTCAACTGACATCATCGAATATAAATAGGAAGAACGATGGAAACAGATAGCACAATTGCATGGACTGCATTCAATGCTGTGGCGAAAACAACAATCCATGAGGTTGAGAACTTCAACAAAAAAGACGAACAACAAACCAACAGGAAGTAGTCAACAAATCTGCAATAGCTGCAATTGGTGAAATATTATTAGTCAATCGCTACAAAAGTAGCAATGGCCATCAACAGATAATTGGTCGATTTCCATCATAGAGAATGGTGTATGCAAAATCAAAACATTTTCTAGTAACATTCATTTTGCTTTGTTTTGTGTTGTGATAAGACTGAACGCACTTTCCTTTAGTTACTTCTATTATAATTATGTCATTGGCTTGATCGAATCAACTCCTGCAAAGATCGAATCATTTGTAAATAAAAACATTTCGATTTATACTTAATTGATTACTTTGGAAAAGGAAATTTCGTTGGACTCTATTGTATATTTCCAAATAATCGAGAAAGGTATTGAAAACCATTTGAATTCAATTAACTATTTGTGATTAAATTCTTTGTCATATCAGTATATTGTGAAAACGTTTTATATAATTTTTATCATACATAATTGATTACCGTTTATTCAAATGTTCGTATTAACATTGATGAAGGGTGATTGTTTATATTATCGTCCATAATTTTTCCTAAAGAATTTCTTCATCGTAGTAATATAGTCTATTCTATTCCATATTGTGATCAATTTCTATTAGTCTATATTTTGGCTTTCCATAATTAATTAGCTTAGTGTTGCGCAATATTAAATGCAGTCAATGGTTGTTTATTCTGAGAAGACTTTAACATTTATACATTAGTTGCCTTATTGATCGGCGTAAATAATTTTCCTATAAATGTTATTCATGTCAACCGAAATAAAAAAAAATCATTTAATAAAAATCGATTATTTTAAATAAACCTGACTACTAACATCCGGTTCGCTAATATTTTACTGAAGAACTTCTCGAGGTCTTTAGAAAAACTTTAGCGCAGCCTCGTATAAATTACAACAGAAGCCTCAAAACCACAACTAAATCAAAATATAAAGCAATGTAAAAGAAGAATAACTTGCAATCAAAACGCATACTAACTACTCCGATTACTCCGATATGAGATATAAAGTTTTAGCAATTTGTTGATCGATTGGGACACTCAACTTCGATAAAACTGAACTTTTTTCCAACCACTCCAACAAAAAGCGTAAATATAATAAATCATATGCTAAGCTTTTATTATTGTATATTTTATTAATAGCCGTGTATATTCGAAAAAAAGAATGGAAAATCCCATTAACAGAATTAAAAACCGATTTTAAAAATGTAGCTAGGGGAAAATGATATTAAAAAGAATTATATAACAAACGAAACCAAACTAAACGTTAAACTTATTTATTAAATAAATACATATATATATACATATATAAATATATACATATATTTAAAATTAATTTTGATGTTGAAAAGAAGGCCATTTAATAAATATTTACAAAGTGTATGGACAAAATATTTTATTAGCATATAAAACGGATCATTTTGAAAATTGTAAATTTTAAGCCAGTCATTAAAATAAATAAAGAATTAAACAATTACACTGTAATTTAATATGTAAAACATAAAACAACAAACAGTTATAATAGAATTAAAATAAATTGAAATCACTTTAAAGTGTATAAGAGTTTAAACTTTACTGTTGTTGTTCCGTTTAAAATTGTATTAGTCACTAAATGATTAAAAGACGTAAAATAAAGTAACAAATTTAAACCATGGGAGTTTTCTTTATAAAAAACACAACAACTTCGTAAGATTTTCATTATCTTTTTC
Organism: Coelopa frigida; assembly: GCA_017309665.1. NCBI lineage: Eukaryota > Metazoa > Arthropoda > Insecta > Diptera > Coelopidae > Coelopa > Coelopa frigida. The sequence continues at coordinate 15,280,136 of CM029565.1, forward strand.
AATTTTATATTTTCGTCTACAAAATATTCATGTATAAAATATTGCACTTGGTCGTAATTAACTAACTCAATTTACTACTATAAAATCAGCATACTTAATCACGTGTCAGAGCTAGCTGTATGAGTGGCAACACCTTGATCGAGGACAGGTCGGCCAAGATGGCTTCGATGCTGTCCAGCGACGAGACCTGCATCAGACTCTCCTTGCGGAAGCTCAACACGATGATGGCGAAGAGCGACAAGATTTCGAGGCTGTCGAAGCCGAGGATCTATTTTAGAGTGTGTTTAGTGGAAAAGTGTATAGTATTTAAACTATTCTCACCAAGTCCCAAAGAATCAGCAGTTGATCGGGAGGCAAATGGCCACTGAAGGCTCGCATCAGCCACTTGAAAATTACACGAATTCTACCATAGGGAGAATATCAAAAAACCATTTTTAGATTAAACTAAAAATTAACTCACGGCTGAATCTGCAATTCGCGAAAATGGGACCAAAGTTGCGGCTCATGGGTCTGCAGGAGCTTCTCAAACAGGAGACACAGACTCACAATACCCTGTAGAGAGAGAGAGAGAGAGAGAGTTGAGAAGTTATAGAAATGGGTGAATAGTTGTGAAAATACCTGAGGATGCGTATTGATAGTGGTCAACCGATGGCAGTAGCGTATGTAAAAAGCACGAAAGGTCGAGTACAAATCGATGGGCGAGTCGTACAGATAGCAGAAGGGGGCGGCTACAAAGATATAGTCCGAAGGTAATAAAAACACTCTTCATTAATCAAATCCCTCCTTACCGAACATGCAGATGCCATGGAAGGGCACCACGCCCGAAGGAGGTCCCTCGTACTGCTTGCCCTTCACCGGATACGTCTCGAACTGTATCAAGTCGGAGATTTCGCTGTCGCGTGAGAAGCACAACATTATCTGATAGAGGACGTCCTCGAACACGAAATACTGATCATCATTGGACGCCGTCAGCTGGATGTCCTTGAAGACCAGCTTGTCCACGATGTGATCGGTATTGAGGACGTTCGTCTTCAAGCGATTCCAATGCTCGATGTCCTACTTCCAGTAGATTATTACTAAAGATATTTGATCAGGATTGTCCGCAGAGAGGATGCTCACATGTTCGTTCAGATGGCTGCCCAAGACATACGCCCACAAAGCTCCGCGAAACGGAGCCGGTGTGTTGCCCTTCTTCAGAATCTGCTGGCAGAGCGGCGCGTGCTTCGACTCCAAGATCCGTTGGCACTGAATGGTCAGATCCGAGATTCCGGTGCTGCTCTCATTGCGCAGCAGCTCATTGAAGTGAGTTCGCTGGAGGACAAAAAGAAACCATTGAAATGAATTAGAATAAAAAGACAGGCTAAGATAATGGTTACCAGATCGAAGAGGTTTTTCACCGGCAGCGAAATGTGCGAAAATTCCCACCTCGGTATTTGTCTGCAAGAGAAAATAATTGTTTAATATACATTTGGAAAGAGATCATCGAAGTTATATGAAAAGTAATTGAGTACACAAACTCGGTATTTTCTTGTGTCTTCGTGGGACCCTTCAGCGAGAGCAGCACGTCCAACAGGTCCTTGGGCGCGTACACCGGGCGATAGTTGGCCAGATCTGATATAGAGTTTTCACTGAGACTATTGATGGGTTTTATTTCATTGAAATCCTACCGATATTGTAGTTGCTCAACTCCTCCCACTTGCCGAGGAAGTCCTCGCGATCCTGATGAGCTCGTGGCTGTCCTTGGAGGGGCATCTTGAGCTCACTGCACATGGCGTTCAGGCTTTTGCGGACACGTCGATCCCACTGGACCCCGGAGCGCTTCAGGTAGGCGAGGGGATCGTTCTGCGAGTTTTAAATAAAATATTAATTTCGAGTATTTATTTAATAGATTGTTTTGCTATATTAATTTTCGCATTATTATAATTTATGTCAATATTATTTTGGTTTTATCCAGGATTCCTTCTTAATCTTCTATACCATCGAGTTATTCTTATATCTGTGTTAATCTTTCTTTCTCTATAAATCTTTTCTTTCCCTTTATATGAAATTAATTTCAACCCATATTCTTTATAGAACCATTTTGAATAGACCCAAAATCTGAAATTCTATATTCTAACGATCAATATAACGACATCCTTTTATTATATCGAAGAGCAAAAGCTTCACCTACCGCTGACTGTGGAGTTTTCGCGTCCGTCTTCAGGGAGCCACGAACCAGGTGGAACACGATATTGCGGATCTCCGTCTCCATGCCGGCGTTCTTTATCGCCTCCTCCAGAGTGTGCCGCATGTTTTGCTTGTCCACGTTGGGTTGGCAAACGAGTTTCTAAAGAACCACATTGTTTAAAAAGGATGAAGATCAAGGAGAGTGGTGGATGTCGCTCACCTGGACCGTTTTGAACAGCGAGTCGTAGTTCTTCATGGACTTGATGGCCGTGACCAGCTTCAGCGCTGTGTGGTGGATACTCGTGTCCTTCAGCTCCTCCATGGAGTCGAAGCGATAGAAATAGATGACTTCAAAATATATTTCAATTGGCGTGTGTATGTGATATGAAATTGGATGTATGTCCTGATAAACACAATATATTGGAATTGGATTCTAGAATCGATGCACTTTGAATTTAATTGCTTGTTGCATTATTTGGAAAACCGACGATAATTTGAAAATTTTTCCCGAGTCTCCGATATCATTCCTCACCACAGAACACCAACAACAACGACTACACGACTGACAAAAACAATGACAACTACAAAAACAAATTTGAAACATTTTGACTATCGATCAAACGAAATAACGAATGAATGAGCCGAAAGCTTTTTGCGGTTGGTTCGAAGTTCGAATTTCGTCCGACTTCTCTGTCATGTTGACAACGACGATAACAACAAACAGACGATGACAACATTGTTTATAAAGTTATTGGCAACGGAATTTCTAATACTCTTGTTGCTCTTGCTATTGTTGTTGTTGTTGCTGTGGGGCCAAATGCACTGAGAAATATCGGGCGGTCGAATTCCTTTCATTCAACACTGCGACAAGAATCTGTTTACATTTCAAATTCTCGATTGAGATGATTATTGACTGGGAGGTATTGTTTATCTTATCTTCGAGAAATGACAAATAAAAGACATTTTATAAGGAACATTTTTTTTATTGCCTCCTGGACTGTCGTAACTACCACCACCAGATAGATAGATAGTCAGGTGAACAGATAGATAAATAGAGAGATAGATATGGCGAACTCTGTGCAAACACTTGGTTTTTAACACGATTTTATGATCATTTCTCCTCGATTGCTATCGCAATATACTACATATATCTCTATATATCTCACTGTTTGCAACATGACTTCGATGAATGGAATGAAATCAACATTTGATGAATCACATCGCATACCATCGTTCATTCCACCGCATGTCGACGCAGTCAGACAGCTGCCGAATGTGGACGAGATTAGTTGCAGAAATGACGTTTTGCACAAATCGGTCTCGATAAAATTCGAACCTTCGACGGCCTTTAATTGCGTTCTTTCGCCCGACCGAGTGTCCATAGACCATGAGTCATTTTGGTCGAGTTGGGTTGCAAGGGGTGGCGGTCGGTACAGCGTTCTATGGAAAAATAATACACCATAATTAATAATGTTTGTTGATAACACATAGAAACGGAGACAAAAAACTAAAAGGAGGAAAATACGAAACATTACCAAATGTTGTGTGGGACGTCGGGGGTCGCATGGAGAACACGATGAATCGATGTTCCATTGCAAATATAGATAAAGTTAACAAACCGTTGAGAGCAATGAAAATTTCGACGGAGTGGGAGCTCAAGAATAGAATATTTCTAGTTGGAAACAGTATATGCGAAGATACTACATTGAAAAGGTCAAACTTTACAAATAGAAAATCTTAATCTTGTATATAAGTATTTCCAAGTAAAGCCTTTATAAATCTATGATTGTGCCTTTACCCTATAATAGCGGGTTTCCTATGAAAACCCCTTTTTGACTATTCGACTTCTATCAAAAAACCCACTCTCTCTCTTTCGCTACTCTCACAGGTGGCAATTACACTAAAAATAACAAATTTAGTATGAATGCGACGAAGACACGTGTTGAATCCTCTTAAAACCGATTTGACAAAAAATGTTCAAGTATCCACTTCCTAATCTCGTGTCAGGAAACGGATAATGAGAGAGGACAATAAAGAAATTGTAAAGCCAGAGAATGTTAAAATGAAGTTTTTCTCCAAGAAAGAAACTATTTTTGAATGAACAAGAGATATGGACACTTGTTGAATCCTCCTTAAAGCCAATTTGACAACAAATTTTCAAGTGCCCACTTCCTAATCTCTTCTCAGGAAACGGAAAATAAATGAGAGAATAATAAAAATAAAGAAATTCTAAAGCCAGAGAATGTTAGAATGTAGTTTTTTCTCCAAGTGTTCTTATCTACCAACTGATAAAAAATTGAGTACTCGAGGAATTGAAGCTTGGCCAAAGAGAATCAATAATAAACGGGACGTTGACGAAGAAAGGTGTGCAAAGTGAGCGATTGCGAATGAAATCAAAAGACTAGAAACACCAAAAGTGAATTGCAAAAATAAAATACTAAGAGAACACACCAAATCGGATTAATCAAAGGAATATAAAGTGATGTGATTTAAAGATTCGAATAGAATAATTGACTAGAACTACAAATATTGTAAAGCAATAATAATAATTATAATAAAATGTCAAATTTTCAAAATGATCACGTAAGTGCAAACGGTTCTTCGATATCGAATGTCGATATAAAAAAATTCTCGGCGAAGGAAATAAAATCAATCGTGGCATTTTTAACGGATTTCTCTTTCCGCCCTTCGTCTCACACTCTCGCTCTCCCTCTTTCGATGAACTTATCAAATAATGCCTTGTTGTGAGTTTTGTCGCAGTTGTTTTACGATAAAAATTAAAACGTTCTACCAGAATTTCGATGTTATGTGGTTTTTTCGGTTCGCAAGCATGGCGCCCAAGTTATCAAAAAAAAAAAAATACTTATAGAAAATCAATTGGAAAGATTGGCGAAAATATTTGGAGATTAGGAGGTTTTTGTTTACACTTGTTGCCACCTCTAATTTGGCTCCTGGAGAATCAGGTTACTTCGGTTCACACAAACACACATCTCTTGGGTCCAAAGAAAAGTATTTTTAAGGCTTAGAAGATTAAAAATGTATTAATTTCCAACGACGAGTCGTTGGTCAAAACGACGTCAATATTAATTAATTCATTGATAAAAATTTCGCGAACGTTATCGCAATAAGTATCAATATATTTAATGAGTTTTAAATCTTCTTCCTTTTCATTCCAAAGAAAGGGTCGTAAATACGAAACATTTGACAATTTCATGATAAAGTTTGTGCTAAATTCTTTGCTCCTTCAATTTATTGCATCTTCTTGTGATTTCAAACGATATGATGAGTTAATATTTCAATTTCGATGTTTTTGTTTGTGGTTTTATATATTGTACAAGACAAGAACATGAGCATGAGCTCATGCCCTCAGCATGGGTAGTGATCAAATAAGTCACAAGAGGTGGGGGAAACGATCGCCGCCAATGACTTCATAATGGTTATTAAATAGGTGCTTGCAGATAGTGATAGACTTAGATTTATAGACTGTTGAATGGAATTTTTGTGCAATCACTCGATCGTCTCCTTAGTCATTCCGTCACTCCGACTCCGATAGTCAGACGATCACTCGGTCAATCAGTCAGTCACTCGCTACGTCGGGAAGCGTAGTTATGTTCAGTCTTATCGGGAATATTCGCAGAGCGGCGGACACCTGACGGCGGAGAGTTCAAATCCAGTTTCGGAGATATTACCCGATAAAGTAGCCGCCCGATAAGCCTGGCGAATAATTCGTCTATCGACCAAGTTAACGCCAATAAAAAGGCCAAACAAAACGTGTTCGAACTCCTTTGATTGGAGCCAAAACTCAACTGATTTCATTCGTTGATAGACGATGGTGATTCCCCCAAGTCGGCGATGGTCAATTCACAAGCACAACAAGTTCCACAATCTATGCAATCAATGAAAGATTCAAAGTCACATATGCTTATCAATAGTTTCTTTGATTTTGAAGGAAAATTTAATTAAAGTTACCATTGCAAATAATAAATAGATAGAGAACAAATAACAATAACAACATCAATATGATATCAATATATTTTGCTAGTGGACATATTTCTTATTGTTGTTGTCTTGTCATGCAGTTTGTTGTTGTTGTTCTTCTTCTGCCTTGTCACTTTCGATATAAATTATTTAATGATTCCATCGAAAAAGATAAGATTATTTAGTAAACGAAGTTCAATGTGGCAATAAAATAGAAATGAATTTTACGAAACACGTTAACGTTAGAGGCCGAAAAAGATTCCACTGGCCAGCACCATTTATAGCCTGAATTCTCGGAATAATGGTGATTCATTGGCGGGAAGCGATTAGGAAACCAAAGGGTTATTCCTGATTTTATAGATTACAACATTATAGACAAAGAGAGGACAAAGAGGGAAAGTAGACAAAGAGCAGAAGTGGACAAAGAAGGAAATATCAAGATAATCAATGATAAAGATCGAATGTTCACAGATACAATTGATTCATCGCAATACAATTAGTTGGGAAATAGAATGTGATCCGTGTATAAAAATCTGCCTACCTCAACACTTTTCTCTAAACCTTTTCTCTTTTACACTTTTACTACAACCCTCCTACTACTGAAACCTATTACGGCCGAATCCATCTACCATAAAAGTATTCCGTTAACAAAGCTCCTTCCTTTAACTCTACAGGGCGAATATGTCTGGGTCAATCCCCAGGCGACGACCAGCGAGTTCGCGGTGCCCTTCGGGGCCCGCGTGGTGCGCACCGACAAGACACGGACCCTGGTCAGCGACGACAACGGCAAGCAGATGTGGGTGCCCTCGGGCGACATCGTCAAGGCCATGCACCAGACGTCGCAGCACGGCGTCGACGACATGATCACCCTGGGCGATCTGCAGGAGTACGCGATCCTCAGGAATCTCGAGATTCGCTACAACAAGAAGCTGATCTACGTAAGTGATCGCGGAAGAGTATTTATTGTAATAGTATTTTTATTAAGATCCATCGTTCCCACAGACATACACCGGCTCGATGCTGGTCGCCATCAACCCGTACGAGGTGCTGCCGATCTACACGAACCGCGAGATCACGCTCTACCGCAACAAGAAGATCAACGATCTGCCGCCGCACATCTTCGCGATCAGCGACAACGCCTTCCAGGAGATGAAGCGGGACACGGCCAATCAGTGCATCGTGATCAGCGGCGAGTCGGGGGCGGGGAAGACGGAGAGCACGAAGCTGATACTCCAGTATCTGGCCGCGATCAGTGGCAAGCACTCGTGGATCGAGCAGCAGATCATCGAGGCGAATCCGATCCTGGAGGCGTTCGGCAACGCGAAGACCGTGCGGAACGACAACTCGTCGCGCTTCGGCAAATACATCGAGATCCGGTTCACGGAGGCGGGCGTCATACAGGGTGCCAAGATCGAGCAGTACCTGCTGGAGAAGTCGCGCATCGTGTCGCAGAATCGCGATGAGCGCAACTACCACATCTTCTACTGCATGCTGGCCGGCCTCACCAAAGACGAACGCAAGCGGCTGGAGCTGCTCGAGGACTCGCCGCTGAAGTATCACTATCTGGCACAGGGCGGCTGCACGACGCTGCAGGGCAAGAGCGACTCGAAGGACTTCGCCGACATCCGGTCGGCGATGCAGGTGCTCTCCTTCAAGCCGGACGAGGTGTGGAACATCTTCAGCCTGCTGGCGGCCATCCTGCACCTGGGCAACATGGGCTTCCGGGCGACGGTGGTGCAGAACATGGACGCCTCGGAGCTGCACGACACGGCGAGCGCCGCGAAGGTGGCCACCCTGTTGGGCGTCACGCGGCAGGCGTTGGCCGACGCCCTCACGCAGAAGACGATCTTCGTGCACGGGGAACGCGTCGTCACGAGTCTCTCGCGGGATGCGGCCGTCGAGGGACGCGACGCCTTCGTGAAATCCCTGTACGGCAGCATCTTCGTGCGGATCGTGAAGCGCATCAACGACACCATCGACAAGTCGGTGGCTGGCAGCAAAAAGATGAACTCCATTGGGGTCCTCGACATCTTTGGGTTCGAGAACTTCAACGACAACAGCTTCGAGCAGCTGTGCATCAACTACGCGAACGAGAACCTCCAGCAGTTCTTCGTGAAGCACATCTTCAAGGTAGGTTCTTTCGGTGTTTTTGCTCTACGGTATTTTAATCGAAGTGTCGTCTTCGTTTCAGATGGAGCAGGCCGAGTACCAGGGCGAGGGCATCAACTGGCAGAACATCGAGTTCCAGGACAACCAGGAGATCCTCGACCTCATCGCCACGAAGTCGGTGAACATCATGTCGCTCATCGACGAGGAGTCCAAATTCCCAAAGGGTGAGTCGTCCCTTCCTAGTCCGATAGTCTTTTTACTCATTCTCTCCCCGGTTTCCAGGTACCGACCTCACGCTGCTGGAAAAGCTGCACCTGCAACACGGCAACCGATCGATCTACGTGAAGCCCAAGTCATCGCAGACTTCGCTCTTCGGCATCCGTCACTACGCCGGCGTGGTCATGTACAATCCGCACGGGTTCCTCGAGAAGAACCGAGACTCCTTCAGCATGGACCTGAGCGAGATGATCGCCCGGTCGACGAACAAGTACCTCATCGACATCTTCCCCACGGAGTCGCCCAACGACACGATGAAGAAGCAGTTGACGCTGTCGTTGAAATTCCGCAACTCGCTCGACCTGCTGATGCGAACCCTGTCCGCGGCACATCCCTTCTTCATCCGCTGCATCAAACCGAACGAGGAGAAGCGATCCAAGGTGAGGTTCCGGCACTTTTTTTTGGTATTCTTGTCGATCGTGTCTGACATTCTGTGTCCTCTCCAGCTGTTCGACAAGGAGCTCTGCGTCCGCCAGCTGCGCTACTCGGGCATGATGGAGACGGCGCGCATCCGACGAGCCGGCTACCCGATCCGCCACACCTACCCCGAGTTCGTGGAGCGCTACCGCCTCCTGGTGCCCGGCATCGGGTCGGCCCAGACGATCAACTGCCGCCAGGTGGCCGAGAACATCTGCCGCAAGGTGCTGCCAACCAAATCAGACTATCAGTTCGGCCGTCTGAAGGTCTTCCTCAAGGACAGCGACGACACGTTCCTCGAGGCGGAGCGATCGCGCATCATCCTCAAGTCTATCGTCACCATCCAGCGGGGCTTCCGCAAGGTGCTCTTCCGCCGCTACCTGCAGAAGTACCGCCAGGCGGTCGTCACCATCCAGAAGACGTGGCGCGGCCACAAGCAACGGCGCGACTTCCTCGTCATGCGGCGCGGTTTCCATCGCCTCGGCGCCTGCATCGCGTCGCAGCAGCTGACGCATCGCTTCACGGTGCTGCGACGACGCATGACCCAACTGCAGGCCCATTGCCGTGGCTTCCTGTCGCGCCAGCAACTTAAGGCCACAGTGGCGTCGCGGCTCCAGCGGCTCAGCGAGATCAAGGCGCTGCGTCTGTCCGAGGAGAAGCTCTTCAAGCAGGCCGGCGATCGCAACTGGAAGACCTCGGCCGAGGTCAACTACCAGCGGCGTCTGCGCGAGTTCCGCGACGGCGTCCCGATGACGCCTCTGGCGATACCCAACGGTGTCCACAGTCGACCCACGGACATGGTCAACGGACGTGACAAGATCGAGGATAACAACAACAACAATAATTTCATCGATGTGGAGTCATCGAAGCAGATCGTCGACGATGTGTTCGGATTCCTGGACGAGGCTGATGTGAGTGGTCCCTTGGGTCCGAACGTCAAAGAGAAGTCGTTGATGTTCGAGCGGGAATTGTTGCTGAAGAAGCGCGTTCCCACGAAGCTCTTGTCACAGCCGGTCAACTATTACGAGGGCTCCTCGAAGCCAGTGAATCAAACGCGGTTATAGTGAACACACACACACCCATACACTCCCCCCCTTAGGCTAGTTTCCTAGACTCTTAAGTAGCTAATGTAAACCGAATCGCGTCGTATGTGGTGAGAAAACATCCCTGGCGATGTAGATTTGTTCCTTTTCCCATGATCCCATGGACTCTGATTTGATCTTTACCCAATTTATCGTTGTAATTCCCCAACCGATGGGGATGGCTCGAGTTCTCACATGGAGAAACGCCCAAAGAGATTGGTATCTCCCATGGAGAAGCATCCGTATACTAGAGTAGGTCTCCCATGAAGAAGTCTTAAAATAAAACAGACATTTTGTCTACACTGAAGAAGCACTGTGTAAATATCCTGTAGTCTACCATAGTTTGTAAATATTTTATTATATACAGTATTATATATGTATGTATATTCATAAGTAAATTTCGTATTTTTGTATAGTATTTATTTGAATATCAGAAAATTGAAGAAATTCATGTCGAACATTGAAATGTTTGATAATAAAAAAAAAATCACAATAACAATCACCAAACAATATTATTTATGTTCGCTTCCCTACTAATGGTTTTGGGATCATGCTTTCGTATGGGTAGAAAATGTTTTGCATATTTCCATTTGTATTTCTGTTCCACCATAACTATTGATATTGAGTCATTTTTCATTGTGTTTTATTACTGTTTGTGGTCTCAATATCCTATGACCTACCATTGTTGTGAATCCTCTCATTTGTGTTTTACCATGGCACATTCTTCGCAATATGGGTGATGGTAATCCAAGTAAAAAACCACTAATGTTGACCCATTCGAAGACTACTCATCCAAGAGGTTAAGTGCTGCTATTCACAAACCTTTGACCCCATGTCAATAGAATAGTCAATAGAAGCGTTATATCATTACCCCAATAAAGACCTTTAAAAACGGGCGTGTCCTCTTGAGGACTTTAAATCAAACACAAGTCCATTTCATTTATCATTTATTTTTATATATTCCACCATGAAATTCCCGCCTTACCAAGTTTGCTTATCCATATGTTTTGTCCTGGTCTGGTCTACCCTCGGCAAATGTCCAATACTAACTAACCAATGAAGGTTCTCTTGAGTTGAGCATAGCCCTAGTCTTAACTGAAAATGATTTCACCTTTCGTATTCTTATCGTCGGCAAAGGTATTGAAATGGTAATTAAAAAATGTACAAAATCATAGATACGCCATATCTTGCATTATAAATGAGTTATTTACTGAGACAGCGAAAAGCCTTCTGGTATTTGAGTAGGAGATTATAACGTATCAGGTGCGAATAATAAATAAATAAATATAAACGGGAAGTTTGTATAGATAAGCCATGGTTCTTTGAATAAACATAATATTTGCTTATACATAGATATATAAATTGGTAGCTTGGGGGAGTGTATGTGAGGGAAAAAAAGAGAGGATGAAGGTCATTTGGTAGGAGGTGAATTTAATACACTCTCCATGTTTCTAGGCCCTCCGAAATGCCGTGGCGAAGGGAGGAACCATTCGCATGCCCAAGGTCCAGCGCTCGAATCTGGACACCTCGGAGTACAGCTTCGCGAAGTTTGCGGCGACCTACTTCAACTCGAGCGCCACCAGCCAGTACAGCAAGCGACCCCTGAAGGAGTCCCTGCTGAGCCATGACCTGCCCATGGATGGAATCGCGGCCCAGGTGAGCTTCACTTCTTCCTCTCTCCTCGTTCCAAATCAAATTAAATCTACTGGTCTCATCGCAGGCCATTTGGATCATGATCCTGCGTTTCATGGGCGACATGGCCGAGGCGAAATACGACGAAGATGACGCCGATGACGATAAGAGCGCGGTGAAGGTGAGCGTCATGCAGCGACTGACGGTGACTCTGGGCAAGAGCACCGTCCAGAGCAAGGAGTTCAAGGAGGCACTCACGGCGATGGGTGGCGAGACGAATCATCAGCGCCTGATCCGCAAGACCCTGAAGCGGAAGACGAAGCTGCCCGATGTGCTGCGCAAGGCGATGGACAACAGCGATGATATCCTCTACTACCAACAGGTGTTGGCCACGCGCTGCAGCAACCTGGACAAGCTGCACTTCATCATCGGTCATGGGATTCTACGACCAGATCTCAGGTGGGTCAACTAAGTCGAATTCTTGTTTGTTACCAATCGTTGTCCTTCCATCTAGGGATGAGATTCTCTCGCAGATATGCAAGCAACTGACGAACAATCCCTACCGCACCTCCTTCGCCAAGGGCTGGATCCTGTTGTCGTTGTGCCTCGGCTGCTTCGCCCCGAGTGCGATCTTCGAGGACTACTTACGATGCTTCATACGCGCCGGCCCCCAGCTCTTCGCCCCCTACTGCGAGACGCGATTGGATCGCACTCTCAAGGTAAGCTGACCATCTTAATCAGACCATTTCACTCCGATAAACTCGAACACTCCACCTCCAGAATGGCGCTCGAACGCAACCTCCATCCTGGCTAGAATTGCAGGCCACACGCAACAAGGCGCCCATCACCCTGAGCATCTTCTTGATGGATGGCAACGTCAAAAAGTTGCAGGTGGACTCGGCGTCCACGGCCAAGGAGGCCGTCCAGCAGTTGTCCGAACACATGGGTCTCCTCGATCACTTCGGTTTCTCGATTGTCGTCTCGGTCTTCGACAAAGTCCTCTCGCTGGGCAACGGACGCGAACACCTCCTGGACGCGATATCCAATTGTGAGCAGTACGCGAAGGAGCAGGGCCAGAACGAGCGCAAGGCTCCGTGGAAGCTGTATCTGCGCAAAGAGATGTTCACCACGTGGTACGACCCATCGCAGGATCAGCTGGCCACGCATCTCATTTACAAACAGGTCAGTAGTAATTCACCCGGTAATAGCTGCTCATCTCCATCCTTTCCATAGATCGTTCGGGGTCTGAACTACGGCGAGTACCGATGTCGCTCGGAGAAGGACATCGCCATGATATGCGCCCTGGAGTATTACGCAGAGAACGGAGCCGAAATGGACCCAGTGGTGAGTTCGATTGCCGATTATCTTCATTAACATTACCTTCTCACGATCGTCCTTTCGTCGGGCACAGGTCTTGAAAAAGCTGATACCAGACTACGTGCCCAAAGACCTCCTGGCGGCCGGCGAGAAGTCGATCAAGACATGGGAGGCCCTCATCGGCGAGGTGTTCGCGGGCAACGAATACGTCCAGAAGCGCGTGGCCCAGCAGTGCGCCAAGGAGGACATCTGTCTGTACGCCCAGATCACGTGGCCCATGCTCTTCTCGCGTTTCTTCGAAGCCGTCCGCACGGGGGGTCCGAAGTTGGTCACCGACAACATCGTGATCGCGGTGAACTCCACCGGAGCCTACTTCATCGACGAGACCGAGCAAGTCCTGGCCGAGTTGACGTATGCGGAAATAGCCAATGTCTACGTGACCAGCGATGAAAGCGCGAACATCGACGAACTCCACATGGACACGGTACAGAAGGAGGATTTCGTCTTCAAGTGCTACGAGTCGCAGGATGTGGCCGATCTGATCAATTACATGCTGAAGCATCTGCGACTGCGCTCCAAGTACGGCGTTGCGATGCAGGATTATCGTCCGGAAACAGCGGCTTCCACCCCAGATGGGGAAGAGAAGGAGGCGATCGCGGGCGCGGGTCGATTGTGCCTACTGAAGGGCGACCTGGTGCAATTCGGCGCCGGCGTCACCGGAGCCAATGTCCAGGACATGAACACCCGCTGGGCTCGTGGCATTTGCAATGGGCAGACGGGCGAGTTTCCCACCGAGGCCGTCTGCGTCCTGCCCACACTGACCAAGCCGTCGACGAAGATCGTCCAGATCTACAAGGAGAGCGGCAACAGTGGCCAGAAGTCGCGCAAATACAAGGCCGCCCAGTACAACACGGTGCAGCGCCAACGCATGCACACCCTGAAGGCGTTCGCCAACGAGCACTTCCGGACGAGCATATCGTGAGTGCAGTGCCCTTGGGACACCTGAGAGAACCAACACAGTCCAAATCAATACCTCATTTCATTCTTTCCAGAACGAGTCGGGCCTCGCAGTCGCAGATGCACACGATCAAATCAAAGGGCGAGGATCTGTGGCGTCACTCGCGTGACCTGCTCAAGGCTCCACTGCTCAAGAAGCTCCAGAACGACCAAGAGCTCTTCGAGAAGGCGGTGGCCATCTTCAACCAGATAATGAAGGTAAATACACCCAATCAAAGAGAGGAGGCATCGTCTTATTTATATCTCCCTTTTTAGTACATGGGCGACATACCACGCGGTCGCCTCGACGTCAACACCGACCTGATCTTCGCCCCAGCTCTGACCGACGAGAATTTGCGCGACGAGCTCTTCTGCCAGCTGATGAAGCAGTTGACCGACAATCGCATCCAGCACAGCGAGGAGCGCGGCTGGGATCTGCTCTGGCTGGCCACGGGCGTCATGTACCCCGGGTCGATGGTCTTGAAGGAGTTGACCGAGTTCCTGCGAACACGAACCCACGTTCTGGCGCCCGAGTGCCTGAAGCGGGTCAAGAGAACCCTTGCAAATGGATCGCGTCGCCATCCGCCATATGTGATCGAGGTCGAGGCCATTCAGCATCGGTGCATGCAAATCTATCACAAGGTAGAAATTCATTTGAATACTTAGTTAATCCAGAACAAAAGCCCTCAGTGAAACCCTTCGATAACAATTTTCTCTTTCTCCCATTTAGATCTACTTCCCGGACAGCACGGTGGAGGCCTTCGAAATTCAGTCCTTCACACGGGGATCCGATCTGGCCGAGGACATAGCGAAGCGGCTCGACCTGAAGGCGCGCGACGGTTTCAGCTTGTTTGTGAAAATCGGCGACAAGGCCTACTCGATACCGGAGCAGGAGTTCATCTTCGACTTCATTAGCGAGCTGATGTTGTGGATCAAGCAGAACATGCCGTCGCGATCCGCCGAGGCGCAGATCAATTGCCAGTACCAGTTGTACTTCATGAAGAAACTGTGGCTGAACGCGGCGCCCGGCAAGGATCGCAATGCCGACGTCATCTTCTACTATCCGCAGGAGGTGCCCAAGTACCTGAACGGCTACTACAAGGTCGACAAGCAGTTGGCCCTCCAGATGGCCGCCCTCGTCTACGTGGCCGACTACGGGAGCTCGTTGTTGCCGCTCCAGCGCATCCACGACATCCTGCCGCATGTGGTGCCCGACGATGTGATCGCGCTGATGAAGTCGAGCGACTGGAAGACCCAGATCATTCTGCAGGTGAAGAAGTTGGTCGATCAACCGATGAATGCGGTGCAGGCGAAGCAAGCGTTCCTGCAGCACATCGAACAGCAGCCGACCTTCGGTTCGACCTTCTTCGTGGTGAAGCAGAGCAACGAGCAGAACTTCCCGGAGACCATTTTGATTGCCATCAATCGCCACGGTTTCCACATCATCGATCCGGGAAGCAAGGTGAGATCGATGAAGATCGGCAACAAATGTTAGGATTTTTAATTTATTATTTTTTTATTTATTTCCAGGACATCCTCCAATCGCACGACTACACGGAGCTGAACTTCTGGAGCTCGGGCAACACCTTCTTCCACATCCGCTTCGGCAACATGATCGGAGCCTCCAAGTTGCTCTGCAGCACCACCCAGGGCTACAAGATGGACGACCTCCTCTCGTCCTACATCAAGCATTTCAACGAGAAATAGTTAAAAAACACGAATCAATTATTATATTACATATGTATCTCTAATTTTACTGCGATCGACCTAATAAATGGATTGTACGTATACAATTGTATCATAAGTCTTTGTATCAAATCGGAAGTGGAGTCGTTGTCTACAAGTAGCCCAGGTCCTGGGACTTGGCCACCAGAGCAAACATGCCGGTCATCAGCTCCTCGCAGTTGGGCAGGATCTGCACGGGGGGCAGGACGAACCCGTAGCGTCCCTTGTCGCGGTACTCGATCGTGTAGCCGATCTTGATGTCCTGCGTGTTGAAGGCCCAGTCCACAGTCGAGCCCGAGGCGACATCTGCGTTTGGACATTGGATATTATTGGTATTAAATAGATATATGAAATAAATAATACAAAAATCAATATAATTAGAATTACTATTATGGAAACCATTATTAAGAAAATAAATACTACAAGAATAAATATTATGAAAATACATATGAAAATAAATATTATGAAAATAAATATCACGAAAATAAATAATATTGAAATAAATATTATGAAAATAAATATCATGAAAAAAAGTATTATTGAAATAAATATTATGAAAATAAATATTATTGAAATAAATATTATGAAAATAAATTTTACGAGAATAAATATGAAAATAACTATTACGAATAAATAATATGAGAATAAATATTATGAAAATAAATATAATTGAAATAAATGTTATGATGCTAAATATTATGAAAATAAATATTACGAATAAATAATATGAGAATAAATATTATGAAAATAAATATAATTGAAATAAATGTTATGATGCTAAATATTATGAAAATAAATATTATTACGAAATGAGGATAAAAATTATGAAAATAAATATTATGAACATAAATATTATGAGAATAAATATTATGAAAATAAGTATTATGAAAATACATTTTATGATAATAAATATTATAAATTTAAATATTATGAAAACAAATGTTATTGAAATAAATTTTATGATGATAAATATTATCCAAATAAATGTTGTGAAGATAAATTTTGTGAAAATAAATATTACGAAAATGAATATTATGGAAATAAATATTATAATGAAAATAAATATTATGAAAATGAATATCATGAACATGTAATAATGTGGAAACCTACATAAAACGGAGGCCGTGGAGCCGTAGGTGTACTTGGTACCATAGGTCATGCTCTCAATTGCGCCCGCAAAGGCACCTCCAATGGTCAGGATGTCCTCGTAGTTCTCGGGGAATTCGCTGGCCGAGTGACCGTAGGGCGAAAGCAAGTATTGGCCATACGAGTGGAACGACAAATAGATGTTGATCTTGTCCTTGATGCTGGCCACGTACTCGGACAAGGCCTTGGCCTCGGGCTCCGTGAAGGGGGCGGCGCCGGCGTACGTCTCCGAGCAGGGATTCGACGAGGCGCCTCCGTTGGCCATCCAGTGGGAGTCGAAGTTGCGGTTGGCATCGGTGCCGATGCAGCTCGAGCCCTCGGCCGGTTGGCGGGTCTTGCGCCACATGCGATCCTAGAGGTCACGTCAAGTATGATGAGTCTCAGACGAAGAATGGAGAAGGTTCCCAAGGACTCACCGTATTGTGGGAGTAGACGAAGCCGTCGACATTGAAGACGGGAATGATGTACCAGTCGATGTTCTCGGCAATGCTGCGCACCGAGGCGTCGGTGGAGGTGAGCAGCTGATTGATGAACCAGGTGGCCGTGGCCGAGGTGATCCACTCGCGAGCATGAATGTTCGACTCGATGAAGATGCCCGGGTTGCCGGCCTTGTAGGAGATCTTGATGCCGCGTATCGTGCGTCCCTCGTACGACTGGCCGATGGTGAAGCCCTCGGTGACATCGGGATGTGCTGCGAGGATGCCATCCAGCCAGGCCTCGATCTCATCCAGCTCGTAGTAGCGAGTCCAATCGAAGGAGACGTCGTCCGATTGTCTGGCCAAAGATTCCGTTTGCTCCTGGTCAATTAGTCTAGAAATAAAGTTTGGATCACAAATTGATCGTAACCGCGATTATCGGAAATCGATATAGACCGTAAATAGTTAGGAGCCGATACTCAAAATGATTTATGAGGTCTATTAAATTATTTCGATTATTTTTAATTATTTTTAACAATCGCTATTCGAGATAATCTCAAGAAGCAATTCCAAACAATTGATTACCGGTCAATTTGATGAGATTAAGCAATTTGCCATTAATTGATTGGGAATTCAATTGATTGACAGCTAACGTGACTTACTTCTGGACATCGGGTATCAGGACTTCGCTGTCGAAGCCGTAGACTTCCATCAGCTTCTCGAAGTTGGCGGCCTCCTCCGGCTTCACCATGATGTGGACGTCTTTATCCACCTCATCGTACTCCTTCCAGATGTTGTACTACCGAGCAAAGGAGAATCCAAATTAGGTCACAAATGCCAATTTCGTGAAACCGCATCACCTCCACCTTCTGCACTTACCCTGTCGGAGAGGTCTCTTATCAGCTCCAGCACCGACAACTGTGTCCTATTTTTGATGCTCAACCGGAAGACACTGTAATTGTCGTATCGCACTTTCTGAGCCCCCGTCGTTTGGGCTGGCCCATTGTGGATGGAGGCAGCCGTGGCGATGGCCACAACCGTAGCGAGCAACCAAATTGTTTTCATTCTCGAACTAACCTGCACTAAAATAACATAAAAACTAAAAGAACCTCCAGAAGATGTCGGGTATTTATAGTGAACCCAGAGGCCACGACTACGAGGTGATTAGCTGCTCGATATCGGTAGAATTTTACATTTTCTTTAGGGCCTTATCATGCGAAATCCACTTCGATTGAGGACAATAAAACTCGCACACGGCCAGCTTGGCTCATAAGCGAACAGTGCTGCGGTGAATTCCCACTCACATATATAAATAATTTCCAATGTTTGAAGGACTTTATGGCAAGGACATACATTTTTACAATGGATAATTTTATGGGCACATGATTAATCCGTTCGGAACGAAAATGCTATTTTTACTTTGTTTTTGTACCTTTTCCAGCTTCCATTGAATAGTTATCCTAAAAAATACTGTATACCACATTACCCTACCCATCTGTACCACATTACCACTCCATTTTTACAATGCCATTTTTTGGATATTTTTTTTTAAACTTTGATCTATTCATTTTAATTATTATAGTCTTATAGACAATACTTCAAAGTAATTCCAGTAAAAATTTGGGATGATTTGGTCAGGTAGTTAAACCAAATCCATAATGGCGTCAAATTTTCATAAATCGCCCTGTATTTGACGGTACTCCGAATGAATTCTCTCTCTCTCTTTCCTTCTCACTTTAGATTAGTTAAATCCACAAGCTGATTAGCTTGATATCATCGATCCACTTGAATAGTTTTATAGGAGACTCCGTGGCGCAACGGTAGCGCGTCTGACTCCAGATCAGAAGGTTGCGTGTTCAAATCACGTCGGGGTCAAACAGGAATTAATTTTTTTTATTTTTATATTATTTTAATTTCTATTAATCTTTAAATTATTGTATATATTACTTTTCTTCTGCAGTTTCTCTTCAGAAGTTTCAAAAAATTTAAGAATTTATTGATTTATCTTAGCTATTTTTCAAAAAAAAATATTTATATTTTTGTTATATATCAAATGGTTGTTTTTTATTTCAAAAAAAAATTACAAATAATTATCGTACAGGATGCCATTGTTGGCATCGTGTCTGCGTCCGATTCTGGCCTCCTACTCCGCCTTGCATCCTTCGCCGCAATCGTCGCCTTCGCAAATATCACAGAGCGACGACTTCACCTCGTAGTAATCGGTCGCCTTGCGTCCCGTATCGTAGTAGTCGTAGATGACGACCGGCGCCGGCTTCTGCTTGGCCACCGCGTGCGTCTTGGTCGCCTCGATCGGCACGCACTTGACGTCGCCGGCCACGAGGCTGTCGAAGTAGACGATCACCGTCGAGTCGGAGTTCTTCGTTTCGGTCCGCTTGACACGGTCCACTTCCTCGATCTTGCCGAAGCTGTCGACGTCGGCGGTGAAGCCCGACGGCAGCGCGATCTCCATCACGGCCATGTTCGACTCCTTCTTGGAGTCTTCGCCCGTTGGTTGCAAATACTCGGCGCACACCTCGATCACCAGCAGCTGGGGCGGGGTTCCGCTCTTCACCGACGTGTTCACCTTGAAGGCGGGCTTCTGATCCTTGTCGGCGACGTTGTAGCGGTAGGAGACCTGGACCATCGAGGAGCCCTTGCCCGAGGCCACGAAGTCCACCTGGCGCGTGCTCTTCGGCAGCTGGGGGAAGAAATCAAAACTTAGAGAGTGATCGATTGATGGGAGGAAGTTGGGTGCTGAACTCACCACATGGGTCTGGAGGACCAGAGCGTTCTCCGGACTCACAGCAATCGATCCCTTGTCCTCGGCGGCGCCGCTGGACGTGAAGTCGATTTTCATGTTGCCGCTGCCGGAGCCGGTCTTCTCGGCGAACTTGATCAGCGCCTGCAGCCCGATCACCGTGTCCTGGGTGGAGGAGAAGCCGCCGTTGCTGTTGCGCTGCGAGATCAGCCACTTGATGATGGGCAGGGCGTCCTCGGCGGACTCCTTCTCGAGCAGGGCGAGCAGAACGTACGAGGTGATCTCCACATCGTTGCTGCGTGGGCGCCAGAAACGTGGCAAATCACTGGACGCGGACTTCTCGTCGTCCTTCGACCACCACTTGCGGTCGTCCTCCGACTTGGCGACGCCCTGGAGTCGGGCCACCAACTTGTCGGCCAGCGGATTCTTGGCCAGCTGCAACGCCGAGGCGGCAATGGCCAGCGAGTATTGATCGTCAGTCTTGTCCATGTTCTCGACCACGAACTGCAGACCCTTGGCGATGTTGGTCTCGTACTTTTGCGTCGTTTCCTAAATTAACCAATTAATGGGTTCTATTAAACGGATACGATTGATTGAATGACAGACTTACCGCATTCTCGAGGAAGGCCAGCAGAACGAAGGAGGTCAAGCCGAGCTCGTTCTGATGCGCCGAATCGAAGAGTTTGCCGTACTCGGGGAAGCTGCCGTTCTCGGCCTGCTTCGCGGCCAGGAAGTCGAGGGCCTCAACAAGGACCTTGGGATCGATGTCGGTGTAGGGGGCCGCCTGGTGGAAGGAGCGAGCCACGTAGGCGGTGAGCCAGGTGCTGCCGGCCTTGTCGCTCTTGCCGAAGGCGCTGTACGAGCCGTCGTCGTGCTTGTAGGTCAGCTCGCGTTGGTAGCCGATCTCGAGGAACTTCTTGGCCTTCTCCACCACGGTGGGCATGTTCTGGCCAATGGCCTCCAGGTACTTCAGCACCAGGATGTTCGGCACGAAGTTGACCATGTTCTGTTCGCCGCAGCCGTAGGGCATGCGAACCAGCTTGTCGATGTTCTTGATGGTCGGGCCCAGGAGGTCGCCAACCACCGTGAACTCGATGTACTCGGAGTCGGGCACCGCGTCCGTGGGCACTTCAATCGGCACGGTCTGCTTCTGCTCCTGCTCGTCCTTGAGATTCAGGAAGTACGCACGATTCCGGTACTGCGTGACGCCCTCCGGTTCGACCTTCAGCTTCTGGTGGATGCTGTCGCCCGCCAGCGGCGTGGTCGCCGTGATCTTCAGGGTGGTTGTGCCCACCTGCTTCGGCCGGATCATGAAGGACACACTGCGTCCGGTGTTCGAGGGGATCGTGACGCGCTTGATGCGCTTCACCTCGTCAATGGGATTCTCGTCGACCTCGTTGGTGGCCTCGGTGAACTCGTACTCCTTGTCGCTGTTGTCCATGGTCACCTCGGCGTCGAGCGCCTTGTCCATGTAGTTGAATATGATCACGGGAATGGCGATGACCTCGCCTCGTTTCACCGAGTACGGCAGATTCGTGGAGACGAAGAATGGCTGGAAGACCTGAATCTTCGTGGGGTTCTCGGTGAGAGCGAATCCGGTCTTCGGATTCAGCGAGAAACCGGTGATGACCCACGAGGTGATCGTGTCCGGAATCTTCTTCTTCAAGGTGAAGCCGGTCTCATCGGTGCTGCGATGGAAATCGAAAAGTTAGTACAACGAATCTGCGATTCTGACTCTGACACAGAACAAGCTCAAACACAAGAAGCAACTAATGATGTACATACACAAACATGCGGTTACAGGATCAACTTAGGAATATATATGTAGCTACCATAATACCATATAGAAGTTAGTATGGGAAGTGAAAGCGATGATGGAAGTGTATTATGTACATATGGTGCAGAAGCAATAGTGAGAAACACTTTAGTCACAAGCATGCAAAATAATATTATGTAAGCTCTAGTGTGTAGTACACGAAAATGATTTAAACAATTGTTCGTATAACTCTGATCTGTGGTCAATATAGTTAAATTTTAGCGTCGATAGATCGTTAAGTTTCTATATAGGACCGAAACTGCTATTTTTGGTAAGGACTACTCTTCGAAATACCCTCGTTTTTGTGCGAGAAATTTGCCCCAAAGTTCGTTTCGATCATTCACGGTTCATGAGAATGATTCATGAGATTCGGAAGTGGATTCAGGATTATAGTGGATAACTTTTGTTTAATTGGTGGGACTGTGTGAGTTTATGCAGACGAAGCAGAAGGGAAGGGAAAGAGGAGTTGAGAGGAATTGTGAATTACTTCATCTTGAAATCCTGGTCGTACCATATCCAGTTCTCTGGGAATTCAGTACGAGGACTCTCGACCGCTGTATAAATAAGATCCTTCTTTACCATCTGAATCTTCTTCAATTTATTCTTTTTCGTACTTGTTCTGTTTCGTACTGGAAGTCGGAAAAAAATAAAAGGCCTGTTTTCTGTCTGATTTTGTATTGATATCTCAGGGGTTTTTATGAACTAATTTTGTTTTTGATTTTTTTTAATTTCGAAACTTTGACCACAAATCAATGGGCTCCGAAGCGAAGTCGCAGAGTTGATGAAAACACTAATAATCTATTTACATGTAGGAATCGACGAAGAGCCAACTGTCGGGAAATTCTTTGCGCACAGTGGGCGTAACCGATCCCATTGAGCTCGGCTGAATTAAAGCTCTAAAGGTGGTGGTGGTGAAGCTAACGCTGGTGCTGTAGTAAGCCATAGTGGTGGTATACAGCTCTGGGAAGAAGAAGCAATGATACAGAAAGTGATACATATATGGATAAGAAGTAGTTGGAAGGGGAAGAAAAAAGAGAAGAGCGTGAAAGAAGAAGTCATGAACATGTAAAGAAGACGTCAATGGATCGAAGTAGGAACACAGTTTGAGGATCAGGTCCGATGGTCATTATAAGAAGCTAAAATAGTATACATATATTGGCATCTGCAATATATGAATGCAAATTGGCAACACAAAAAAACGCGTCTTTTGGAGGGAATTTCCTTATACGCCTGCCAAGTTGCAAAAATCTCTATACATAAAGGAACAAAACTTTCACGATTGATATTGAGTATTTTACAAAATACTTCCTTTTCGCGTGATTTTACCCAGAGTTCATTTAAATAATGCGTGCTAACTGATATTTGGAGGTGAATTCACGATTATTGTGGATATTTTTTGTTTCATTCGTGTGACTGTGAGTCGTGAGTTATATGCAAACGACACAGAATGCAAGAAATAGAGGAAACTGTGAATTACTTCTTCAAATCCTGATCGAACCATATCCAGTTCTCTGGGAAATCAGTACGAGGACTCCCGATATCTGTATAAATACTATCCTTATCAATTTTCATTAGCTTCTTTATTTTGAATTTCCTTTGTCGTACTGGAAGTCGAAAAAAATAAAAGTGTGGTTTTCCTTCTGATTTTGTCTTGATATTTCAGGGGTTTTTATGAACTAATTTTGTTTTTGATTTTTTTGAAATTTTGAAACTTTGACCACAAACCAATGGACATCAAAACGAAGTCGCAAAGTTGATGAAAACTCTAATAATCTATTTACATGTAGGAATCGACGAAGAGCCAACTGTCGGGGAATTCTTTGCGAACAGTGGGCTTAATTGGGTCCCTTGAAGTCGGTTTCACCATTGAGGGGATGGGATCGGTGAGAACCTGGAAAGCACCTTCGTCCACCGTATTGGTCAAAGACGGTCCTGAGCCCACCCGATCATACATCTCCAAGTAGTAGATCTCCTCTGAAAGCGGATGAATCGAAGAAGCAATAGATAGAGATAGAGATACATGTACATGGATATGAAGTAGTTGGAGAAAAATAGAAAGCGTGAAAGAAGTAGACATGAACATGAAAGACATGAAAGAAGTCGTTGTTAGGCAACAATGGATCAAGGTAAGAACACAATTTCTGGATCTGGTCCGATGGCCATTAGTGAGAAGCCAACATATATGGACAACTGTAATATATGAAAATTGTACGTCCAATGGAAGCTGACAAGAACAACACGGAAAACACGGAAATATTTTTTGGATGGAATTTTCTCATACGCCTCCCAAGTATCGAAGGTCCAAATATCGACGAAATTCGAGCGAGCTTTTAATGTTGTTATTGTTGGACGTGTTGTGGTTATTGTTGGTGCTGTTGTTATTGTTGGTGCAGTTGTTGTTGGTGTGCTGCATTTGCCAGCGGAACATTTTGAGCCCGACGCGCCCTTTATGGGAATACCACCAGAACTACCCGATGCCGGTTTCAGAGATATGGAGACTTCCGAAAAAGAGTTGATGAAAAGAATGAAGTTATTCGAGAGATCGATTTTAAATGGGAATAATATATGAGATATGGGATATATATGTATGTACAGGTGATGAACATATCCTTCAAACCGAACACAAGGGGACCAATACACTCAGGCACTGATACGATCTACTATCACAACTACTATCAGCACACATCGAAAAAAAGCTTTTACTTTTCTACGTCATCGAATATCCAATTCTCAGGGAATTCTTGGCGTATTCGCGGCGGTTCAGCGGGTGCACCAGGAGCACCAGAAACTCCGAAGGATTCTGCTTGCGGAACAGCAAGGGCGTAAAGTACATCGGGAACAGCGCCTCCTACTCCTGCGAGACTATATTGCGGTATCAATAACAAATCTGGAGAGAAGTTCATAAGTGATTAGAAGTTATGGTAGTGAAGTGTGAAAGTGTAGCTGTGAGTGTGGGTGGTTGTGAGCATGAGTCTGAAGAGGGGGGCGTGACGGGGAGCTTTCAAAATTTCTGCAATGGACACAAGAAGTAGCCGGAAGTATCCCAAAAACAAGGCTTTAGTTGAAAATAGTTCGTTAAAAGTTTTCCCTTAAAGAACAAACAAAACACATCCACTGTTATGTATAAATTGCACGAACAATATATGAACTAACATCTACCAAATGACATAAACGTTTGTTTATGTTTGTTTATATTAACGAATGTTAATTTTCGTACTTGTTGTCAGTGAAAATCCATGATTCTGCAAAATCTTCGCGTATCGCGGGCAAATCGCTTGCCTGAGTTGCACCTGAGATATGAGGATGCAGCTCGGCAGATAATTCGTCGAAAACTACATCGTAATCCTCATAAGTTTCCATAATTTCTATAGATGGATGGAGAATGACAGTCAAGAAGAAACATGAGCAAAGGTCGCGCAGTACCGATAGAAGCATTGGAAAAAAAGAATAGAGAACATCATAAGAATCTTTATGTAGAAACAAAAATCGAAAAGAACGAAATAAGTTCAAGAAAAAGTTGCAAAATCCCATACGAAGCTTGGCCGGAAGCCAATAGTATCAAAGAGTCTGAAGCAAAAAGCTTTCGTTCTTTGCTTTGTGTAAGCATGTAATTTGTAGTTGGATAAACATTTACATTATAACATCCATGCACGACCAAACGTGAACGTAATCGGTGTGAACCTTTAGAGTTTCTGGCCTCCTATGAAGATGCTCTGCAAAGTACACTAAGTCTAAAACCCACTGTTCCACAATATCACTTATATCCACATCGATATTCTCAATCTCTCGAACGATTAGCTCCTCTTCAGGAACCGGTTCCGGTGTGAAATACACTAGGGTAGCAGCTTCGAAAGAGATAATGATACAGTACAATATATATTGGAATATAGCGCTAATGATCATTACAAACAATCGCATCGTAATCTGAATAATCCAAAACATCCATTGGTAATATTAATCAATAAATTAAAAGAGTTGATAGACAGAGATAGAAGAAGTGATAGCAAGAGAGAGAGAGATAAAACTACCCCAATAACCCCATAACCAATATCGATGAAATTTTGAATAGGAAAACCAAAATTTACTTCTCATTATTCAGAAATATCCAAATTTCAGAAAAGTCACTGCGAACCGTCGGAGGTGTATCGATGGGTAACTCGATTTCCCCCTCGGACTTGGCGAAATACAAGGGAGAATCGTAGACGAGTTCAGCTAAAACAAAACAAAACAACAAATTTAGAATCTACCAAAGATCTGAGTTAATTATGCGAGTTTCGAGCCGTGTATATTTTGCTAGATGATGAAACATGGAACATCGTTGAATACTGAAGATGACCCTACAAATGAGTAGTAATGAGTGCATAGGTCTTAGTTTCAAAATTCCTTGCTGAAACCACTATGAGAAAACACTTGACGATAACGAAACATTATAGACATGAACATTTTTCCACATGTTGATTTACTTTGATTCGTCGCTAAAAATCCAATTCTCGGGGAAGTCTTTGCGCGTGACAATGGGTTCTGCACGAGACGCCGACGCCGACGCTTTGTAAACCATAGGACGAGAGTTTACAGGGCCTGGCATGCCTTGAGCGAATACCTCCGGCATGGGTGGCCCAGGCCTACCCGGCAATCCATACATTACTACGGGTCGATAACGTCGAATTGCTTGTGGTTCAGAAGATCAAAATTAATTAATATACTATACGTTATCTATACTAAATAAAAACAATACTAATATTTGCCAAACAAGATACAGGACATAACAGACACAAACAATCAGTGGGTCATTCATAATTAGGTTAATTGCTGAATAGTACTTTTCGAAATTGGTGAAAATCCAATTTTCCGGAAACTCTTTGCGTGCTTTTGGTATCGCCTTCTCCTGAAGGTGGGGCCTACTCATGGACCCAGGAATCGGACTGTGGACCGGCTGTGAGTGCATCGCATAGGCTTTGATTCGGAAACCATCGTTAGCTACGAAATCCGCAATGAACGGAACAATATAGAGATCGCGACCTATGTGTAGTATATGGTAGGTGGTGTATTAGAGAGATGTTAGGATTCGGTGATAACTCTGGGTGTGAATGGCGTGCGAAGGGCTGACTGAGAAAAAACTGACTGACGAATGCAATTCGATGGAACGTGAGTACTGATTGAGGAATATGTGCAATGTCCCCTGGTCACTACTACCATGGGGTATACAAAGTGGAATTGGGAATACTACTGGGAATATTACTGAATTCGAGGTAAGGTGAGCGAACTAAGACTATGATGCTTGTCCCATGCTGTGTGTAAGACTGACAAACTAAGTGAGAGACTAACATTTCGCCGTCGAATGACGCCAGATTCTCAAATATCCACGACTCGGCGAAGTTTTTGCGCACTTGGGTTGGGATGTTTGGGCTGGCGCCCGAGGCGAACTTTGCTGTTGGTATGTTGGGGGACATGAAGGCTATCTGGCTTCTGAAAGGAACTCTTAAGTCGGCCTCTCCAAACCTCCCACCAGTTCGCGCCAAATCCAAAGGCCTATAATGCCTAAATTCTGAGAACGAAGAGAGAGATAGATAGAGAAAGATATAATCGAATATACACAGTAACCGATTTCCACAACGAGCCATCGACTATCGATATCATTCTACTTCAGAAAAATATATTCTTGAGCTATATATAATACGTATACATATGTTGAAGAAGAAGCATGCAATATTTCGGATAACTTCCCTTGCACATACACACACAGATATAATACACCGATTT
Organism: Coelopa frigida; assembly: GCA_017309665.1. Classification (NCBI taxonomy): domain Eukaryota; kingdom Metazoa; phylum Arthropoda; class Insecta; order Diptera; family Coelopidae; genus Coelopa; species Coelopa frigida. Next base: position 15,307,730 of record CM029565.1, read on the forward strand.
CGTGCTAGTTCATTGTAGTATATTGAAATATCGAAAGAGTTTGTGTTTTTTTGTTTTTCGTCTTCCAAAAGTACAATGATTAGAATTTGTAAGAATTTTGAAACATCATATGCAACTACATGGGGAATTAGTAAGGTTTATTAGGAGAGTTTGCTACAAGCCACTGAACTAGACCAGTACCAGTGTCAGCCCAGTATCCACTACTTATGCCGTTAGGACTTTCCAACTAACCTATTGTTTAAAGCCAATTGTGTTTCGTGCCAAATCCATGTCTCGGGAAATTCTTGGCGAACTCTCAACATTTGCATTGATGAATGCGATGAATCCGACGAGACGCTATCGTAGCGATCAATGGAATCGGTTTCATCAAAACTTTCCGAATCATATTCAACACCTTCATCGGTTTTCAATATATCACTCAACGCTGTAATTTACATACATACATTCAAAGATACATACGGTACAATCAGGAGGACATAACGATGGATAGAAATCCATTCATATTCGAGGTAGGTTAGTGAGTGGATTGGAGATTTGAAAAGTGTTTCAGTCGACCGAAAGGCGGGATTTCAATATACCCAATGTTAGTAGGATAGTAGTAGAGTTAAGAGTCAAAGTACCAGAGGCGTTCGTGGAACCCGGTTACTTTATCAAGCTGTCTAGTTCGTTCAGTTCTTCTTAAACAGGTGAGAGAGAAACTTATTGTTGTTTTAAATTTGTTGTCATACACAAGCATAGGTCCAGTGTTACAAGCCATAACGATTTCCAACACCGTTACCAGCGCACACAGCTGTGTACAGAGAGTTAATGTACGCTATCGTTAACCCGGCTCAGAGGCCAGATGATGCCAGAGGAAGTTGGAACGCAACGAACCTATCCACCGAATGCCAGGTCCAGGTTTCGGGGAACTCTTGTCGCACTTTGGGCACAGCTGCCGACGACTCCGTCACTTGGACGCGCTTGTTGACAGCCTCCGGGACGCCGGCGTAGTAGACGGGCTCGTCATAGACAAGTTCGAGGGGCTGTGGTAGGTCTTTGGAGGAGGTAGGGCTTGTTAGAAGTTCAGTATTTAGTAGAGGGTTATGAGAAAGGGTATTATTTGTATTTTCGAAACGGAGTTGGGGTTCTTTTGGGAGATTTTTCTCATTAGCCGACAACAGTTTTATTTTCCTGGGGGTGGGTCAGTGTTGTCTCTGTTGTATTCAGTTATGTGGTTGTTATAGACCTACTACTATTACTCACCATCGTTGTACGGGTAGTTGGCATTGGTCAGGGTCACCAAGCCGGCCATCTGTCCCGGATAGTGTCCGTAGCCACGCATCCATGGGGTGTTGGTGCCGAACGAGTTCAGGCTGTTGAAGATCGCGTCCTTGCTGAGATCGTTGCCGGACTTCAGGAGCAGCACGCTCTGGTCGACGCCGAGCAGGCCAACAAAAGACTCGGGATCTGTTGAGATCTTCAGTTGGACATCTTCGCCGGGTTTCGCTTGAGCGGTCGTCGAGATGTCAATCTAAAGATGTCAATGGTAGAGATGAGAATGATGTAAACGATGATGAAATCTCTTGTCTTCAGTTTAAGGGGTCACACTCACTGAGTTCTCGAACTCCTTCTCGAAGTTGATGTTCTCCTCGGTGAAGCGCAGAACGTTATCGTGGACAAAGTGAACGTAGATCGTGGCTCGCGGTACCATCTCGAAGGTGGGCGTGATTTTGAGGGTGTGCGATTTGCGGTTTTCGGGGACGTCCACATGCTCAGCCTTCAGGATGTTTCCGCGAGCGACCACGGTGTAGACGAAGTACTTGAGGGGCTCGCTGGACTTGACCTCGACGGAGATGTCCTTGCCGAGACGGGGTCTAAGAGGAGAGTAGATTTTGATTTATGGTCACTTTCAATACAAAGGCTATTCAATATAGAGTCAATTCATAGTTGATTTCAATACAAAATTGATCCTTAGTCTATTTGAATATAAAGTGGTTCACTGTAGATTTCTTACTTCTGGGTGTTGACGCTCACTTTGAGCAGCTCCGTGGGCTCCTCGGTGGCCACGAACTTCGACAGCGAGGACAGGTAGGTGGTCGTGTCCTGGAAGTTGCACTTGACCGAGTAGAAGGAGTGGTTGGACGGCGGCAGGGTGAACTCGAAGCTGGCCATGCCGTGCTCGTCCAAGTGGCTGACGAACTCCAGCGACTTTTCCTTGGGTTCCTCCGGCGGGGTGGGCATGACCGGTCCTGTGCTGAGCATGACTGGGCGGACGCCGCGATAGAAGTAATTCCTTGGTGGATCGACGATCAGCTTGACGGGGCTCTTGGTGTCCTGCACCGGCGTGTTGTCCAGCTGCTTCACGACGACGGTGAATTTGACCGGCTTGTCCGGGTGGTACGTGTACGGGGCGTCGATGCCTTGGATGCGATAGCGCTCGGTGTGCAGGGTCACCGTGGCCGTCGAGTTCTGCTTGTTGCCCGTCAGCTCCTCCTCCATGACGGCGAGGATCTTCAGCGGCGGCACGTACGAGTGATCCTGCGAGATGCGTAGATCCTTCTTCAGATCGAACTCCACGTGTCCCTTGCCGTCGACGTCGATCGTCTTCTGGGCCTCCAGCTTGTCGTCCGAGTTGCCGTAGTAGTGGTAGGTGGGCTTGATCGAGACGGTCGCCTTGCCCTTGACCGACTTGCCGTAGGTGTATCTGAAAGCGGGTTAATAGTTATAGTCAAGGACAAATGGGTGAAGACCAAAAGCAAGAGAGCTTACTTGGAGCGAACGGTGATCTTGATGATGCCATCGGGAATGGCCACATCCTTGGCGGTGTCGACGGTCACCTCGAACTTGGGCAACACGTACTTGGCCACCTCGAAGCTCTTCGTCTCCGCCGTGTCGCCGTCGACGACGACCTCAAGGTTCCAGTTGCCCAGCACGGGCTGGTCGGACAGCTGGAACTTTCCGGTGTAGACGCCCTTGGTCAGCTCCACATCCTTCAGTTGCTTGATGCGATTCTGAGCTCCATCCTGAGGACAAAAGAACAACAATCAGTATCCAATCGACATCGATCAATCAAAGGAGCTACTCACGTTGATCAAGATCGTGATCGGTTTCTCGATCTTCGCCGGCCGCGTGTTCTCGTCCAAGAACAAAACGCGGAACTGGACCAAATCACCGGGTTTATAGGTGGCCTTGTCCGTCTGGACGAAGGTCGACGGCTTGTAGTCGGCGTAGTTCAACTTGGTTGAGTTCTCGAAGGTGATGCCCTCGAGACCCTTGGCGGTCAGGTTGTAATCGCCATCCTTCAGTTTCGGAACGGCGAATTCAACATTCTCGGTGGTCATCGGTTGAACGTCGATGGTTTTGGTCTCGTTGAACGAGGGTCCAGTGATGCCGACCTCGATTTTACATGGTCCCTCGGCTTTGTGCACTGAGACGGCGACGTTGTATTTGTAATTGGAACGAATCGTCCCAGGCCCTACAACGGAGTAGAGACTGTGGAGAGATAAGAAAATTACCAATCAATCCTCATGCAATAAATCGAAATCTATTAATAAATTATAAAGCATTGCAATTGAAGCCGGTGAATAATATCCGATGATTATATTCGATTTATTGTTATTGTCTCGAAGGCACGTTGTTTGGAAGCCATCCATCCCATTGAATAGGGAATCCCCAACAGAAACGCCATAACAACAATAATAACTTTAAGTAATTTGCATGCATTATTATCCAACATACAACATGCAGCGAAGCGAAGTCACACGATGTTGGTGACTAATCAAAGGCCAACCGTTGACACTAGTCAAAACATTGTTTATTCTAGTCGCTCGTCGCCTCCCAAGACCCCGACAACGCCTCACGTTTCGTCGTCGTCTGCTACAAATGGGCTTTTCCGATAGTTTTCGCTTCCGTATTTGTCGTATTATCGAAAACTCAACTCTCATTAAAGCAACAACAGTGAGCTCGATCAGATTGCGAGTGTTTTTCTCATGGTGGAATCGCTTTCGGATCAGATGTTCATCTCGCATCCCACCTTTGCCCAAACCTATTATTTGATAATAAATGAATTTGAATTCGCCCGCCTCATGAGCATCCGACAGACAATTGTCGATAACCTCCGAACCGAGTGAAGATTAAGTTAATTTAAAAAAAATCACTCCCTTCTTGTTGGGGTCTCAAATTGGACCATATAAGTAGTATATGGAATATAAAGAGCCTTTATAATTAGGCTTATACTAAGTAGATCGGTGTTTAAAGAAATCTAGGTTTAAAATGGAATTAATTAATCGTTATTGTATAATGAAGAACGATCGAAATTGAACAATGGTTCGCAATATATGAACAGCGATCTTTTGTTTTAACATTTGTCTCATACCTCCTTGCAATTGGAGATATAACAATTCGTGTATCTGTTTCACCAACTTCATTGTTTAATGGATTCCAAGAAATATTTATATTTCCAGCTGTTCTCAAGATAACTTAAAAAAATCCCCAGAAAATCATCTTTTTCATTCCACACGTTGTCACTCAACCTTGATTTATTGTTGCTAAAATATCATGAGCCTCATTTTTTTAACTGCAAATTATTAATTTGAGTGTTTTGCTCACTCTCCCACTACCTTGTGTTTTATAGTTTTTTCGCTCTTTGCGTCGAGTAAAAAAAGCAAAAACAACGAAAAAACAGCGTGTACAACTTAAATTTAAATAAATAAAAAAAAACGAAAACCCAACAAACACATTTAGCAACATGGGTTCAGGTAACTTAATAGCTTTGAATTGAACTTCACCTAGCAATTGTTTTCGACAAATTATTTCCATTTGCATTCATTAAGTCGAAGCGCGAATCGAAGCAAACGAAGCGAATTCAAAAAACAATATAAGATAAGGTGCGAAGAGACCACTTACAGCACCCTACCAACAGGATGTAAGGTATTTGGGTCGAAAATGAGTAGCATGGATCGTAAGAAGACTTCTTTGGAAGTAGTAATATACTACGCTATCAGTAATCATACCACACAAAATCTAATTGTTGTTCATATATAATATTTTTCAGTCGACTTTAGGGTGTTGTTCATGTTGCTACTATTCCACTATTGTTTTGACGCAAAACGTTATTAACAGAGTTTCGATGTTAGCTAAATACTTGTGTTCACCCAAGGGAAATCCCCAAATAGGAGCGAGTTTTTTTCGATTAAATTGTGTGAAATGCTTTTATTTGTTCAAATAGGATGTTGTTTTTTGTTTGGATTGAATTTTGTTATTGTATTTCCTGCTATCACAAGGCAAACAACTAGTTGTTAATGGCCCCCAAATAACAACAAAAAAAGGGGAGATCAAATTAACTTGTTTTACAATAAAATTATAGGAAATTATGTCATGTTTAACGGTATATCATACATATACTATATTGACAACCATTATCTATGGAGCTGATCGGCACGTCCACAACATCCACCGAGAATTTCTGACTCTTAATTCTGAATTTCTGTATCAGAAATCAGATCTAACATAAATTTAGCATATCATTTGATAGCCATATGGCGCTTGTGTAAATCTTTCCTTAATCATGATTTCTTCTGTTCATTTCATTTGCATTTTTAATTGCCTACCTTTCTCTGAAATCTATTTTCTATTTATCTCCTCGCTGATAATATCGTGACCGAACTATTGGTAGACTATAGTAGACAGATTATAACCTATAGTTCCCGCCCTTGCCTGTCTATTTTTGCTGTCAATAATTAGTCATTGACTAACTCGGCACCCTCTGATTATATACTTATAGTGAATGCAATAAAGAAGACAGTCTGATAGCGAGGGCAGAACAATGTGGGGTTCGTGTCGGCCACGAAAACAAAAAAGCTGTTAAATAATTTTATTAACAGGATTTCAGATGATGATGGGAACGACAAAAAATACACTCACAGTAGCACAAGAAAATCGCACAATAAATATCAGTATAAATAAAAATATATGTACGCAGAAACCGGTATCGATATTTGAAAAAATTACACAATATTTGAATTAATGAATATTGATGCACATTCATTTTAATATAATTTCTTTATTTGCCATCAATTCTCAGAGGGTACTGAGACAAATTTAAATTGTGAGGAATATTTATACTATTTCATAGATTAGCTGTGTTTACGTGATATTTTATAGCAAGCTAAAGCAGAATCTCGAGAAGACCATGGATTGGTCACGTTGCTTCGGGTAAAGTAAAACCTTACCAAATGAATGAAATTCTCTATTCTAAAACGTGTTTGGAGATAGGTATGTAATATTAAATATTTAATTGCCATCGGAAAAGAGACAATAGACTAGGTCGAACAGATCGTTATTCACTAATCTCTGATCAAAATTTCCATACGGATTCGAAGCTAATGAATACTAGCGATTTATTTCATTTAATTTTGTTTTATTTTCGTTCTCCGATGCAACAGAACCGGCTGCTGCTCGGTGAATGCTTGATAATGATTTATCATGCTTCTAATGCTAATTAAATTAGAACTTTATAATGAAATGAAATAAGATGGAAATTAATAGGAATAGCCTTGAACTCAGAGTTCAGAAAATCGAGAAGATTTCTCGAAGTGTACCTTTTTGAGTCGAGTCGCTAGAACTTTTTGCGATAGTTGATCATGAATATTTAAACTTTTAATAATTTTAATTGAAAAAACACAGAAAACAATTATTCATGTATCGAAAAATGTTAGAAAAAACACAGATTCTCAAGACGTGATGGCCAATAGAAAAAGGAGAAGTAATTACTTTTCTCGCAATTCATTTGGCTTTAATTGAGGTTTGATCAAACGATATTAACCTAGGGATCCTTTAATAACCTACTCTCGCGTAGAGCCACCAAGATCCCAATTCTCGATAGCTCTCCAAACACAAACGATTGTCAAATATCCATCATCCATCGTATATTTGTTCAACCAACCCACTATTCATCATTGTGCAGATTTCACATGAACATGCGAAGATTTCTTGAGCAAATAATAAATTATTCATATTGATGATATTTTCAGTCGTCAACAATCAACATACGGCAAAACGATATCGATGAAAACCAGCCGAAGTCAGATTCGGAGACAATAACAAGATAGAGATGTCGGCATATATTGTAGATTTCGAGATACTAACCCAGTTGCGTGCGCAAAGATCACGATTTGCACGAGACACAAAGCGAAACACAAATTTCGCGACATCTTCGAAGAAATGTTGTGTATTAACTAAAATTTAAATATCTCTCTTTCTTCGTTATTCACTTCACTGAGTACACTTGAAAAAAAAAATAAATAAATAAAAATAAAACCACTGATGATATCGTTTTTGTTGGAAACTTGACCAACTGATTGCGCCGACAGTTGGACTGTGAATGATCGTGGCTTCGATGGCTGAGACTATTTGTTGACTCCGCTCCACTCGACTCCGATCGATCGGCATCGGCATCGCATCGTTCTGTTCGACGATGGGGCGACGCGCTCTGGCCGGTTGTTATTGTTATTATTATTATTGTTGTTGCTACTGTTGCTGTCGTTGTCGTCGTTGTTGACGCTCGTTTCCATTCCAGCGTTGCTCTGGATGCCGGTTTATTGGAAATACCTCCACCGCGGTGACGTCACTACCGCGAACATCGTTCTCGGTCTCTCGGTCTATCTGTCTGTGCTTGCTTGGCTCACTCAACCATCTCTCTCTCCCTCTCTTTCTCCATGAATCTGTCTACTTGTTTGTTTGTTTATTTATCCCTGGACATAGATTGTCAATGTTGTTTTTGACTCTAGTTGCTATCATTAAACCGACGTGTCGATCGTTTGTTTGTTCGCTCTCCCTCTCGCTCTTGGACGCTCTATCTTTCGTTCCCTTGGCTGAGATGATTTGTTTTTTGTGATGTTTTAGTTTCCATTGGTAAACAAAGTAACGAAAAATGTTTTTTCCGAACACTTCGTTATTTACTTAAGATTCTGAGAACCCATCGAAGTCGAGATAAGCGTTGTTGTTGGCAGATTCTATCGGTGGTGTGTTTACACGATTTTCGTCTCCCGGTGGAAAACCCTTATAGTCAAAATCACCCGAATTCACTCATGGAAACTCTCTTCTTTCAGGTCCTTCTCTTTCACTTTCGATTGATTCTTGAATTGATCGTATTAAAAATCTCTTTCATCACATTCAAAGCAAAAATACATTTATTCTCAATAAAAATCTGTCTGTTTACTATCACATTGTTTAGCAGCAAAGTGCGACATTACTATACTATGGTGAATCACCTCGCGATAGGAATGTGGAACGTGCCTGTCTATGGTTCCTCGAAGCGGTAGGTTAGGTTGCCCTTGAATGAGCCCTTGCTCGTGGTGGAAAACTCCACCTTCATCGTGTGCTTCGGAAGCTACAGAGAGAGAGATAAACATCAAATACATTTCTGGCAATTACAGACACGAGTCGTTTTTCGAAGCTCACCAAGTGCGTTTTAATGATCGATGCATTTGACGGTTCCACCACGATCAGTCCCTCGTATGTCTGTGCTTCCCCCTCATCGTTGTCGTCACCAACACCGTCCCCGGATCCAACCATTGCTTTGTAGGTCACTTCAGTCACGCCGGAGGTGGCATTACTTTTGCGAGCGAACTTCAGAACCGCATCCAGGCTGATGGCGCAATCCATGGACTCCGAGCTGAAGTGGTTCTGGCCCAGCTTCTGGCCGTACGGCATCAGCCACTTGACGATCGGCACGAGGCTCTCGATCGGCTCGGTTTCGAGGAGACCAAGCAGCATGTACGAGGTGACCTCCAAGTTGCTGGCCGGAGGATTGTATTGGGGATCGAGTCCGTTGGCCGAGTCGTAGTAGGTCCACCACTTGCTCGTCTGGTCGGCATCGGAGGTGGCGGCATCGAGGATGCGTTCCTTGAGCTCGTCGGCGCCGGGATGTTGCAGCAGCTGGAGGGCGTAGAAGGCGACCGCGAGGTCGTAGCGACACTTGGTCATGTCCAGCTGGGACATGATGTAGTCACAGGCACGATCGATGGTCGACCGGTAGATGTCCATGTTGTCCTAAGGAGATCGAAATGAGATCGGTTAGTTTTCAATGAGAGATAGAAATTCCTACATCATTCTGAAGGAATGTCAGCAGGATGGTCGCTGTGAGGCCGACGCCAACGTCGGGCTGAAAGGGATAGCGATAGGGCGTCGACTCGCGTAGGAAGTCGCCGTTGTGCGTCTGCTGCGAGGCCAAGTAGTTGAGACCTTCGGTGATGACGCTCGCCTCGACCGGGATGAACTGCGCGACCCGCTGGAAGGCGGCGATCACCAGGGCCGTGACATGTGGACTCGAGGTCTCGTCGCAACCGAACCAGGGGAAGCCGCCATCTTCGCGACGCTCGGCCAGTTGACGGCGCATCGCCTCGTCGAAGCGCCCGATGATGCTCACGGCCAACTCCGACTCCAGTTGATCTCGACTCTGCAATGAGGGAGATGTGACCATTCATTGATTCAACTTTTTATTGATGGCTGATCTTCCTACCTTCAGGTGCTCGAGGATCACCACGTTTGGCAGGAACGTGGTCATGTGCAGCATCCCGGTGCAGTACATGATGCCGGCGTAGTTGGTCAGCTCGGCTAGAGTGGGTCCCAGCAGGTTGGTGGAAATGGTGAATTCCACCGCGACCGCTTCGCTGCCTTCGGGAATCGCGACCTCGAGGACATCGCTGTACTCGGGTTGCTCATAGAGATCGACATCGAAGTCGATTGACTGAGAGACGATCTTCTTAGGCTCCGCCTCTTCTTCACCCTCTTCAGGTGGCTCCACCAACGTGTCCGGGCCTGGGAGGGCTTGAATCGGGATCGGGCATTGGGTCATCGCGAAGCCGGTCGAGGGATTGACGGACACCACAGACATCAGCCAGGTTGTGGCCTTATCGGGAAGTGGCTGCGTCATCTGGAGACTTCCCGAGTCATCGCTAGAACAATTGGAATTGAGATGGAAATGACCTCATCTATTTAAAAATTCTATGAATGTCTGAACCTACATCTCTCCATCCAGGAAGAGCCAGTTGCCGAACGTCTGGTTGCGCTCCTGGATCTTGCGCTGCACCTCCTTCTTCTTCCGGTTGATGTCGAAGTAGCGATTGTCCTTGGCCAGCTGCATATGCTCGATGTCGGACATCTGTTGGTTCCAGCCATCGGCATCTCCTACAAAAAACATCACCAGTCATACACTTGTTATGATCTTTCGTCTCCTTTCTGCTTACCCTTGATGAATCCCTTCCACCTGGCATTGGTGAACGTCACCAGACCCGACATCAGTCCCGGATACTCGCCAGACCCATTCAGCCACGGCGTCTGGCTGCGCACCTTGTGCAACGCCTTGAAGATGACTTTCGAGCTCAGGTCGTTCTTGGACTCGAGCAGCACCGACTTCTCGTCGACCGCCATCACACCGACCAGCGAGTTGGGATCGCTCTTGATCTGGAGCTCGATCTCCTCGCCGGCGATTCCAGAGTCTGGAGCTCCAACCTCAAGCTTAGTATAAGATATTATATGAATGATTGGACATGAAATGATATTTAACAAAGTTGAATTTGAGCAAAAGTATTCCTTCTTACCGTATTTTCGAACTCTTTCTGCAGGTTTACTCCGATTTCCTCGAAGAAGAGCTCACCCTCGTAGATGTAGTAGGCCAGGATGAAGGCTCGTGGTACCATCTCGAAACTGGTGTCCAAGGTTATGGTATGCCTAACAGCAGCTTTCTTAGTTCTCCCAACCTTGTTGATCATCGCAAGAACCTTTTCGGCCTCATCATCATCTTCATCATCGATTTCCGCGAGATTTTTCTCACTACCATCATCCTTCACCTCATTAACACTTCCTTCGTTATTTCTATCTGTATTTCCTTCTTCATTCTCTCCATCATTATTCTCCTCAATCACATCCGTTTCTTCTTCATCATTTGTGACAGCTCCATTATTATTCACCTCTGTGCCGTTTTCTTCATTCTTTTCATCATCTTCTCCATTATCTTCATTACCATGTCCAACACCATTATCCTCTTCTATACCATGATCTTTTTCAACATCATCTTCTCCGCCAACTCCTTCATTGCCTCCCTCTCCACCTCCTTCACCACCTCCTTCACCACCTCCTTCACCCCCTCCCTCACTCTCCTCCACCTCCACTAACTCGCTCTTGACGATGTTGCCACGAGCAGTGATGAAATAAACGAAGTACTTTGACGGCTTGTAGAGCGATACCTCGAAACTCAAAGGTTCTCCGAGCTTGGGCCTACCAGAATAAAAATAAGCTAAGAGTGTTGAACCACATTATAGCGAGCTCACTCTTCGGTCAGGATGTCGATGGCGATCGGCTTCTCGTCGGCCTCCACAGCACGCGGCAACTTGGAGGGGAACCAACCGCCACACGACGTGCACTTGGGGTCGTCGGCATCAGCGCCATCCTTCTCGTCACCGCTGCCCTTGGTAATGGTCCACAAGTCGGTGAGAGTCTCCTTCACATTGGTCTCCTCCGCCTCAACGGTCACATTCACGGCCAACGAAACCGTGCTGAAGAAATCCTCGGTTCGAAAATCTTGCTCTATATACAGTTCCTTCTGCATGTCGAAGACGATGTCCTCCATGGCTCCATCGATGTCGAAGGACTTCTCGATGGCCCTTGCCTTCGGGTTGTAGTAGCCGGCAACACTCTGGATCCCGACCGTGCAGCGACCCTTCACAGGGCTCCCATCGGCATAGCTATCATAGGATAGATTAATGGACGATAAGATGATGGAGGATATGAAAATGGAGGATAGAATAATGGTTAACAAGAAGAATGTTTAGAATGGGCAAAAATAGTTCAGAATTCCCACCTCGCTTCGACTGCCATGTGGATGACCTCCTTTTCATAGGGAACCCTACGAGACCCTCGCAGGATAACCTTGAACTTCGGCTCCTCGTAGTCCAATATCTCGAAGCTCTTGCAGCTGGCGGACCCGTCGCCCAGGAACACCTCGATGATGTAGATGCCGAAGAGCACATCATCGGGAATGGTCCATTGACCCATGTACAGACCGCTGCGCAACTCGATATCATCGAATTCAGCCACGATGTCGTCCTCGTTTTGCTATCGAGTTTTGAAGTAATATCTATTTTTGTAAATTCGATGGAATAATTTCTTACTTTAATCACGATTCTAATGGGTTTCTCGATCGTCGCTGGCCTTGTATTGTTATCCAGAAACAATACTCGGAAGTCCACATTATCCGTGCGCTTGTAGCCTTGTTTATCCAGTTGTATATAGATTAGGGGTCGATTATCCGAGAAGTTCACCTTGATCCGGTCACTGAAAGTCACCCCGCCACTGCCGGTGACCTCCAGAAAGTAGTCGCCCACCTCAAGCTCGGGTACCTTCCGAAAGATCAATGGGTTATTCTTAAAATATATCTGGATTCTGTTGTCTGAGACGCTAGACTTACGTCGAATGTTATCGTCTGTGTTGTCATCGGTTCCACCTCCACCGTCTGCTCCTCGTCGTAGGAGGGCCCGCCACTGATGTGGGCAACGATCGTGCATGGCTCGTTAGCTTGCAGGAGACTCACAACAACGTTGTACTGCGAATTGGAGCGAATGGTACCGGGTGCTTCGATGGTGTAGAAGCTGTAAAAATTGCGCGTTTTATGAATAATTCTAAAATTAACAATAAATAAATTAACGACGCTCCAATAATTGAATTTTAAGCCTCTTTAAGATTTCTACGAATTCGCATCATTTTTCTTGAGAACAACAATTAAACCTAATGTAACCTAGTGAGTGAATTCTCCTCCCACAAGTGAGAGCGAGAATATTATGCAACACGCTTGCGCTCTCTCTCTCTCTCTCACACACTCTCTTATGTTTCGTTTATTTATCTTAATCAGCTGTTCTATTGTTTTGCCTCGCGATATGCTTTCAATTCTGCCTCCCGTTTTGCTTTTATTTCTGCCTCCCGTTTAGTTTTCATTTCAGCCTCACGTTTTGTTTTTATTTTTGTTTTGTTTTGTCTTTTTTTCATTGGTTTTCTTTGTCACTGTGTCAACTCTCGATTGAGGGCTTTTATACTAGATAGTTTTGATTTATTAGTAGCTGCTTTTGCTCTCCTGCCTTTCCCAATGCGCAAGTTCTTGGATTCTTGGATATGACATCATCTTCAATTGTTCTGAAATCCTAAAATTCTTCGAAATTCGGGTCAAATTCAATGAAATTGATTGATTTGGAAAAGTAAAACAGTTTTCCATGCCTGACCTATGGTAAAGGAAAATTTATAGAACACTGAATCTGGATGAAATATGTACCTCTGTGGATCCTTTTCTATGGACTTGTCGTCGTCGTCCGCCATCGTTGCTGGGTTGAAGTTGACTGAGTGCACGAGAGAGCATGACGCAAGTTGTGACCCAAACAAAAAACCCTTTCGCAAATTTCTCTCGGACGCCAAAAGTTGTGGTGGGTCGGGGAAGGTGGGTCGTGGAAGGTGGGTGGGAAGGTGAAGAGTTAAAGTGGGTGGTGTTAAATCTGGTGGCCCCTCCAGAACTTTCCAAGTCATTTAATACGCTTCACCCCATTTCATATACTCCAATTCATTAAAGGCGGTGATGTAATTGTGTCTTCGGGTCAAAGACTTCGGCTTTAAATTTATTTCCCCTCGATTTAATTCAACGGTCAACCGACTACACGATGTTGCCAGATTGTCGCACTTTCTGTCTGATGAGCTTCGTGCGAAATCTCAAACACGAACCGCAAACTTCGAGCCGAGCTTGAGACGAGCTGGCCGAAAGCTCACGATGAATGGAAAGCTCACCGTCTGAACCACCTGGAAGTTAAGAGCCAAAAAGATTCGGCGGCTCGAAGCTCGACGACTCTGGCTGAGATCAGTTGACGACGGGAAACGGAGCGAGCAACAACAACGCGGCCGCCAATGAAGACGAGCCAGAAACTCAGAGGCTGACGACGCGTCGACGTGATTTTGTTTTTGTAGTGCCTTTTTTTCGTTTGTTTTTGTTTTGTTAATTTTATTTGTTGTTATTGTTATTATTGTTATTGTTGTTGGTATAGTATTCAATACCTTTGTTGCTGTTGTTGTTATTGTGCCACTGTAGTGTTTTTTTTTTACCAAACAAAGCTTGGAATAAGAGCTGGGACAGACAGACGGACGGACGGACGATTAAACTCTTGTTTTATTCGGACGACTGCCCACGTTCTAGCAACAACACCAACACTAACCACAATAACAACACTATAAACAACAACAATACTTAAAATAACAACAACTTCAACGACGACAACGACAACGACAACAACCTCCAGAAGTATTAAGTATACAGTGTATATAATAAGTTGTTGTTGTCTTTGGAATTGAGTGTTTTTTCGAATACCCCAAAGAAGTGCCAAAATTTGAAAAAAGTGAATCAAACTAAAGAAAGAAAGAGACAGAGTGTGTGAGAGAAAGAGTGAGACGGAGAGAGAAGTGAAGTGCTTTCGTTAACAAAGCGTAACGCGATGTTGCGCTATCGTGTCATCGGTGCCCTCATCAGCATCGTGTGCTGGGCACAGGTGGTGGATCCAACCGCCGGTCAAGGGTCAGTATCGCACAAGCCAAACCACAGAGTAGACATAGAATAGATGAGAGGAGCGAATGAATGAATGAATGAATCGATTGATGAATGACGTTGACGAACGCGTCAACCTCAGTGTGAGTTACGTGAGCATCGTTGGCGATAGTTGTGGCTTTCGGTTTCAACTCGAGGAAAGCAGCGACTGATCGATTGTAGCGATCGAGACGCAACAAGCGAACACCTGTTGTTTCGATGCGTGTTTTCGAAGCCACTCGAAAGTCCATCGCTTTCAACTTCTCACCAATCCATCACCGCTCGTGTCCCCGGCACCCGCGCAATTGCGGGAGATCGCGAGAAATGATCTCATGCGATTGAAATCGAGTTTGTTTCCTTAAAAAACAAAAGACTTCAACGCAAACCCCATCAACCGTCATATTAAGTTTTTGTTGTCATTGTTGTTTTTGTTGTCGTTGTTTTTTTATTGTGGTTGTTATTTCTGTTATGTCGCTCCGTTTGTTCGGTTGTTGTTTTTCTGGAGTATAATTTTGTTTTCTTAGCCCGATAATTCCACAACTGAGTCATTTGATGAGTATTAAATTGAGCTGATGTCTCACGATCCCGTCTCAACTACTGATGGAACACATCAAAAAGAACACATGCACTCATCTGTATTGCGTATTGCATAAGTGTGTGTGTGTTTTTTTTTACTTCTTCTATATAATTGCGGGCTAACGAAAAATTTCCAGAGCAAAGACCTCGGCTTCCTCCCATGTTTTCTTGGCATCGTGTGGGATTCTGAAGTTATTTTGCACGCTCGTTTAATTAGAGGCGAAGTTTTTTGCGAGATTTTCCCGATTTCCAGGTTAAAAGGTGAATCTTTTTCACACATGTGTCGAGCGGTGTTGTTTACAACAAAAAGTACATCATCGTTCGTGCAAGAGAGTGGGGGAAGAGGTTGATTTTCTTACGAAATTCTTGAAATGTTTCCGTCGCTCGCTTATATTATCTTTCCGACG
Source organism: Coelopa frigida (assembly GCA_017309665.1). Taxonomy (NCBI): domain Eukaryota; kingdom Metazoa; phylum Arthropoda; class Insecta; order Diptera; family Coelopidae; genus Coelopa; species Coelopa frigida. The sequence continues at coordinate 15,323,303 of CM029565.1, forward strand.
ATCCGATCTGGCGGTTTTTAATACCATTGGTCTGTCCATTTGTCTGTCCATTGTATCTGTCTGTTGGTCTGTCCATTGGCTTGTCCTTCTGTCCGTCCATTGGTCTGTCCATCAGTCAGTCTTTGCGTCGGCCGTTGACTAAGGCTCTCAAGCTTTAATCGGAAGCCTACGCATGCGCTTCACCTCACCTTGAGCCGTCGCAGTTCCCCGACTTTTGTGCGATCGATTATTTCGTTTATTTATTATTTTTAATGTTCGAATTTTTTTTATAATCCATAATCGTTCTCGAGTCTCAAGTGCGAACGAGGGCGAACCGCTACGTATTTTCGCGCAAAATTTATCAATTAAAATAAAAACAATTTCGCTCAATGGAAAATATATCATTTACCTTTGCATTGATGTGAGTGAGATGATGTATGTGTGTGTGTGTGAGTTTAGTTAAATTTTGAGGAAACTGTGCAAATCTGCTTGTTAGTCTATCTATCTGTCTGTATTCTATCTGTTGTCTCTGCCAATGCGTGCAAATTCAAGTAGAGTGACGTCATTTAAATCCCCTTTTTGTTAGTTACACAAATAACAATGTGTCATAGTGTATAATTAGTGGAGAGAGAGGCGTGTCTAGTATCAATATATTTACCACTTTAAGACATAATTACCTACAAATTGATATTTTCAACATCTACTCATAGTTATCTTCTGCAAATGAATAATTTCTCAAATATTTGATCAACTAATTGATAAAATAAACTGATTCAATATGGGTTTTTGTGGTAAGACCCTTGAGTCTAGCAATACTTTGTATCTACTAGAGAAATAAAGTCAACAAAATAGTTCTTAAATAACACAAAACTTAATTAAACAGGAAACTATGTGCATTTATTATTTCAAAGTTATTCTATTATTTCAAAGTTATTCTATTATTTCGAAGTTGTTTCTATTATACTCTACAAGTTATTCTACAATTGATATATGGCTGTTTAGAATACATGAGTCACGATCGCTATCGATAGATATTTGCTTAGCTTTATTCTCTCGAAACACCTACACTCGTCTCTGACTCCAGCATGACTCTAATTCCCGACCCATTTTGCATATAAGGAATCGAATTGTCGTGCTCGATACACGATCGACTTCAATAACCAGATCATTTCATCGATCGGCCGCGGAATCGATGGGCGGCGACGTCGGCGGCGATCGGTCAGAAGTCACCACAAGTGCAGGTGGGGACCGATCGATGCCTCCTTCCCTTCCCGCTTCATTCTCCAACCTTCGCTTTTCTAGCCTGGGGGAGAACATTCACTTGTGAATTCGTGGATCGATGGGAGTTATTCTTGTTATTGTTTTTGTTCTTATTGTTTTGTTCTTATTGTATTTTTCTTATTGTTTTCGTTGTTGTTGTCATGCATTGGCAATAAATAAACTGCATCGCATAGAACAGTGAGTTGAGTTCGAAACAAGTTCAGTTTTTGGACCACCTACAAACCCACTTAGGAGACACGTCCATCCATCCATCCACCAACCCCGCGCTGTTCCTTTATCGGACCCGGGTGGAGACGTGAGCGTGAACAAGTTGAACTGGAGTTCGAGAACAGAAATAGTAGAGGGGAGCATGAGGAGAGCATGAGTAAAGCACGAGGAAAGTAGAACGAAAAAACCCGAAAGTTTATAAAAAAAACTCAGTTACTAAAATGTATTCCTCAGCATGGTGGGGGTAGTATAAGGGGAGGGGCGACGATGGGTACCAAAAGTTACCGAAAACAACAACAACAACACCACAAAGTTAGGAACTGGTTGCATGCGGACAACAATTTCGAGTGAGACTTGTTCACGTAGTCGGACAGCCAAATACGTCGTCTCAACTTGGCCAATTAGGAGAGACGAACATGCGGCAGACCGACAGGCAGCGCGACGGACAGACATGCAGAGGGACAGACAGACAAACAAACCTAGGAACAGACGGACAGACCCAGGAAAAAATTGTGAGAGACTCGTTTATGGACAAGTCGACGGATGTGAGAGGCATTTAAAAAAAAGATAGTAACACAGACGGATAGACAGAAAGAGACACATTTGCCCTGTTCGTTCACCGACACGACGGCGATGACAACACCAACAATAGCAACAACACTAACAACAACCCCAACAAAAACAATCACATCAACAAAACAAACACCAACCACAACGAAAATCGCTTTCGGTTTCTATGGGATTATTTCACAACAAAAGCAACATTGGTATTTTGTTTTGGTTGAAGAAAATGTTTTATGCATTTAAACAATGTTTCTGTAATCTGATCTCAGTTGGCTTCCATCCATCCCATGAGAAGAGGAACAAATTATTTTTCACTTTCGACAATGGCGAAAACAAGGAGCAGAACGGGGAAATGATAGAGAGGGAGGGGAAAATAATAGAGTGAGAGAGGAAAATAATAGAGAGGGAGAGAAGGATATAATAGAGATGGCGAGAAAATTTGAAAGAGGGAGATAGAGATTCCCACACCGTAATCAAATAACGAACGACTTCCACCAGAAGTGCAACATCACGCATAGCTTATTTATAAATCCATTAAAGAGGAAAACAACCAACAGCAAACAACCGAAAACATCATCGGCGAAGAGAAACAACTAGCACAACAACAACACCTACTACAACAATAACAACACCTACTACAATAATAACAACAACAGCCCAGTGAAGATGACGGTCAAGATTACATCGAATCCAAGCTCCAGCTCCGCCGACCGAGTGAATGAATCGATCATTGAGGAAGGCAGAGAGGGAAGGGGAGAGAAAGAGAGGAGGAAGGTACCATGGAGTGGGTGCTTCTGCAGACCGTGGGTGGTTTTGTTGAAGGTGCAACAACACCACAATGGCAACAATCGATTTTTGTTTTTGTGAGCGATTTTGCTTTGCTAGGTGAATAGTTGGTGGTAGTTGAAGGTGGAAGAAGGGTTTCAACAACATTCCATGTTTACAACCGTTAGCGGTGAAAAAACATCATAGATAAAGACAGAGAACAACAACAAAAGCAACAACAACCAACAGTCATAATAATAATAACAAAAACAAATTATGAAAAATCACAGAAATAGCCATTGAACTTTTAAGCTGCCTCAATTTTAGCAATTGAAGCTTTTTCATGGCTAGAGGTATTTATTGGGAGTTTCTTTTTTTTCTTGTTACTTTTTTTATTTTTGTGTTTTTTATTTTAATTTTTGTTTTTTTCTTCTGTACTTTTTTCTTGTTTGGCTTCCGCTCACGCCTCTTTGTTGTCTGAACTTCCCGGTGAAAATTCACAACTCATTAGGTTTCTTAGGAACATTGCGAATTTGTTTTTTTTTTGTTTTTTTTATTATTTTTAATTTTTGGAATTTTTCTTCAATGTTTCTCTTCACCGGAATCTTCGCATTCTCATCTTGCAAAAAAAACTCTAACGGATTTTTTTATCTTCCCAAACTTTCCGCTCGAAATCTATTTGTAATGAGGAGTTTTAACGACCCGTCGTCGTCTGGTAGTTGGGGGGACTTCTGTCAGACCTCCGTCTGGCGGCTATTGTCCACTTTAGCAGTGATTTATTGTTTATTCCACTGACCCCCGCTTTCCTCTGTCTGCCGTCTATGTTTCCACGCTTTTCATTCTTGCTAATTTACCCGAAATAGTCCATCAATTGTGGTCATCTTGAGTGGCGTCGTTGTGTCTAGACAAGCCTTCCGACGGCACTGTCTGGGAATTTGGGTCACTTTGGAGAGTGGCTAAGATGAGAAGACCCCATTAATTTTACTCCATTGTAACTCACAAAATCCGGAACTATTCGTCATATCTAACTATTCATTCAAATCCTAATAAAAGTATTCATCTACATACATATCTGTGGACTTTTGACAAAACAACTTATGTCGAATTTTCGGATTTTTCAGGAGAGCGAAAATAGTGAAAAAATGTACCTAAAATTTTTCCTGCATGTATTTAAAGAAAAGTATAGATTATGTATTATAAAGAAAATTTTTCCCGTTATTTGATTTTATACCATTTTCTTTAAATGTTAACAATTTTTTAATAATAGTTCATAATATGAACTAAAATCTTTTGTCAAACTGATTTTTGAAACAAAATTCAACTTAACTCGAAATGAGATATTTTGTGAAATCTGAAAACAAATTAAATTTTCCAACTTATATTGAGTTAAGTTCTTTGCCAAAGTCAAAATCAAGAAAATATGTGAAATAAGTTGATTCGTTCAAGAACATTTCAAATTTATAATATAAATAAAAGTGAAACTAAGAAACTCTGTTTACCAAAAAGGCTACCAAACCGTTTGTCCGATCTCATGATATTTCGACATGATATTCCTGACTACCACGACACTTTTAAAGGATATAGATCTTAACTTCATTACTTTCATAACGTTTTCTCATTTTCCCACAATAGTGATCGACCGGAAATGTTTATCGTCTCGGTAAAATAAATTTGGTTACTATTATATTTTTCAGTTTTGTGAAAAATAAAATAATAATAATTACAAAAAAATGGTCATATAACATTTAATCAAGTTGTCTGGGATACTGGATGTGGGGATTTCTCTGTGGCGAGAGTAAACAAGGATACGAACTTAACCCTCATTTGGCCGACGTGTCACCCAGGTGACTATTCCCAATGAAATGTGTTTTCTGTTGGTGTTTCCAGATAATTTCTCTCAATTTGTTCCAATTTGTCTACAAAATTTGCTATATAATGCATAGTTCAAAATATTTTATAATATAGCGAGGCGTCGTTTTCAATCGGTCTAAATTCGTCATCGGCGTTGGTGAGGGTTCTCACGACGGCTTTCCAATGGAATGATTTTAGAATCATCAAAGTCAGTTTCATGATAAAGTACGTCTTTGGAGTTGCTTACGATTTTTGTCATTTATTTTGGATATACATTCAATCAATTTCTCGTTTCCCTAAGAATAGATTCCCAATTTATCCCCTGTTTATGAATGACCCTGAAGCACTTTCATTCATATGTACATTTTGCTTAGATTACAATTTTCTTTGATATTTTTTATTGCCATAGCTGTATGCATTCGTCCTCTTTTTTGTTAGGTTTGCCGGTCAAAACAACTTATTTTTACAATTTTCTACAATATGAACTTGACAAAAGCACTTAATTCGATATAAGAATAACTACTTTTCACTTTTTTAATTTTGAAAGATGCACTCTAATCGAGATAAGATGTTTTGTCGCGGTGAAATCCTATTGCATAATAAGTATGAAATCAACTTATTTCGACATAAGTGACCAAAATTTCAAATTTAAATTTGATGAAAGCACTTATTTCAACATAGGTTGTTTTGTCAAAATCAAAATTCGAAAAATCATAGTGTATTAAATCGATATAAGTTATTTTGTCATATTTCAGTTGCAATTATTTTTTTGAATTTATCATGATTTTTCAACTTATCTCAAATAAGTTGTTTTGTCAAACCCTTTTTGAAAAAAAACTCGAGATAAGTTGAAATGCTTAGTTCGTATCTCTTGAACTAAAAGACGTAGAAATACACCGATTAGACCAAAATTGAATTTGTTTAAATTAAAATTGTTTATTTATGATAAAATATTTGGCGAAATTTCATATCTCGACTTAAGTTGTTTTGTCAAAAGTCCACAGATATATTGATAGAAATCCAAATGGTCATCCAAATCCAACTATTCATCAAATTCAAAAATTTTTCAAAATTTTTATCAAAATTCAAATAATCAACCAAATCCAAAAATTTCATACAAATTCAAAAATTTCATTCAAATCCGAACAAGTCATCCAAATCCAAAAATTCATCCAAATCCAAAATTTTCAATCGAATCCAAAAATATTCTTCTAAATTAAAATATGTCATTCAAATTCAAAAATTCATCCTCCATATCCAACTTTTCATCCAAGTTAAAATATTCATCTAAACTCAAATATTTCATGAAAATCCAAAAATTCATCGAGATCCCATTATTCAGCCAAGTTTAAATTTTGATCGAAATCCAAATATTTGTCTAAATCCAAATATTCTCAATCTCCCCCTCTTCCGCAGATTGTACTCCATCATTGCACCCAATACGATTCGCCCCAACTCGCAGTACCATGTGGCGGTCAGTGTCCACAAATCATCGGAGCCGGCCAAGGTCAAGCTGGGTATTTTGGGCTCCAGCTACTCGGACTTCAAGACGGTCGAGGTCCGTCCGTACTCCTCGGAACTGGTGCACTTCGAGGTGAGTTCGCGCCTGATTATTTTTATATACCTTAAAAATTACTGATCGTTATGATCGCCAGATACCAGCCCTGAAGCGGGATCGCTACAATCTCACGGCGGAAGGTATCGCCGGGATCTTTTTCACCAACGAGACGATGCTCAACTACGATGCTAAGCAATTCACGGTGCTGGTGCAGACGGACAAGGCCATCTACAAGCCAGGCGACCTGATTCGCTACCGTGTTCTCTTGCTGGACGAGAATCTCAAGCCGGCTCGAAACTATGGACGCGTGAATCTGATGATCAAGGTACGTTCACTATAATATATATTAGAGTATGAGGAGAGAATGAGAAGAGCATTTTCATAGGATGCTGGAGAGAACGTGATTAGGAGTTACAAGGACATACGACTAAGCAGCGCCGTCTACTCCAACGAGCTCCAGCTCTCGGATTACCCCAAGTTGGGTGAATGGTCCGTCGAGGTGGAGGTGATGGAGGAGCGTCAGAAGCGCACTTTCGAGGTGGTCGAATACATTCTGCCCAAGTTCGATGTGGCCATCGAGACCGCGAAGCATGCGATCTACAAAGATGGCAAGATCACTGCCACCGTGAAGGCCAAGTGAGTTCAAATAAAAATGAGAAAAATAACTATAACTACCTCATGATCCCTTCTAGTTACGCCTTTGGGAAGCCCATCAAGGGCGAGGCCACCTTGTCAATTTATCCCACGTTCTTCGGGTCGCTGCAGCCCTTCGTCAATGACCTGATCACACGCAAAGTGGTGCCGATCAATGGAGCGGCCTTCTTCGAGTTCGACATCAAGGACGAGCTGAAGCTGAAGGAGGACTACGAGCGAGAATATCTTCTCGACGCCTTGGTGGAGGAGAAGTCCACCGGATCGGTGCAGAACTATTCCACCGTTATCACCGTGCATCTGGATCCGTATCGTGTGGAGACCGTCCAGATGCCGACTTACTACATACCCGGAGTGCCCTTCGAAGTCACAGTGAGTTCATCATTGAGTCCTTTTGAAGCCAACACTAATGACTCCAAATATTCCTCTTAAGGCCAGAGTGGTGCGCAATGACGGGATCCAGATGAAGGACTTCAAGCCGGAGATCGCGGCCTACCTGACCAATGTCTACGGCAGCAGCGAGATGTATAACAAAACAGTCTACACGCTGGACACCAGGGGCGAATTCAAGATGAAGTTCACCGTTCCCGTGGCGGATCGAGACGAATACCATTCGGTCATCGTAAGTTCAACTACTTCAATATTGATCATCATCAAATCACATATATTAATGGTATGTAGGTGGACTACATGGGCATAATCACCGATGTGGGGAAGGTTCCGCGCAAGCACCTCCACAGCAAATACTACATCACGGCCAAGATCGTCAACGAGAAGTGAGTTCATGGACAAGAGAATCGTATCATCATTGCTAATCTTTCCTTTCCTTCTCAGACCCATGGTTAATCATGACGTCACCGTGGCCGTCCGCTCCCATGCGCCCATGAAGTACTTCGTCTACCAGATCGTGGGACGCGGCGATATCCTGCTCTCGCGATCAGTTGAGGTAAGGACTTCAGAATTTTCTTGAGATTCCTCTAACTCCCCCTAAATGTTTTTGTTCTTCTCAGGTTCCCGACAGCACTTCGCACACCTTCAAGTTTCTGGCCACATTCGCCATGGTGCCGCGGGCCAAGCTCCTGATCTACATGGTCGTCAACGGCGAACTCATCTACGACGAGCAGATCATTCACATGTCCGAGGAGTTGGTGAACAATGTGAGGATATTGATTTACCTAACGATCTAAAGATCCCAATGACCAAGAAATCACCTCCAACAGGTTCAAATCGATGCCCCACTGCGGGCTCCTCCTGGCCAGGACATCGACATCACCGTCAGCACGAAGCCATACTCCTATGTCGGCCTCATGGCTGTCGACCAGAACGCCATCAACTTGAGGCAAGGCAACGATTTGACCTACGGCAGCCTCATGGACGCCCTCAATCAGTACGAGCTGAGCGACACGAACACTCCGATCGGTTCACCCGGCAAGGAATCGGGAGTCATTACGATGTCCAATACTGATTTCATCATCGAGAAGGGTTCGTCGATTTCTCCATTTCTTTTGCTCTAACTTCATTATGGATGTTTTCTCTTTGTAGAACTGGAAGCTGAACCTTCAGAGGGTCGTTCGGTGCTGGCCGAGGAGGACAAGTTGACGACGATCCGCAAGACCGATATCGGACCGGCGCACAAGATCGAGGTGAACACGCGCGCTCCAGGCAAAGGTCCCTACGCCTTCTCCTACACCCCGAAGCCCTTCTGGCACAATCCACGCATCCACGTGATGCACGATCCGGCCGACACGTGGCTCTTCATGAACGTGTCGTCGGGCAACGAGGGTCGCACCACGTTCCATCGACGCCTGCCCAGCGCCATGACTTCGTGGGTCATGTCGGCCTTCGCTTTGGACCCGGTGACCGGTCTCGGTCTGTCTCGACCCTCGCACATGCTGCAATCATACAAGGAGTTCTACATCACAACCGATTTGCCGTATTCGATAAGGAAGGGTGAGCAATCCCATGATGGATTAGAAGAACATTAAACAATTTATGGTGTCCTTAGGAGAAACGATTGCTCTGCCCTTTGTCGTCTTCAACAACAAGGACAGCGACCTGGACGTCGATGTGACCTTCTACAACACGGCCCAGGAGTTCGACTTCCCGCCGCTGGACAGCAAGGGCGAGCCGGCTCCTAGTGAGTGATTGGTCAATCGGTTTTATAAATATTTCTCTTACCAACCTCTTTATAGAAATCGAGCTCTACCACCGTCGCACGATCACCGTTCTGGCCAAGTCGGCCAAGGCGATTTCATTCATCGTGACCCCGAAAAAGGTCGGTCCACTGACTGTGAAGGCTGTGGCCAGCTCCCAATTGGCCGGAGACACGGTGGAGAGCACCTTGTTGGTGGAGCATCCTGGAGCCGTGGAGGTCGTCAATCGTGGCTTCCTCTTCGACCTGAGCGCGAGTTCGCAACTGAAGGAGAACCTCACCATTCAAGTGCCACGCAATGCGATTCCCGAGTCCACCAAGATCGAGGTCTCCGTCGTCGGCGATGTCGTCGGCAGTGTGCTGGGGAATGTGGAGCGTCTGATCGGGCTGCCGACGGGCTGTGGCGAGCAGACCCTGGTGAACTTCATGCCCAACATCATGGTGCTCAAGTACCTACAGGTCAGTGGATGGAAAGTCTCATTCAAGCTTCGGAATTTTAAAGTCTCTCTCTACAGCGCCTGAACCAGTTGACGCCGCCCATCGAGAAGCGGGCCAAGAAGTATTTGGACTTGGGTTACCAACGTCTGCTCTACTATCGCCATGAGAACGGAGCCTTCAGTGCCTTCGGCCTGTCGGCCAAGAACAGCTCGACCTGGCTGACGGCGTATGTGGCCCGCGCCTTCCGTCAGGCCTCGGCGTACACGCAAATCGACGAGCAGGTCATCCGCGGCGCCCTCCAGTACGTGGCCGGGATGCAGGGTCCGAACGGCGGCTTCCAGGAGTTCGGCGATGTCTTCGAGCACTTCGACGACGACGGACTGAGTCTGACGGCCTTCGTCGCGATGGCGCTGCAGCAGAACCTGGTAAGAATGGAATGGGATTCTCTGTGTTTAACAAAAATAAACATCAATTCTTCTGCCTCGATTACTCCTCAGCAAACCTACCCCGAGTACAAGAACCACCTGAACAAGGCGCTGGACTTCTTGGTCCGCGGACTCGATTCGACCTCGGACACTCATGCCATGGCCATCGGAAGCTACATGCTCTCGCTGGCGAATCACAACTCGAAGGGCTCGTTCATCCAGCGCCTGGACGCGATGTCCATCAACGAGGGTGGGAAGAAATGGTGGAACAAGACGGCTCCCGCCTCCGAGACCCCCTCGCCCTGGTACAATCGCACTCGCACCGTGAACATCGAGATCTCATCGTATGCGGCTCTGGCGCTGCTCCACAACAACCTCGTCGGCGATGCTCTGCCCATCCTGAAGTGGTTGGTGGATCAACGCAACGAGTTCGGTGGATTCGCCGCATCGCAGGACACCGTCGTCGGTCTGCAGGCTCTGATGGCGTTCGCCGAACGCTTCTCCAGCCAGGCCAACAACTTGCAAGTGGTCTTCAAGTATGGCCAGGGAGCGGAGACGGTTCTGAATGTCAATCAGCAGAATTCGTTGGCTCTCCAGAGCTATGAGGTGAGGTCTAAGAGGTCTAAGAGAGTGAACAAAACTAATCCCGTCTCTTCCCCAGTTGCCGAGTGGTATTAAAAACCTCACAGTTTCCGCCACAGGGCGCGGCATGGCCCTCACTCAGATCACCTACAAATACAGCACGAATGTGACCAGCGCCTGGCCCCGGTTCGTCCTGGATCCCACCGTGAACAGAAACTCCCATTCGGACTATTTGCATCTGTCGGCCTGTGCAAGGTGAGGTCGAGGATTGAATTTCGTTATTTGTTCAACCTTTTAAAATACTTTCCAACATAGCTTCGTGCCCGTTGAAGGCGGTCCCAGTCGGTCCAACATGGCTGTGATGGAAATATACTTGCCCAGTGGGTTCGTTGTCGACACGGACACGTTGCCCACTCTGGAGTCGAGCGAAAGAATAAAGGTTACACTCACCAATCTATATCATTCTGAATTGATAACTTCTTCATTTGTTTTCCAGAAAGTGGAAACTCAAAAGCGCAACACCGTCGTCGTGATATACTTCGATTACCTGGATCGTCGTGAGGTCTGCCCCACGTTGCACGCGTACAAAACCATCAAGGTGACGAATCACCAGCTGGTGCCGGTGATCATGTACGACTACTACGATAATGGTGGGTTTCTGAAAGACCAAATCGATTGATCTCAATTAGTAATTCAACCTTTACCTCTACTTCAATCAGCTCGTCGTGCTCGAATGTTCTATCGGGCACCGAAATCCTTCGTGTGCGACATCTGTGAAGATGCCAATTGTGGATCGCTCTGCGAGAAGGCAGAGAAACGGGAATCGCGTCGACTGGGCGATGGCACCTCCGTCGACGGACGGACAATAGAGTCGGGCAGTATTAGCCCATTACTGGTGCCCACTGTGAGCACCATCGTCTTGACAATATGCGCGAGAATATTGTTATAAGTTTAAATCAATGAAAATTACAGGTTTAGGCCATATCTTTTGAGAAACTTAACAAAAGCTTTAACATTTCAAATCAAAATATAAATGTGATGATAATATCTACTTGCTATAAAATATTAAAACAATCAACTTTATTTTTGTGAATTTTTAATGGTAATCTTAATTAATAAACGAAGTATACAATATTTTAAAAGCAATGTAATTGACAATTGATGAAACATACGGTGTATAATAATTTATTATATATAATTGACGACATGCTCAGACATGTTAATGTAAAATAAATATTTATGTAAATGTGAACATGAAAATGATAACTAATATTTAGTTTGTAATTGACTTAATATAAATACCTAAAGAAAACATTAAAAATATACTCAACATTTAACAAACTACTTTACAAATGTTCATTATTTCCGTTTTGGTTTCTTGCTCTCCATCAGGCTCATGATGGTCTTTCGCAATTCTTCTGTTTCGCTCAACTCCAATTCATAGTTGCGTATTTGCTCGTTCTTTTCCTGCAACTGTGACTCTAACACGGTGATAACGCCATCGGATTTCTTTTTCGCCTCTCTCTGCTCCTCCAGCATTTTATGCATTTTGGCCAGCTCCCGTTCCTTCTCCTCGATATTGCGCACCTTCTCCTTGATATCGCCCTCAAATGCTGCAATGGTTTTCTTCAATTTGTCGATGCGGGAGGCCTAAAAAATTATTGAATGAATTTTGTGTGTATTTTTAAACTAATTGCTAACATACGCTCTCTCTCGTCGTGATCTGGAGTTTTTCCAGCTCTTCTGATTTCATTTCAAATTCTTCCTTTAGTTCATTGAAGCTTTTCTGAAGAACTGAGTGGTGAATGGAGATTGGTGTTTTTATTTTATATAAATTAAACTCAATATAATAAATCAACTCATATCTTACCACACAATTCTGACACCTTTACCGCTAAACGTTTCTCATTTATTTCAAGGGATTCGGATTGCTGGGATAATTTCTTCATGAGGTCAGTCAAATTCCGCTTGAGAGTATCTTTTTGCTGCTTTAGATCCATGCATTGTGTTTGTAAACTGTAATTAGTGATTAAAATTAATATAATCCTTAGTGCGGATGTATCATATACTTTTACCCCTCATGATTAATGTGTAACTCGAAATTCATGGTGTGATATTTTTGTAACTCTGCGTTTTGAAGGTTAATTCGTTGCGTTAAATTTGTGATCTGGGAAAATATGGAACCACATGAAGTGTACGAAGTAAACACTAATTTCAGTTGCCTCATACCTCATCACTGGCATCCTCCAGGCGACGACGCATACAGTTCTCCGAAGTATTGAGTTTTTCCAATTTGTAGTTGAACAACTCAATAATTTGTGAGGTTGCGATGTTATTCATTTGATTGTTCTGGTTGGCATTGGAGATTACTTCGATGAGAGCGGTTAGTCGTTCTTCCAGTTCCTTGCTCACGAATGTTTGATGGCTTTTAAATATCGAATTCAAATTACGCCAGCGATCGTCTGGGGGAGTGGGAATAATATTCTTACAAACCACGTTTAGAAGAGCAATATTCTATTAAATATAAAAGATGAAAAATCCAATGTTGTATTACATTTTTGAATATAATTATTAAACTGCTTACCTTTGCCACTTGATCTTGAGGAAAGTGTTCGAATTGGGAAATTTGAAAGACTGCGCCACAAACCAGCTCGCTTCCGTTCAACATCGCGCGAGCTAGAGCATACTGGATCTGAGGCATCTGCAGCAGAGTGCAGCATTTTTCGAAGTATGCTTTTTTGGCAATGTCTGCAAAGTTTATTATCAAAAGCAGGCAAAATATGGACTTCTCAATGTCGGCAAGTGGAATACTCGAGGACGACGATATTTCTGGCTTGAGAGCAAGTAACGGTGCGAAGATCTTGTCGAAATACGATTCGGTAATTTTGGACAAAATCAATTTCTCAGTCTTCGTTTGACGCAACAACGTCAAGAGCAGCCGGAGGATAGAGGTCGTGTGCTGTGCTAACGTTTCGTTTTTTTCGGACGTGGCTATCAGTTGAATGACGATCGAAGGGTCGCGTGCAATGCGAGGCGAAATCGATTCTTTTTTAGCTATAGAAATAAATGTTTAGTCAATGAACGAGAAAGATTAATCCAAAAATTTTACACAATCGAACTAAAGCCTCCAGCAAGTTAACAGCATCCACACCACAGATATCAGATTCTAACCAATTGCAAAGGAGTTCAAATATGCGCGGAATTATCGAGTCCAAACTAATAACATTTTCGGAGCCATCATCGTTGGGAACAGAACTCAAGTCCAGAATGTAGCGAATGAGTTGGAAGAGCAGCGACATACAAATCTGCTGCTGCTTGCGAGACTCGTCGCTTGAGTCGTCCATACTCGATCGCGCGTCTATTTGCTGTAAGGAATGGAATAAATAGCAAACTATTTTAGGAAGCAACATAATAATTGATACTTACATCCAATAGTTTCTCAATGTCCTCGACATAGTGCTCATAGCATCGCATGGCCATGTGCAAGCCATTGTGAGCTTTGGAGTCCATTAGAAAATCGACAATGTGTCGCATGTAAGGAACGTTCCACTCCTTGATGCAGTTTTCCACTGCCGATGCAAAAGTCGAACGTAAAAACAGATGCAGCTCCTTCACATCTGGTGAGTGTATTTCCTCCGAGAGGATGATTAGCATTTTATTGGCCAGCATGCCGAAATTTTGGATTTTTCGACTGAAACTCGAAATGTTCACCGTGCGAAGGAAGAGTAGCATCACAACGAAGTTTTTATAGCACAGATTTATGAGAATGGAGAGCGCAAGTTGCGCATGCGTATCAGTATCTTCCTCGTTGTAGATTATCTGTACAAGCTGCTCGACCAATACAACGATGTAGGGCTCCTCCCAGGTGATGTGAATGCCATAGGTGAGCTCCTGCAGTAGAGTGAGCAGACGCTGTATGCGATCCTGTCCCTGGGTGCGCTTCAGAACAAACGTCAGCAGCGGCACGAAACGGAACTCGTCGACGAGAGCCTGACGTGTTTCCAAGCAGCGACTGCCGTGCTGCAGGACGGAGATGCAGGCCCACAAGGCATCGGAATCGGTACTCAAGGACCCGATGACGGCATGCAGGTCGATGAAGAACTTCGAGATGTCCAGGCAAGAGGGCGTGAGGAGCTGCGGCTGAATGGCCGTGCTGATCAGCTGCAACCACAAGAGCAATTACGCAAAAATGTTTTGAATATTATTTTCATGGAACCTACTGAAGCACATCGGTTGAGCAGCACCAACGACTCGTCCGCCTTGTGGCTCCGGTACTTGCTGGCCTGGACGCTGAAGTCTTGCACGTAGGAAATGGCCGTTGCGGCATCGCCATTGGTTTCGTTGCCAAAAGTGCTCGCCTTGCGGGAAATCATTTTTCGCGAAGTGGGTCGGTCTATTAATTAATTTATTAAATTGAGTAAAAATAACAAATTAAAAAAGAAAATGAAGCGCGTTCGAATTCAAAATTCGCAAACGTCAACCGAGGAATTGTTTTGAAATTTGACAGCAAGAAAATCACCAGCGCACTCTGCAGAGTGGCAGCTGAAATATGAGACAGCGGCAGGGGTGCCAATCGAAGTGTTTTTCATTTCACTTTTGATCAAAAAATTTCAACACTTCACTTATTTGAAAAACAATTCACATTTCGTATCGAAATAGAAATTTATATTCAGTTTATTACAAAATGACCCGAACTTTATCAAATTTCATCACTTCACACACTTCACCTTTACACTTCGCTCAAAAATTTCGGCGCGGCATCCCTGCTGCCGGTCACAAAAACAAAACAGTCATTGCTTAGCTTGTGCACAAACCAAAAGTAGCTCTAGTCTAAAGCTGGTGTACACGGAAGTCATAAGGATTCAAGACAAATTTTTTTGCAAATGCTTAAAAAACAAAAATGTTGTTTATTTACATATCTCTACAACGTCCCTGTCTGTCACCTACATTTAGGTAGCCTACATTTAGGGGTCTGAATTCTTGGGGGAACAGCCAATAAAAAAAACAACATGCATAATAATAATAATTTAAAAATAAATAAATGTTTGTGTACTTGATTAAAATTTAGATTTCAGTTTTTTAATTTTTGTTTCTCTCAATTTTATTAATGTTAATTAAATACTATTATTAATTAATATATATTACTGTTTCTGCAATATTCTACTGTTTTCCCAGTAAGTTGTCTGAAAAAGTGGATAATAATTTTGAACCTTTTGTAACCAAATGGTAAGTGTGAGCAGCAAAAAACGTTCTTCCGACTAATTACAGTAAATTTTGAGAACAACAACTTTTTTGTCTCTAAAATTATCTTCCGGTGATGCAGCCACATGCTTTCCATATAACTGGCTGGTGATTAAATCAGCGACAACAGCAACCGCTAATGATGCAGCAGCAAAAACTACAACAACACCTAATTGAGAGCAACAATAAAACCCTCTTTTGTCTCACAAGTGGATGCAAAAAGTTGTCCTCCGGGTGGAAATTATTGAAAAGCACAAATCTTGATGAGAATCTGGCGCAATCGCCTCGAGTTCAAACATTCGAAATTTGCGTTCAATTTGCGATCGATAACCCGAGCGACGAAACAAAAGTGAAAACACAGGTGATCGGAGGCGATGAAAAATAAATTAATTTATTTATAAAAATCATCGAATATTAAAAGTATTTTATTATTAAATTCCGGGTCATTTACGTGATTTCAAAAGAAACATCAACGAAAGGAGACGATAAAAAAAATAACTTATCGATTGCTGAGATATCTCATATTGTTGTTGATTATTCTATTGTTGTTGTTGATGTCTCTTTTGTTATTGTTGTTGTTTTTTTGTTGATGTCTCTTTTGTGACTTTTTTCATTGTTGTTAACAGCAGATTTGTCGCAATTAAATCTCCAGCAGTCACGTGCAGACACGACTTCTAGTGTGATAGAGAGAGAGAGAGAGAGAGAGAGAAGAGTGGGAGTGAGATAGCAAAAGTGCGAGAGAGAGAGAGAGGGTTTGTGAGAGCAAGATAACGAGATGGAAGCGAGTAATTCTATTAAATCAGAGAAGACGATAAAAATTTCCATTACTTTAATCCGTCGATCGAATTATATAATTTCACATCCTTCTCCCGTTCTTCTTATTCTGCTTCTTCTACTTCATAGTCGTTAAATTGTCTCCGTCTTACCTCATTTACTCCTCCTCGGTCTGTCACCACGCCGTGACCGAGTCTCACGATTCCGATTCCGATGATTTGATAAACTTTCCACCCTCAATTGGGGTTTATTATGCCAACAACAACAACAATAATAAAGACGACTACAACAATAAAGACAACTACAACAATAAAGACAACTACAACAATGAACACAACTACAACAACAAAGCAACTACAACAATGAAGACACTTAAAAAATTGGTTAATATTCTGTAGATCGCTTTTATCACTGATCCAAGTCCAGGTTCACCATCACCCTCGACACCCCCAGACGCCCCCGCAACAGACGCCGTATGAATTCAATGTGCGAACGAATTGTGATTTGCCCCGACCACACCCATTTCATCCACCTCCGCCTACGTCTCCACCCTCAACTATCCTATCTCCTGCCTCCCTCTCTCCCACCACCTCCTTCTCGCTTCTAAGTTCCTGAGGTTCTGATCGAGGTTGAGATCGAGATTCTTTGCTGCACACAAATTGCTGGTCAAATTATTTTAAATAAAACAAATCAACGTACAAAGTACGACACGATTGCGCGCTATAACTCGAATACCAGCGGATCTCATCAACGAGACAGTGGTCGAGAACGACTGCGACTGCAACTGGGACTGGGACGGAGACAACGACGACACCGACGACGACGTTGACGTTCAGCGATGCGCGGCGACGAGACAGAAATCAGTTGTCGCCGAGCGGAGCGCGAGACAAGTGTTGAAATCTTGAGGGCATCTCGTCAGAGAGAGCCATAGAAGAATAAGAGCAAGTGGACGCGATCACGCGAAAGGATAACGGAAATAACGGCCCTCTGTGCCTGCGTGTGCTTGTGGGAAATTGATGAAAATCCAGTTCGGAATCCAGAATAAAAATCAATCATACGCCTCGCCGCACGATCCTCGTGAGTCACGACGCCTTGCCACACGCCACGCCCACTCCGCCTACGTCTCTCTCGCCGCGTCTTCGTCCCATGTGAAGAGCGAGTGCAACGAAACAAGCCAAATACATCCCAAAAAAGAAACTTCTGTCGATCGTCGCCCTCGCCAGCATCGACGCGGATCCGCGTGGCTCGATCGTTGCCAACGTAGCATTTAAATCGCGCATTGTCGCTAATTGTTGTAGTTGTTGTTGCTATTGTACTTAGTGCAGAGTGCATTTGCACCTCGAAAACTCTTTCCCCTTAATCTGCTTCTAATTCGATTGATTTGCTGCTATTGTACTTGTTGTGCCGTTTTGTCATCGATCGTTCACTCCGCTGACAATCGATTAAAAATAACATCTAATATCGATCTCGACGACCACTCGCACGCTTCCCACTTGGCAGGATGACAAACAAGCAAACGGCCGCCGCGAAGTCCACGGACGAGAAGCTGCCGATCAACATGACGACGACGACGATGACGCCGACGCCGAACAACGAGACGGACAACAAGAAATATCAACACGACGAGAATCGGGGCAAATGGGCCTCCAAGACCGAGTTCATCCTGTCGTGCATCGGATACGCCGTCGGCATCGGCAACGTCTGGAGATTCCCGTATCTCTGCTACCGCAGCGGGGGAGGTGAGTCGCATTTGTAATTATTTTTATTAGTGGTCGATCGGTCGAGTGGTTTTCTAGATCGGGGATATCGCATTTGGCATTACGTGGAAACAGCTTAGCTTACAGCTAATTTGCATCGGAATTGCCGTAATCGGTTTATTTGTAAATCCTATTTTTATCTGCACTTCAATCTTCAGTCTCACCAGTGGAGAGTGAGATTTTTCCATTGCAAAAAGTCGTTCGTCTTACACCCAAGCAAAAAGGCACCTGTCTAATTGCAATTAAACCAATAGTCATTAATAACAACTGTAATGACCTTATAGGGATGACGAGCTGCAGCAAGTACAAGTGTCGATAGTTTGGGAACCACTCTGCGTTTGGGAACCACTCTGCATTTGGGGGTCAAACCAGCTAATTAGTATGCCATTCTCATGCAGCAGAAAGACTGAAAACACGTTAACTTAGACGGACCACAGTAAACACTCGCACATTTGGCATTGAATGGTGCGACGACGCTCGATTCGTACCAAAGAGAAAGGTAGGTAGTGAAGTAGTAATGATAAGGAGTAGGAAATAGCAATGGTAAGAAGTAGGAAATAGCAATGGGAGTAGGAAGAAAGTAGAGGAAATAGTTTTCTAATAATAGTCATGAATTCTTAATTAATTTATTATGCTGTTAATGTTTTGCATTTCGGGTTCCCGCTACGACTCCAACTAGTGGAAAACCAAATGAATAACTATAAAAAGCAAGTGATACAAGTGCTTCCAAACAGAATTCAACGTCATCATGTTCAACATGAGAATAACGATTGTAATTCTGATTCAGTTGTGCCCATCGCACATCATCATCAACGACATAGACAACAACTTCATCAATGGCCAACGACTGGACGCTTCATCATTATCATCGTCATCATCATGATCATCAGTGGGTTGGGGAATAGCTCGCGGAATTATTTGTTTGCGTGTCTCTAAAAATAGCGCTCTCACCAGTCGACTCTCAGTCAGCTGTGGACGACTAGTGCTTTGGGGAGGATGACGTATTTGCAATCAATTGCAATGGGGGGCTCTCTCTCTCTCTCTTTCTTGCTGGCTCTCTCTCTTTCTCCCCGACGATGGGCGTGTGTGTGTTTATGTGAGGAAATGGCTTTCGTGGAGAAACGGAGAAACCTGAAATTGAAATGCGAATTTTGCTGGCCACTCGTCATCGCCTTCGATAGCTCAGTTGGTAGAGCGGTGGACTGTAGTATCGTTATTGTTCGGTTAGTACGTTTGGTTGCTTCAGGCGGAATATCCGTGTCCTGACATTCTTTGACCCTAACCCGAATATACAATTGAAATCCATAGGTCGCTGGTTCAAATCCGGCTCGAAGGATTCATTTTTTTCGCCCCGTCCATTTCACAATTATTACTATTTATATTTTTCACATTAATTGATTAATTGTTGGAAATATTGTTATCTGAAATACAATTTTGAAAGTTGTATTATAAATGGTTTTCTCATCAAAAGTTTTGAATTATTTAAAAAAAGAAATGATACAAATTATTATTAAATTATAGAAAAACATTTAAATAATCACAAAACAAATTTATTAAATTTAGAATAAATTAAAAAAAAAAAATAATTAACCATGGACCAAATTTATGATATTCCCATCTCCCTCACTCACCTCCTCCACCTTGAAAAAATCAATTTCGCTCAAAGTTCTGCAGTCGAAGTTGCATGCCATAGCAACATGTTGCGAACTTGTTTATCTAGTCGTAACATTTGACGTATACACTTTCACGAAGCAACCTTCGGCACTTGTCGTATGAACAGTCATTCGTCAACCTTAGCAACAAGACTCCGTGGCGCAACGGTAGCGCGTCTGACTCCAGATCAGAAGGTTGCGTGTTCAAATCACGTCGGGGTCAAATGAGAAGATTATTTTTTTTATTCTTTTAATTATATTTCTCTCATTGTTCGTCTATTAGGAGCCTTCCTGGTGCCCTACCTGCTGATGTTGTTCCTGTGCGGCATTCCACTGTTCTTCATGGAGATCGTGATGGGTCAATTCTCCAGCACCGGATGCATTGGCGTCTTCCGTCTGGCGCCCATCCTCAAGGGCACCGGCTTCGCCATTGTGATCGTGAACTTCCTGTGCACCTGCTACTACTCGGTCATCATTGCCTACCCGATCATGTTCCTCAAGAAGATCTTCACGGCCACGTTGCCCTGGATCCACTGCAACAACGCCTGGAACACGGATCATTGTATCGAGGTGGTAGATGTGAGTGATCGTTGTCACCCCTGGGTCGCATTGAGCCAAAGTCATTCTTAACGTTCAGAATTCACCCACAGTTGGCCCCGACGAACAACACCTACACCACCGGCTTCAAGACGCCCGCCGATGAGTTCTTCCAGTAAGAATTGTAAACTTTTAAATCTCATTCTTTTAATATGGTTTCTTAACTCTAAAGCTTGGAAATCCTGAAAATCTCGGAGGGCATCGAGGAGCTGGGCGGCATCGTGTGGCCGCTCTTCTGGTGTCTGGTCCTCTGCTGGCTGGCGGTCTACATCTGCATCATCAAGGGCATCAAAACGGTACGACTACCATGATATCTCTCTCTATCACGATCTCTCTACTCAGTTCGTTTTTCGTCTACAGGTGGGCAAGGTCGTCTACTTCACCGCCACGTTCCCCTTCTTCATCCTGATCGTGCTGTTCATACGCGGCATCACGTTGCCCGGTGCCATAAAGGGCATTCGGTTTTACATCACACCCGAGTGGTCGCGCCTACTCGATCTGAAGGTGTGGGCGGACGCGGCCATACAGATCTTCTTCTCGCTGGGCCCCGGCTGGGGCGGCATCGTCAACATGGCCAGCTACAATAATCTGCGCAATAACGCACGCGGCGACGCCATTCTCATTCCGATCATCAACTGTTCCACCAGCATCTTTGCCGGCTTCGTCGTCTTCTCCGTGCTTGGTTTTCTCTCGCGTGAGTGTTTCTCATGTCTTTCTCTTAAACCACATTTTCATTCATTCCCTCGCAGATCGCACAGGGATCCCTGTGGCGACGGTGGCCACATCTGGACCTGGGCTGGCCTTCGTCACGTATCCGCAAGCCATCGCGATGCTGCCGCTGCCCCACCTCTGGGCCGCGCTCTTCTTCCTGATGCTCTTCCTGCTCGGCCTGGACAGCGTGGTGAGTTTCGACTCCTCCACACCTTCATTGTTCTCTGTGTACCGCTTTGTGATTCTCTCTTTACTCCATGTACTAGTTCGTTCAAATCGAGGCCATCATTTCGTCCGTGATCGACGAGATCCCCAAGCTGCGGAGCCACAAGTTCGCTGTGACCCTCTGCTCCTGCCTGGTCATGTTCCTCATGTCGATCATCATGGTGACCAGGGTGAGCCCACCATCATGGATCTTTATACTATATGATCTTCTACAACATAATCGTTTTCACAGGGTGGAATGTTCATTCTGCAGCTGTTCGACTGGTATTCGGCATCGATTTCGGTGATTTTGATCTGCATTCTGGAGGTTGTGATGGTCTCCTGGATCTACGGCGTGGATAACTTCGTCAACGACATCTACTTCATGATCGGCAAGTACCCGAGTGCCATGTGGAAGTACTGCTGGAAGTACATAACGCCGGTGATTCTAGTGGTTAGTACGATTCTAGTACGATCCCCTAGATCAAGATTCAAAGTGGTTCTTATTCTGCAGGGCATTTTCTTCACCTCGATCATCTTCAATCGCAACATCACCTACAACGGCATCGAGTACCCCGGCTGGGCCATCGCCATCGGTTGGCTCAGTTGCTGCGTCTCGATAGCCTGCATTCCACTGTACATAGGCTACGTACTGTTGACCAAAAAGGGTTCGATGCTACAGATTTTGCGAAAGAACTTGCAAACCAGCGATTGGACACCGGCCCGGGAGGAGGATCGTCTGGAGTACGAGCAGTTCCTGCGATCGAAGAAGGTGGGCGAAGAGGTGTTCGGCTTGAAGCTCCAAACGGTGGAGACGATCAAGACATGAGGATCGAGAGGGAGGAAGGAGTTTCTAGAGCTATAGGTTATTAGATAAGCCACAACGCACGCAGAGTATTAAATGATACATAGTTGTAGATAGGAATCTAAATATATACAAAATTGTATCATTATCTGATTTCGCGATATTATGAAAGGTTTTATATACTCGCAATTACCTACATATAATTATTAATATAGAATATAGTTTTTTATTTTTTTCAATTTAGTGGTTTCTCTGAAAGTTTTGTTAAAATTCCGTAAATTGTAAAAATTATTTTCTTCAATTAATTTCTATATGATTTATTAAAGTTTAATATTTAGAAAAATTCCATATTTAGTTATAATATATAATTTGAATAAAAGTTATATTATTCATAAGATTTAATAGCGTTGTTCTCATTTAAATAAAATCTATATAAACTTATATACATTTGTATGTAGATATTTGAAATTTATTTATATTTTGTTTAAGTTTTCCACTTTTTTTACATTATCAATTTATATTTCATTTTCTGGATTCTAGGGCTCAGACTCCTTCAACTGTTGATTCAGATCCAGGTTGCCCATCATTTCCACATACCGCTCCCGATCCTCGGAACGCATGGGATACCAGTCGACGGGTCTCGTAACCCTTCGGAAGCGCAGGCGAGCGGAACCCGAAGTTTGCAGCAACTTCGCAATCATGAAGCCCGGAATAAACAACCAGGGCATCACGATCATCACGAAGTACATCAGTTCGAAGCCGAAGTAATCGAATGAGTGTTGATACCATGCCGCCAAATAGCAAAACCACTGAAATGAAGTCAAATCTTTGAAACATTTCTAAACTTTGGGACAATTGTGATTAACAAACCAAAACAATTCCACCACAGATCATGGGAGCGAAGCGCACAAAGTGAACTATCCAGGTTTTGAAAGGACGCCCCAGCATGAACTCGAAATCACGTTGGAAACGCTCTCGTCCATAGACCCAGAGCACCATGATGATGAGCAAAATATTGAACAAGGTTTGGTTGATCGTACCATCGGTGGTGAGGGCCAAGGAGAACATCCGGGGAAGCTAAAACAAATACGATATTGAGGAGATGAAGATGGAGATCTTCAAGACTCTTACCGATACACAGAACAAGGATGAGTACAAGGCCAAAGAGGCCACGATGCAGATGGTCAGCTTCAATCGATGCTCCTGTAGACTGCTGAACTCATCGATCAGAGCTTCGATCATGGAGTACACGTTTGTGGACTTAGAAAAGAGTTTTTAGAGTATACCAAAAGTGTATTCGATATGATCTCTTACCATAATGACGACAGTGCCTAGAACTAACATCATGAAGAAGACGATGCTCCAGAGATGCGCAAACTCGAGGTCTGCCAGCGCACTTGGTATGCTCAATGCGATCTCCCAGTTATCACGACTAAACAGACCCTGTTGCAAATCATGCTTGTTCCTCATATGGGTGTCCAGGAAGTAGATCAACATTCCGAAGAGAACCATCACGAGCACCTGAAGACCACAGATCATCCACGTATAGCGCAAAATGTTGGTGTTGAAGCGATTGAAACTGGCCATCGTTATGGTCGAACCCCAACCGAGACCGAAAGTCGAGACCGTGGTCACTGGTATGTGCAGTGGCCAGACAATCTCCTTGAAAGATATATCGAAGTAGTTGAGCAGCGCGTCCATAGAACCTTCGAGGAATAGAGAGTGCACGAGGCAAAAGACCAGCAGGACAATTGTGATGATCACCAGGCTTCGAATGATTTTTCCAAACTACTTGAGACAAACAGGAGATAGGAACGAGTCTAAGCCAGATCGACGAAAAATCCTTACCTTGCCTATGCGGGTTTGAACGATAAGACCGACGATGAACCAACAGCCCAGCATGCAGGCAAACAGGGTCCACGAAAAGGACAGACCACCGTCGATGGAGTGTTCGTAATGGGAGCTGAGGACACGATTAGATCAGATAATAAGAAGTAATGAAGTACATATCAATGATACTCACTTCAGATAGTAAATTGAGGGAATCGTGACATTGCTGTGGTGGTGGGGTCCCACATTTAGGTGGCTGTTGCAGAACTGCAAAAGTTCATAATTTCGCATAATTTCTCAAGTGTAACCGAATGATCCTACCGAGACATTTCCGTATTCGGATACATTCTGAGGTCTATTGTCAAAGGCTTCGCAGCTCCACGGCAGGACCGGGCGCAACGAGTTGAGAAGGAATAACATCGGGGTTCCGGCGAAGATGCTTTGCTGACCTAGAAGAGCGAAGTTCAAGACCAGACTCGCGTAGCCGATGCCTTCACGAAGAAAGAGAGGTAGAGAGGAGATCATATCCAAATGTCTATAGCGAGGGAATTCGAGAGGTCGCACCTTTGAATATCGGAGATATGCGGAAGACACTGATGTAGGACGAACTGGAGAACTGACCCAGGTAGGATTGCAAGAGAAAGAGAGGTACGACGAAGACAGCCACACAGACAAAATATTCGAGGATGGACCAAACTGGGAGATTGATTGATTCAATTGATATGGAAAATCCAGGAAACTCCAATTGCGACTGACCATTGCTGCGAAGTACCATGAATGGAAACAGCCATGACACCAGCTCTAACTTGAAGGACTGACCCACGGAGGCGAAGAGAAAGTCCGTCTCTCGCGACCACTGACCACGCTTGAGATTCGGCCTGTAGCTGGAGCCACCGATTTCGTAGCCACTACTTTGGGGCATTTCCACTTCGCTTTCCTCCTAATGAAATCTATTCAGTAAATTCTTAGAATTACTAATTATACCACAATAATTCAACGGAAATTGATAGTGCGAAATTTCTCCGATCTCGTTCTGATCTTACTGACGCCGACGGACGACTGATCTGTACTGAGTGTGCTTCGCTGGTATATCGATGGGTCAACCAGTGGCGAGAGAATTCAGCACCCATTGGGTTTCCCCAATTTCTCAGTAGCTTTAACAGTATGAATTTAATGCACACATGCTTATCGAAACACCAATAAACAACTATCCAAGGAATGTAAATAAAAAAGACTCTAATTGAAATCTTATTTTAATTAACGGTAACATCGAAATATACATTTTATTAAAATAAA
Organism: Coelopa frigida; assembly: GCA_017309665.1. NCBI lineage: Eukaryota > Metazoa > Arthropoda > Insecta > Diptera > Coelopidae > Coelopa > Coelopa frigida. The sequence goes on from CM029565.1 coordinate 15,348,623, forward strand.
AAAAATAAATGTAAAAAAAAATTAAAGTAATACTTAAAATTGATTTTTGATGTTTTTTTTAAAGCATCTAATATGGGTTCAAACCGAGTAAAAGAACGACCACTTTGTTACATTATTGTTTTTTATTAAATTTTTTGCATTTAGTTTTATACCATAAAAAATTGTTAATATACATATGTATTATATTAAATTTAAAGAATTCAAAACAATATGCAAAAAAATTAATTTGTATAATTTCAGCGAAACAGGAATTGTGAAGTTTTTCTGCAATTAAATACATTTGTTCCAATTTACTAATTAGCTCGGCTTTTGTTATTTTTATTTGTTTAATAACTCTTTAAAATAAATGCATATATTTACTGTCACAAATTTTATTTAGGGCGTTTTACAATTATCACTATTATAATAAAAAAATTAAATAAATTTAAAAATTCGCTCTCATTTCACAAATTTTATAATAATTCCTTTCGATACAATTTTGGAAAAAGAGTACAACGCCCTGAAAACTAAACGAATTAAATACATTTCACAGAATTTATTATTGTTAGCTTTTAATCTCGTATTCGTAACTGTGTAGTGCACAGATGTTTGGTAGCTCATAGCATATGAGAGGAGAATTTAATTGAAACGATATATGCAAGGACAGTTTAATTGAAATTCGTGATCTTATTTCATTTTACAAGCCACTGGTTATTTTTCTGGTTGTAAATTATCACTAAACAGAATGATTCATGCATGTTACTTATTAGTTGTTTAATAAATTCCAATATACATCAATATATGTGTGTATATCATTGAGCATTATAAAGTTCTAGTTCTAGATTAGTATTTCGTTAGAAAATCGTTCAATAAAAAATTGTACTCATAGCAAGATACTTTGGTCTCTCTAGGCTTCTCCGGCGACATCGTTCAGCTGCTGTGTGGTGTCCAAGTTGCCCATGTCGTCATCGTAGCGCTCCCGCTCCTCCGGCTCGACCGGATGCCAGTCGGTCGGTTGACAACAGCGCTTGAAACGCATCGACAGCGATCCGGACGTCTTCAGGAGTCCGAAGGCCGCGTAGCCGGGGACGAAGAGCCACGGGATGGCGATCAAGATGACGCCGACTACGGCCACCACAATTGAGGAGTAGACGTGCTCGGTAATAGCCATTTCACCAGATATACACTAAACACGAAACCGAAGTCAGTATCAAGTCTAGGGTCTGAGTTCACCGATCTCACCATGATTATGACCAGGGCAATGGGCGCAACAAATCGCACCATGTAAACACGCCAGGTGGCAAAGCTCTGGCCCAGCATGAACTCGATGTCGCGCTGGTATCGCACTCGTCCATACACCCAGAGCACAACCAGCAGCAGGAGCAAATTGAGAGCCGTCTGGCTGAAGAACGCGTCGGCGGACAGAGCCGTGTAGTAAATGGCACCATTCTGCAAATTAGAAGAGCCATCAATTTCAATGCACATGCTTTAAATGACTGTCGTTTCTACACTAGTACAAAAGTAGATCGAGCACAGGACCAGTGCACCGATCATGGCGAAGGTGACCTCCTGCTTCCGACTTCGCAAGGACTCGAATTCATCGAAGAGCGCCGTGAGAATGGAGAACAACTGGGTGACCTGCGTGGATGATATTGGTTTAGGACAGTGTACGTTGGAGTCATGTTGAGGTTTTTACAATCACAAAAACGGAGGCCAGAAACTGCATGCCGTAGAAGAATATTGACCACATGTTGGGCCACTCCATATTCGCTATGGCGCTGCCGAAGGATAGATAAATACTCCAATGATTCTCGACAAACGAGTGTAACCTGTTATTGGTAATGGCTAAAAGGGACAATACATGAAAAATAGAAATGGAAATTATCACCACATGGAACTCACAGCTAAAATGATTTACAACCATGTAATTGATCAGGCCCAACTGTAACATGATCGCAAAGTGACCTAGGCACACGAACCAACTGTAGCGCAAGATGTTCGTGCGGAATTTATTGTGGCTGGCCAGGGAGATGTGGAGACCCCATCCCATTCCGAACGAGGACACAGCGAATGCGGGAATATTTAACAAACCCCTGGAGAACTGAGTCAAATTGGGCATGAAGTATCTCACGATGGCCTCCCCGGCACCCGGAAGAAATGCGAATCGTACGGTGCAAAGCAACAACAACGACAACAATATCCACATGGTATAGCGTACGATTTTTCCTATCTGTAGATAATATTCAAAATAGTCAAATATGCATAATCCATATAAGGTTTTGATAAAGTATTACTTTTTAATAATAGAACAACAATGAATGCATTGATAGGATTTCTATACGGTATGACCTTCATGTAACGTCAATGAGTATTTTGTAATAACGTCAAACGATTTATATACACCCTTTCTAGATTACACATACCAGATTGTTGAATGATGCGGCTTGATAAGAAAGGTATTTAATCATTCCATAAAGCTTACATCACTTTTGGTAATTTTAGAGTCGATCTTCAATTGATTGTAGATATTTCGAAACGTTTTCTATTATTTGTCGTTCCGATGATTTATAAATATATACTTCCGTTTGCACCTTATAAATAATTTTCAAATCGGCGGAATGCTGAATTAACTTACTCTGTCAGTGGAGGCGGCTTTGTAGAAGACGAGTGCAACCGTAGTCCAGACCAAAATCATGCAAACGAGCAACTCCCACGACATGGAGTTGTCTACGCGCCCCATTCTTTGATCATAATAGTCACCTTCTTCGAATAGGGCTCTGAAATGTAAAATTATAGTTTGGATTTGAATTTTCTTATATAACTCTATCCACGTTTTACACGGTTCTTTAATAGGCATGCGTTTTATTTAAGATAAACGATAAAAGTGTAAACGAGAATTAGATATATGTAGGAATATTTTAATAGATATGTAAACCTGGAAAACATCACGGATGGGATGTGGTATGTTTTGTATCCATGATTCATCCCATAGGAATTCTTCTCATAGGGGTCGTCTGCTAATTCTTCACTAGTCATGTTGATTTTGTCGTCATTGGTTATGTTGCAGATCTGAAAAAAGCATAGAGATTTGTCTATTGCTTTCATTCCAGAAGTAATCATTCTTTACGTGGTATTTCTTGATTGTCCATTCCTTGACGGCCTCACAACTCCACGGCAAGGTGGGCCGCATCGAATTTAGCAAATAGAATAGAGGTACTGCTCCGATTATGCTGTAGTAGGTGAGGATCGAGAAATTCATGGCCAGGCTGATGTACCCCATGCCTGTGAGCGGTAGAGTTTATTTCATATTTGAATTGAACAACAGTTTAATAGAGATTACCCTTGAATAGTGGAGCTATACGAAAGACGGATATGAATCCACTGCTGGAGAACTGGCCCATGAACAACTGTATCGCCACAATGGGTACCACAAAGACAGCCAAGCAAATGATATAGGGTCAATTGCCAAAACTACGAGATGCAAGAAGTTTAATTTAGACGTTCATAAATAGACGGGGGTAATATTAAGAAACTTTATTTTATTGATGAATATAGCTTGCAGTTTTTGTTGTATTATATTTACTTTAAAACTATAATACGATACGATGATAAAAAAGAATTTAAAAGATAAAAACCATTTAAAAAACACAATTTTAAAAATTTTACCAATTCATAGCTAGGTTTTGATTATGGTTTAAACTCTGTATAGAAAGTTTTTCTACCTAAGATTGTTTTATATAATTATAAGTTCATTTTAGCGCGATAAAATTTTGGACAGTTGTTGTGGATATGGTTGGGATGGTGACTCAATTAAAGAACCGCAAGAAAACAATTAATTTCACTTAGAGGACAACAACAACAACAATTTACATTTGAAGACGAAATATGACAAATTTAATTGTAGTCAAATACAATCAGATTTCTTCAAGTTGAACTAACAAAACACAGTATGAGAACGAAATCGCTAGCAATAGTTAGTTATGTTAAAATTATTGTTATAATACAAAATACTTATTGAAATTTTGATTCTAAAATAATTCAAATTCATAAAATTGTTATAAAAAGTACCACATAACTTGTAAGAAATAATAATAACTAAAACATGTTGTAATGATACTTAACTGCCCATTTCAAAAAAGAAGAACCACGACAATGAGATCATGTCCAGGTTGAAGGCCTGTCCCCAGCAGGCGTAGAGGAAATCAATCGGTGATGCCCAGTATCCTCGTTTGGTATCGGGATTGAAGGCACTGCGCCCGGTGTCTTGGGTGACCTCGTAGGCCATTTCGAACTAATGTATAATGACCCACTTGACACTGATCTAAAGAGATCACAGCCCCAATGTGAGCTGAGGATTTTGATATTAATGTGTATTTCGCAGAGTAAAAACACAAAATAAAACTAAGATGACAGTGGGTTAGAGGCGGATTCGATGGATGAGTAGGCTGCGATACGTTCTAATTGGTGTCAGAGTCGCCCGAAGACTGACGATAGAAGCTCGGAGATGATGTTTAGAAATGATCAATGAGAATCTGTTGGCAACATTCCATGAGTTTTCACAGGCTGTTCAGAGAGCGTTTCCATTTGAGAACTATGCACGGTCTCGCGTATACTCTGTGCATTTAAATGAAATGAAATTGAAGAATAATTAAATCTTCACGTACATACAAACAAGTAAATTTCATATAGATTATGGAGGAAGATATTGAGCGTACAATGGCAAAAGATTAACAAACTGCATGGGAGCCCGAATAATGAGAAAAAACGAGATGCAAACTATAGAGAATATGAGAGCAATGCGGAATTAGTAGAACTACAAGGCTACTTATGAGGCGTAAACTTTTTCATATAAATAATATGTTATGTTTTTTTTAAATTTTTTTAAATAATATGACATCAATTTATTGTTAAGAATAATTAGTGAACATATGGAAAGCACATAAGGGATTAGCATAAGTTGATGGCAAAACAATATGTTAGATTAAACATGCATTTATGGATACTGGAATGAAAATGAAATTCAAAACCGTTATACATGGGTTCATGATTCCATGATAAAATTTCAATTTGTGAAATGGAATTTTTATATATGCGAACACAACATTGACATTGATATTGGACTTAATAAATATTTTCTGCCTGTGAGTGATATTCAAGATGTAATTTTATCAGTATTAATTAGAAATGTGACAATTTAAGCTAACAAAAAAGATTACATTACTTCCATTCACATTATTTAATCCATATAAAGGAAATCATTTAAAAAATAATAATTTTAAGTTTCTAGTAAATACCCAATCTGTGGATACTTTAATGTAGATTACTTATATGCCTATACTTAGGTAGAGTAGAGTACACAACTATTTTATACTCTTGATATTGAACAATTTTTATAAATTAATCCGTTGATATTCTAGAGTTCTATCAAATACAAACCTTCTACTGAAATACAATACTACAATAGTTAATTCAAGTATTGCAACATGAGATGTGAACGATATACTAATAAATATAAAAGATGAGCAATAGAGCGCCTGCCTGAATGGAGCTTATATAACCAATACCCTGAGCAATGATAAAACTCGTGAGTATCTATTGAGGTAATATGGAAAGAGAACCGTTTGTATTCAATAAAATTTAAAAAAACAAGCGCTTACAACGCAAATATTTCTTTATTTATATTTAGGTTGGATTTTTACATTTCCTAGATTTTATATTTACTAGTTATGTACACAGGTTAATTTTTGTATATTGTATAATGGTCAGAATTTTGGTCTACATCACCTCCTCGCCGACCTCGTTCAACTGGTGCGTGATGTCCATGTTGCCCATGTCTTCCTCGTACCGTTGCCTCTCCTCCGCGTCTACGGGATACCAATCGGTGGGATGGCAACATCGCTTCAGCCGCATCAAGATAGATCCGGACGTCTGAAAGATGCTAAATGCAGCATAGCCGGGAATGAAGAACCACGGGAGGACAATCAAAATGACGGCTACTACTCCAATAAAAAAGGATGATGTGTAGTGCTCATAAGTGGCGACGACTATTGATAATATCTAGATAAAGTTTCGGAATTGTGTTAATCTAAGTATAGTTATCAATGATGAAAGGATATCTTACCAGAAGAAAAGCCAGACCTATTGGCGTTATAAATCGGAGCATGTTAACACGCCATGTGGCGAAGCGTTGGCCAAGCATGAACTCAATATCGCGTTGGAATCTCACTCGTCCATATATCCAAAGTACAACCAATAGCAGGAGCAGATTGAGGCACGTCTGGGTGAAGAACGCATCGGCAGAAAGAGCCGTATTGAAGATTAAGCCGTGCTATAAGTAGAAAAGCGAAGAATTGAATTTATATTGAATATTTGCTGATCCATACATTGCTGCAGAAATAGATCGAGCACAAGGCCAGTGCACCGATCATGGCAAAAGCGACCTCCTCCTTCCGGCATCGCAAGTACTCGAATTCATCGAAGAGTGCCGTGAGAATGGCGAACAGTTGGGTGACCTGGGTGGATAATAGGAATTCAACACAGCATCGGATGGAGCCAACTAAACAATCTTACAATCACCAATAAGGCGGCGAGCAGCTGCATGCTGAAAAAGATGATGGACCACATGTTGGGCCACTCTATACTTGCGATGGCGCTGGCAGGAGACAGATATATTATCCACTGGTGATCAGCGAAAGCAAAGTAGCTATCATCGGTGATGTCTGGAAAAGGCTGGCAATGATCTAGTAATGCCAAAATCAAGCGTCATTACACGGAACTCACGGTTAAAATGATGTTCCACCAAGAAAGTCATTAGGCCTAAGAATTGCATAATGACAAAGTGTCCCAGACTTATGAACCAACTATAGCGCATTATGTTCGTGCGGAATTTATTGTAGCTGACGAGTGAGATAATAGTTCCCCAACCTAAACCGAAAGAAGATATAGTTAGCGCTGGAAGACTGCTTACACCCGATTCTATGTGGTTTGGACTCGGCCAAAAGTATTCCTTAAAGGCATTATGGGCACCCGGAAGGAAAGCAAATCGAGTGACACAAATCAACAACAACGTCATCAACGTCCATACAGAATATCGCATAAATTTCCCTAACTGTAAAAATTCTTGATATAAGTGGGGTGTTTTTTAAAAGGAACGGAAATTAAATAGGAAACGTACCTTTTCAACGTTGAAGAACTTGTAGAATATATATGCCACCAAAGCCCAGACCAGAAACATACAGCCCACCAATTGCCATGATATGAACATAGGATATTCTTCATTATCACCGTAAAGACGATAATATTTTGTTATGTTTCTGGAATAAAAATAAAATTATGACATAAACCGCAATAAAACAACCGATGGACATATGAACCTGAAATACATTTCCGATGGGATTTCATAGTTTATGAACTCGTAATTGGTTTCATTGCTGCTGGTCTCATTGGTCTCCGCCTCGCCGCTGGAGAGTTCGCTGCTGTTGTTGTTATGGGTTGTTATGTTGCACATCTGAAATAATAGAGAAGTAGGAAGATTCACATGTAACCGAATTCGTCCACATTATCCAATCGTGAATAGAGTTACGTGATATTCCTTCTGGATCCCCCATTCATTGACGGCTTCACAACTCCACGGCAATCTGGGTCGCAGCGAGTTAAACAAGAAGAAAAGCGGAATTGCTCCGTACGTGCTGTAGTAAGTGAGTATCGAGAAATTCACCGCAAGACTAATGTACCCCATGCCTATGGGAGGCGGAGATACAGGAAGAGGAAATGAACATAAAGATTTATATGTGTAGACTGCATTGGAGGTCTGTTGATAACACCTTTCAAGAGAGGAGCGATGCGAAACACCGATATGAATCCACTGCTGGAGAACTGGCCGATGAACAACTGTATCACCAACACCGGAACCACGTAGAGGACCATGCAAAACAGGTACGGGATGATGGTGAAGACTACAAAAGAAAAAAACGATATGGCTTCAACATTTCATAATGATCTAATCGCACTGATTAATATTTGATAGTTGAATATATAGAAATATTATAGTATTCGCTAAGTACTATCAGTTTTCTTGATAATAGAAATGCAACTGATAAAATAAACATTCGTACATAGTATAATTAAAGTAGGCGTCAGTCTTCTGGATTGAATTGCATATTACAACAAATACGCAATATGTTACTCACATCCCATGTCGTAGAAATAAAACCATAATGTGAACATATCCAATTTGAAGGCCAGACCCCAACAAGCGTAGAGGAAATCACCCGGGGATGCCCAGTATCCTCGATTCTTGTCAGGCTTAAAGGGTCTGCAACCGCTCTCGTACGAACTCTCGTAGACCATCTTGAGGATGGGTCGAAACAAAACCACAATAACAAATATTTCTTTTTAATTCTCTATTCTCTAAAGCGTAGGAGTTGTTATAGGAGAAAATTTAACACTTGACACTGAACACAAAGCACTTGTTGCTGGATTGCAATATTGAAATACGGACGTAAAAAAAACACTATTTGAGGTGATTCTGTATGTGACTACGACCGTGGCGATTACGCTGAGGTTGGCGGCATCAAAAACAACGCGACAACGATCAAACTACGACGATGTGTTCTAATTGTAGGAAGAGCTGGCGAAAGACTGCCAACACGAGCCAGATGACTAGAAATTATAAATGAGAATCTGTTCGCAGTGTTTCAGCTCAGAGTTTTCTAATTGTAATTACTCATTTAACGTATGATGATCATGCTCTTGCTCTGCTGATAATGAAATTGTTTTGTTTGTGCTTGTTTTTGTAATTTCAATATTGACACTCCTAGAGATGCTAGATCGCTCGTAAGCTGAGATACTCTCTCTGTTGCCTATGCTCGGAGCATTTGAAACATTTTATTGCATATGAATTGTTAGTGTAGATCATTTGAAAATAATATGCAAATCGAAGAAAAATGCTCTCACTGAATGAATAAATATTAAATTTATTTATTTATTTATTTGAATTTATTTTATTATATTAATGTTAAGATAGAAGGAGGCGTGGTTAAAAATGGATTATATTATTGAGATATAAATATACCTAATCCATATTATAAAACCACTATCGTTTTCCACACAGACAATAAATAAGTTATTAGTTATTCAATGGAAAAAGACTTGAATAGAACAAGAGATTAGATAAATAAAAAGTTACTTTGTAAGCACATACATACTATTAAGATCAAAATTTTGTTTTATGAAAACCGATCATGATGAACTAATATGGAGGCAAGCAGTGCATGCGAATGCGATGGCAGGAGAGAGATATATTACCCATTGGTGTTCAGGTGATCCGTAGTAGTTGTCATTGGTGATGTCTGAAAATATATGACATCCGTTTAGCAATGGCATCAGTCACATGGAACTTACGTGTATAATGATGTTCCACCAGGCAACTCATTAGGCCTATGAAAAGTGCATGATAAAAAACTTACCCAGACTTATTAACCAACTGAAGCGCATGATGATGTATTATGAAATTTACCGTTTCAATGCTGAAGAATTTGTAGAATATATGTATATGCGAACAAAGCCCAGACCAGAAACATGATATACAGAAAGGAAATTGAGTGTCCTCGTAGATATGATAATATTTGGCTATGTTTCTGAAATAAAAATTAAACTATGATAATTGTAATCATAATAGTTCCAATCGAAATATTAACCTGAAATACATTTCCGATGGGATTTGATAGTCTATGAATTCGTAATCAGTCTAATTGGTCTCCAAAACGTCGCTGCGGTTAGTTTGGGTTATGTTGCACTTCTGAAATAATACATAAAGAGGAAGATACATATGTCAATGAATTCCTTCGCAGGATTTGGTAGTCGTCCTTCTGAATCTCCGATTCTTTGACGGCTTCACAACTCCACGGCAGCCTGGGCCGCAGCGAGTTAATCAAGAAGAATAGAGGAATGGCGGCGAAAATGCTGTAGTATGTGAGAATCGAAAAATGCAGAGCCAGACTTATAAAACCGATGCCTGTAGGAATCAGATAGATAGGAGGGCCATGGCAACTATATGGAAGACTATAAATTAAAACTAGCGCACCGGGTTTGCCTGGTACACCCAGGCAAAAACTGTTAACCCGAAGTTTACATACCCTACAGCCTCCATACAACGCTTATTAAAGGAAAAAAAGTGCATTTCCATCAATAATTAGTGAGAATGCGTCATTACACTTCAATGCTATTAACTCTATCGTGCGATTTTCACAACTGTGGTCTATTTCAAAGAGAAATTATATATTTGAAGCAATATTCGTTTTCCAAAAACCATTATACCTTTTTTCCGTCGATTGTCTTTAGAACTATCTAATCTATGAATAAGATTGAGTGAATACAGAAAACTTCTGTTGAAAGGGCCCATGTTTCCACAAAACGAAGTAGTTCTGATGTTTGAAGCATTATGCCATTGATATCTTGGAAGTGCGCATTAAAGCTCTGCAATTTATGGAAGAATAATTGAATCGATGATTTTTTGTGTGCCATAGAATCATAATGTGCCTTTAGTTGCTTTTCCGATTTTAGATGTTCATTTCAATGCAGACAAAATCTGATTCAACAAAAGACTTGGGAGGGTTGAAATTTCAAACAAAATAAAGTCCAGAAGTACTTGCTGCGCTACTACAAGCAACATATAGTGCCGCGCGACTGATTGCACATCGGAGATGAACAGCCATTTGGAAATATGTAGCTCCCTGACTTTTGTGGATGCTCGTGCCTATTAGAGATATTTTCCATTTGATTCTTGGGAACTCTTAGTAGCAATATTTAATCTAATAACTGTCTATATGGTTTACCATATATCCAACATTGAGCTGAAGCTTTTGAGCTGAGCTGTAGCTTTTCTATTTTTGGCATGTTTACTCGTATCGGTGGTACATGATCACACATAAAATTTCATCTCGACATATGAAATAGTTCACCAGATATCCCATATAAAACTTTTGCTTTATATGGGAGGTGGGCGTGTCTGATGGGCGATGTTTTCCATTTTGTTTTGTTTTGTAAACTCGTAGCAGCGGAACATGACCGCACACAAAGTTTCATCTCGATATATATAGTTCACCACATATCCCATATTAAACTTTTGCTTTATATGGGAGGTGGGGCATTTTTAGATGCAAGTAGCTTATTAATATAGAAATACTAAATCCAAAATTTCAAGTCAGTATCTCTTACCGTTTCTTCAGAAAATCTATTTCTACAGACAGACACACATGCAGACAGACGGACATAGCTAAATCGACTCAGGAGGTGACGCTGATCAAGAATATATATACTTTTCCATACCTACGACCTCTCCTTTAATGCGTTACAAACGGAAGGACAAAATGCCCACAGGGTGTAGGGTATAAAAAGCTTTACTCTTCAGGAAGCCATGGAATTTAGCTCTTATTATTTCTAACTTTTTAGTGTACGATTTGTTTTAATACAATTACAACTGATAATATTATATATTCATTAAAGTGAGCGTCTCTTTTGCATTGAATTACAAATTACAAGAACAACAAAAATTGGTACTCACTACCCATGTCGTAGTAGAAAAACCATGACGAAAACAGATCTATTTTGAAGGCCAGACCCCAGCAGGCATAGAGGAAATCACCCGGGGACCTGTAACCGCTCTCGTTCGAACTCTCGTAGATCATCTTGAGGAAAGGTCAAACTCAATAAAAAATCCTTTTAAGTCTTTAAAGCATAGGAGTTGTAACTCTGAACTCAAGGTGCCGTCGTTGCTGGATAGCAATATTAATATATAGACATATTTCACGAAAGGCAAATTCAAAATAAAACAGTTTTTTGAGGTGACCATATGTGACTACGACCGTAACGACTATGCTGAGATTGGCGGCATCGAGAACAACGACGACGACGATATGTTCTAATTGAAGCCAGAGCTAGGAAAATACTGTCAACACGAGTCAGATGACTAGAAATTATAAATGAGAATCTGTTCCCAGTGTTTCAGCTGAGATTTTTCTAATTGTAATTACTCATTTAACGAATGATGATCACGCTCTTGTTGTTGATAATGAAAATGTTTGTTACTGTCGGGGTGTATGGGAGAAGGCAACATCCCTGATTCTTCTCAACTTGGTGAGTTCCTTATCCTTGCCTAATCCCAGTTAACACAAGCCTCCTCGTGGAAGCCCCTGTATAGCTGCACAACAACCGTTGAGATAGTAAACCAAAGTGTGCAACTCCTCAGTTTAGAGGTTGTCTGAATTTGGATGGATCTAGTGGTGAACGATGACTAGATAAAGTACCTGCTGTATGTAGGTAGTATGATCTGTGCGAGACGAATAGCAGGAAATCGAAATTGACGTTCATAAATTCCAGATTGTAGAGGACTTTATCTGCTTAGGAATAAGTTATATTGCAGATGAAGACGAGGCAAGTTTTGTGAACGAATTCATCCTTCACTAAACCACTCGTGATGTTTGTTCCTGCTAATGATCCTTCTCAATCTCCCATTTCTGGACGGCATCACAAGTTCACGGTAATTTGGGTCACAACGAGTTAATCAAGAATTATCAAGTATCGAGAAGTTTACTGCCATACTAATAAATGCTATAAAATAGATATAAGTAGAAGAAGTGAATCATCATTTGAATTCATATACACATTAATGCCGAACTCAAAGCAGTGCAATTTTGAAATGACCGCGACTATGTGATCTTGATTTTAATAATATAATTGTTTTTTGTTTGTTCCTATAATTTTAAATTGACCCGGACAAAGAAAATCTGAAGATAGTCTATTGGCTATGCTCGGAGAATTTGAAACTAAATGTCTTAATTCGTAAACGACTCGCAGTTTATTTGCCACAAAGCCAATTGATTATAACATGCAAATTAATAAGGTTATTGACAACATTTAAAATCTGATCATTAGAATGCTCAAAGTTCTACTCTTTGTTTAATGTTACTTTTTCATAAAATTGTTAGTTTATATTTTTTTATTGGTTTTTGACGAAAATATTCATTACGCTTACAATTCTTACGATTGTATATAAAACAATGTATTTAATAAAAAAATATTCATACTAATATTGATTGATCTTAATATAATACAATCACTTTCTATTCACGTTAAGTGATATTCGCGTAAAAAGGTAATTTTTCTGCAATTTTGGAGGTAGGGTATATGAGCTTCGGCCAGGCCGAAGATAACGCTTTTACTAGTTTTTTATTTAACATTTAAATTTATATATAGAAATGCATGTTTGTACATTTTTCATATTATTAATAACATATTACAAAACTTCATCCTAGAAGCGCGAGGTGTTATAGACCTTGACCCATGAAGGTCTATAGCACCTCGTCGCCTACCTCGTTCAACTGGTGCGTGATATCTTGGTTGCCCATATCCTCCTCGTAACGTTGCCGCTCCTCCGCCTCGACAGGATACCAATCGGTGGGATGGCAACATCGCTTCAACCGTGTCAAAGGAGTTCCGGACGTCTGAAAGATCCCAAAGGCAGCGTATCCGGGAATGAAGAACCACGGGAGGACAATCAAAATGACGGCTACTACGCCAACAGCAATAGTGGAGTACATATGTTCGTAGTAGGCGACTTCCATCGATATAGGCTAGATGTAGTGTAGGATCAGTATAAATACTATGTGAATTTCTGATGGATTACTATACCAGAAAGAAGAGAAGAACTAATGGAGACACAAATCGGAGCATGTTAACGCGCCATGTGGCGAAGCGTTGGCCAAGCATGAACTCAATATCGCGTTGGAATCGCACTCGTCCATATATCCAGAGAACAACCAGCAGCAGGAGCAGATTGAGGGCCGTCTGGTTGAAGAACGCATCGACAGTCAGAGCCGTGTAGGAGATCAAGCCATACTGCAAGGCGATAAGAGATCGTTCACTTACTTCTAATATTTACAGATCTAGGGTATACATTGCTGCAGAAGTAGATCGAGCACAAGGCCAGTGCACCGATCATGACTAAGGCGACCTCCTCCTTCCGGCATCGCAAGTACTCGAATTCATCGAAGAGGGCCGTGAGAATGGAGAGCAACTGGGTGACCTATGTGGATGATTAGGATTCAGGATAATATCAGATAGATACAAATAAACATTCTTACAATCACCAATAGGGCAGCGAGCAGCTGCATGCTGAAGAAGATTATGGACCACATATTGGGCCACTCTATACTTGCGATGGCGCTGGCAGGAGACAGATATATTCCCCACTCGTGATCCGCGAAAGAGTAGTAGTTGTCATTAGTGATGTCTGAAAATATATGACATCCGTTTATCAACAGCAAAATCATCAGTTACATGGAACTTACGTGTATAATGATGTTCCACCAGGCAACTCATTAGGCCTATGAATAGCATTATAAAAAAATTACCCAGACCTATGACCCAACTGAAGCGCATGACATTCGTGCGGAATTTATTGTAACTGGCCAAAGAGATAAAACCTCCCCAGCCCAATCCAAAGCAGGACACAGACAACATGGGAGCGCTGTGTAGTCCTTTAAGAAAATTCTTTGGACTGGGCCAAAAGTATTGCTTCAGAGCTGTATGGGCACCCGGAAGAAAAGCGAAGCGAACGATGCAAATCATTAACAGTCCCATCAGAGCCCATACAGAATATCGCATTAATTTTCCTAACTATAGAAGTTTTTGAACTTGAGAAACAGCAGATTTATTACTAAATTTACCTTTTCAATGCTGAAGAATTTGTAGAATATATACGCGACCAAAGCCCAAATCAAAAACATACAAAACAACAACTGCCATGATATGAAGAAAGAAAATTGAGTATCCTCGTAAAAATGATGATAGTTGGTTATGTTACTGAAATAAGAAATGAAACTATGATATGTGTCATCATAATACTTCCGATCGAAATATGAACCTGAAATACATTTCCGATGGGACGCGGTAGTTTATAAAGTCATCGTCAGTTTCATTGCTGCTAGTCTCATTGGTCTCCAAAACGACGATGGAGAGGTTGCTGCTGTTGGTATGGGTTATGTTGCACATCTGAAATAATAGAGAAATAGGAAGATACATATGTCAATGAATTCCTCCACTATAAACATTCGTGAACAGAATTACATGGTATTCATCCTTCTGAATCTCCCATTCTTTGACGGCTTCACAACTCCACGGCAACCTGGGACGGAGCGAGTTAATCAAGAAGAATAGAGGAATGGCGCCGAATAAGCTGTAGTACGTGAGGGTCGAGAAATTCAGAGCCAGACTTATAAAACCGATGCCTGTGTGAATCAGATATGTAGGAAAATTCATGGAAGTTGAGACTGCTAATATGTCTGTTGGTGTAACCTTTTAATATAGGAGCAATGCGAAATACCGATATGAATCCACTGCTGGAGAACTGACCTATGAAGAACTGTATCACCAAAATAGGAACCACGTAGAGGGCCATGGCGACCATATAGGGGAAGATATGGAAGACTACAAAATAAAGAGATGTCACAGTTAGACTTCATAAGACAAAAACAGCAAGAGGTGGATCAACATTTGGTTGCTCTACTTATCAGGATACCAAGTTGCAATGAGTTAAAATCTCTCAATATTATCAAAATTGTACATTTCACCAGAGAGATATAACTAAGTTATGAGTTCTAGGTCACATGGGGAATAATAGAACCTCTAGATCGCAACATAAATAATATTACCTACTTTACATTTACGAACTTTATCACAGTTGGTGTGATTATGCCTATTGACCATTTAATTGAACGTATGTATATTGAAACGTATATTCTAATATCTCGTTTGTTTGTAATGCATTTGCAACTGATAATTTTATATATTCATGGACATATTTACTTACAGTGGGCGTCTCTTGGTCTCTTTGAATTACAAATTACAAGAACAACAAAAATTGGTACTCACTACCCATGTCGTAGTAGAAAAACCATGACGAAAGCAGATCTATTTTGAAGGCCAGACCCCAGCAGGCATAGAGGAAATCACCCGGGGATGCCCAGTATCCTCGTTTGGTGTCGGGCTTAAAGGGTCTGCAACCGCTCTCGTACGAACTCTCGTAGACCATCTTCAGGATGGGTCGAAACACTAATACAATAACAAACACTTATAAGTCGATATTGTAATCAACCATATAAAAAATAACATTTGACACGGAAGTCAATGCGTTAAAGACTGTATTTTCCTTTATAAAACGTATTTCACAAAGTACAAATTATAAATTAAGACCCGATGAGTACGAATGGTCACGATGAAAACTGTTTTGAATACAATGAGTTTGGCAGTTACGAACGAAAAACAATCACTGTGTTCTAATTGCAGGAAGAGCTGCTGAAAGACTAACCCCATGAGTCTGTTTACTAGAAATTATAAATGAGAATCCATTCGGAGTGCTTCAGCTTTGAGTTTTCTAATTGTGGTTGCTCATTTAATATCTGTGGTCTGTGATATTAACATTGCTAATGTTTATAATATTAACGCTCTGAAATTATCTATGCATCGTACGGATCGCTCGAAAGCTGCGATAGTCTGATGCTTGGAGTATTTAACTTTAAAGTACTAGTTTTTGTTTTACAAGCAATTTTTAGTTTTTTGCTAATGGCCATGGCCCGGTGTTGAAGTTAGTACGAGATACGAGTTTAAATTCATGACTCGGTCTGGGTACCCTAAAACAGAAAAGTTTTATTTAGGGGCTTTTTTCTATGGTGCCAAAGGAATCAATATAATTGCCAACACGGAGTTCATATGATGGCAACAAATTGACCAATGTGACTAATCGAAATGTCTTACTTATTCAAGAACATTCAAGAACAATTGTCAAGCACTTCTAACCAAGATTAAGATAGGTCCTATAGTAAGTAAAGCTTGAAAAATTTATCACCAGTAATGAATCAATATTTAATTTTAATATGACATATTATAATTGTTAGGGATAATTATATAACGTAATTAATAAACAAACCAAACCACACACATTTTCCCAGCCTGTGAAATATTGAACTTCAGTTCAATTAAATTATATTTATAACAAAAGAAAAATCATAGAAGAAGGAACTGCGCCTATATAATAGATCACCCGATGGAGGCAAACATGGATTTGTATTAAAAATAAAATAAATTCAATTTAGATGCCAGTTTCTCATGCCCCAAATTTACGGAAACTGTAAAAGTAGTCTTAATATCGCATTCTATGTATGTTGATTATGTTCTTGACATCGTAATTGGATTGTTCGTTTTGATTCTATCATTTCAATATTGACGCTCTAAAAGTCTTTGCATTCCGCAAAGATGCTCGATAGCTGAGAAAGTCAAACGGCAATGCTCGGAGCATTTAGAATGAAATAAATTCGTATGAGAGACTAGAGTAATAAATTCATAAATAGTGTACAAAGCGTAGGAATCTTTTCGCACTGCAAACAAGGAATTTGAGAGAGAGACGATCAAGAGATCGAAATGAGCGAAAAAAGATATGTGTATATGTGGTTTTGCGAGAACCAGTGAGCGATTTAACATTGAATTTTATTCATTTCTCACTGTTCTTTTCACTTAAATAAATCAAAACAAAACACGCTAATAAATTGCTGAATTGTTGTTTGAAAAAAGTAAATTTTGCATTTCGGTTTTGTTACTTTTGTAAAAACACAGATTAAATTAATCAATTTAAGTTGAAATTTGTTATCTTCAATTATTAGAAGATCTATCATTTTTTAGTTGTGACCGCAATGATTATAATTTGGTGTAGTTCTCTTGAAATTGAAATCGGATATATTGGATAATGGGAAAAATTTCATTATCGAATCTGAACTCATGGAGAAAGAAATCTGTCTCTATTGTTTATAGTTGATGACAATGCAAAGTGAATCGAAGCAATTAAGCGAATGCTGAGCTATTGTAATTTCTGGGAGTTCAAAATGTTATCACTGGAATTTAATCGCCCTAAGGTATATGCTATAATAAATGCTAGGTAAATAAAGTATATCACCAGTCCCGATGATCCGTTAACGGTTCTCTATACTCAGTTATTCGTACGCGTTCTTCTATACAATACATGAATTGTATTCATAGTTTATTACCATATTATCAAATACAATATAATACAATAGAGTATTCTAGTAAAACACAATCACACAACTCACAACTTGGTTCAGACTTAGACTACAATATATATAAATAAAAATCCAAAAAAGAAAAGAAAAATCTCCTATGTAAAAAAGGCATATCTCTGTCTCGCTCTGCAGTGGGCTAGCACTCATTTTGGCCACACTGATGCTCGCTATCGATGACCAGCATCATCTCGGAGATGCCCATGACCTCCTCGTAGAAGCGTCGATTGTCCGCATCCACGGGATGCCAGTCGTGTGGCTTGAAGCATTGCTGCATGCGTTGGCGCAGGGATCCCGTCGTCTGGCACAGCTTGTAGATCGCATACGCCGGCGCCACAACGTAGACGACACTCTGGCTGATGATCACCAGCTCGGAGGGCGGATCGTCCTGCTCCAGAAAGTAGAGTATTTGGAACTATCGAAGAGAAGGAAGTAGGTCGTTAGATTCTCGATTCGTGTGGTTTAATTGGGGGGCGTATCGCGAGCACTAACAATGTTTATCACGAGAAAGGCCGGCGTCAGAAATCTTATCAGGAATATTTTCAGATTCGAGATCGTTTTGCCGAGCATGAATTGAAGGTCGCACTGGAAGCGTTCACGCCCATAAATCCAAGTGGTCATCAACAGCAACACCATCGAGACGGTCACGTGCGACAATATCACGATCGTTGGCAACACGTGCAGATGCTCGAAACCTTGCTGCAGGAGGACATGTGATATTGGGATAGATAGACAGAGAGGCAGAGAAAGTGAGGAAGGTCAGTAAATTATAGATTTATAGCCTCGCTTGTTATGTGACTTCCAAACCTTTGTACAGAAATACACAGAGATCGACATCAGCACGAGAACCAGGCCGATGGTGATGCGAGACTTCTTGGAGCGCAGCTGCTCGTACTCATCGAAGACGGAGGTCAAGACGGACATCATTTGGATTATCTGGGGAGAAAGAGTCCATATGATATATGAAAGTCCCTGGGTTGAAAATACGAAAGGAAGGCCCCTAGTATGAAGGTAAGCCATGAAACCCCCTGATATAAAATAACTTACCACAGCACTGAGTTCGGCCAGGAAGAGCATGGCGAAGAAGAGGAAACTCCAGAAGTTCGGCAAGCTGGCTGAAGCTGCCGAAGAGGTAGGCGAAGCAGAGGTACAGGAACTGCATGAAGTGCTCCTCCTCCACATGGTAATGGAACATGCCAACATGATCTGGCGACAGATGAAAGAAAAATTAAATGATCGCTTAAATAACTTCCACCCCCAAAGCGAAACCGAACTCACCCTCGAAGTGATCCAGAGCAATGCGCCCACAGATCATGGCCATGACGGCCAAGACCACATGGGTGAAGCTCACCCAATAAGTGAGACGTTCGCTGTCGCGACGGAAGGTGTTGTGACTGGCCAGGTTGAGTACGTTGCCCCAGCCGGGTCCCAACAGCCAGGTTGCCATCAAAATCCCGGCCCTGATGCTGGCCCCAATCGCCTGATGACTGTGCGCGAACGAAGGTTAGAAATAGCTGAGCACCTTAGGACCAGCCGATGTCGGCCTCAATGAGCAGATTCACGAAGATCGCCAGAAAGAGCGAGAGCATCAGGACGCAGCTGCAGCGAAAGAATTTTCCAATCTATCAAAGAACCAAGAGAATCGCATTCAGTGGATATATTTGATAATAGCTAGAAGTAGTTTAACTTACGAAGGAGACACGTTTCAGGAGGATCCCAAGTACGAGGAACCAGACGCCAACGACGCCGCACAGAACGGGCCACGAGACGAAGAACTGACCCTTGTCATTGTCGGCGGAGCGAATGATGGAGCTGGAGAGAAGAATCAGGAATATTTTAGTATATTGTAAGAGGGAAATAGATCGGAGTACTCACTGGAAAAACTCCACGGTCGCATGAGGATACTGGAACTCATCCTAGTGGAGAGAAAATTTGAAAGAAAAGGAAAAAAAAATACAAGAAAAGAAGAGAAATGAAAGATCATTGTATACTGGAGATAGGAATCCCTTTGAACGAGTTGAACTCACCTCTTCATCGTACATCGAGTGGGTGGAGCAGTTGGCCGAGTTCCAGGCGTTATCACAGCTCATCCATGGTATCACCGAGTGAAAGGAGTTGGCAGCGTAGATCAACGGCACACTGGCGATGACCGCGTAGTAGGTGAGTGAGGTCAGGTTCAGCAGAAGGATGGAATACCCGATACCTCAAATAAAACTTTCGGTAAAGGTAAATCTATCGAGAATAAAAATCACAGATGGACAAACCTTTGAATATGGGAGCCACACGAAAGGCCGATATCGCTCCGGAGGTGGAGAATTGACCAAGGAAGGCCTGGATTATGAAGACCGGAATGGCGTATAGAAAAATGGCGGACAAGTAGGCAAGTAAAAATACACTGTGAGAAAGAAAATCAAATTTAAACAGGAAGAAAAACAAATTTATAGAGAAAGAAAAACCAATTTAAAGGGAAAGAACAACAAATTTCAAATTAATATATAGAAATCTCTCTACGCACAGTGGAAGCGACAAACGCAACAATCGTATGGCGATAACCTTTTCAGCCATGAAATTATTGTTCCCCAGACATATATAGTATATACAATAGTGCTTGATATTTTTCTATAATTGAATCTTCATGAAGCGAGATTCATGCAAAAATATTAAATATGGATTTATGGATTTTAGGTCGCCGCTGATAACAATGGAAATCGACAAAACTTATCTGCTCGTTGTTATTTCCACTCCATTCGATTGACAATTAAATGAAAGTTATAGTATAAATAATACTGAAATCTATAGTCTTCAAATCGGTTTCGTAAGTAGATGAAATCGATGAATTTTTGATATATATTTTAAATCGAGGAATTTTTGAAATATATTTTAAATTCCATAGAGTTTGAAGTGGAATATCTTTCCGATGACAACAAGTGCTTGACCTTTGCCATGAATTTATTTATGGATCGATGTCAATCATTGTGTTTGTTGAAGGATATTGATCGATTGATGATCTCATTGCTCGAGTGGTATTTATTTGAGAAAGTGCTTGCGATCGACTTTGGCATAGAGAGTTCTTTTCAAAGCAATACATATCGATTGAATAAAAGGCGGAATTGTGAATTGGAAAAATGATTCACCAAACGATTCATTTCAAATAACTTTTCGCGATTATTTATTTAATTATTTATTATTATTTACATATGCGGTAGCAGGAGTTGAAATCTCCTTCTATGATGCAGTTGTGGTTTCTCCGAGCAATCGATCATGATGCGATGACGACAAACAAACAGACAGACAGACAGATGGATGATATTGAATAATTGATTGAGTGAAGTGAGTGAGTTGAGTTAAGAGAAAAATCAAAACCAATGTGAAGCTCACCTCCGCCGAAGAGCAGGGCGTAGACGGGCAGCTCCGAGAAGACGATCGATCCGAAGGCGTGACTTGTGCAGGCGAAATAAAAGTCAGCAGCCGACGACCAGCGGCCACGGCGTTTGTCGTATCGGAAAGGGCGTTGGGAGGTATCGTATGTTGTTGTTGTTGTTGAGCTTGTTGTTATTGTCGTTGGCGATGATGATGATGATATTGCCGATAAAAGGAAATTATTGTTCTCGCCATAGTTGTTGGTGTATTGGCTGTTGTTATTGTCATTGACATTGACATTGTTGTTGGTGTTGGTGTTGCTGATGTGGTTGTTAGTGTTGCCGTTGTTGTTGCTATTGGTGTTGTTGCTGATGTGATTATTATTATTATTTATCAATGTGGGAGTTGCATCGTCGCCATCATTCAAGACGCAGCTGCTGAGATGCTGCTTTGCTCCACTGTAAAAGTGCTTCATGCTCGATGTGTTTGTTGTTGTAATTTAGTCGGATTTTCTTTTTCTTGTTCTCATCGATAGATGACTTTCCGCCCAGGTTGTTGATCTTCACTTTCGCTGCACGACGTGCAAACGATCGATCGATCGATTGATCAGTCGACCGACCGACTGAATCGATGATCGAGGTTCTTTAGACGAGTTGATTTTAAGCCCAGACTCCGGAGTCGTTCAACGATTAATCAGCGGGTATAGTGAAAATAGAATCGATGAACTTTTTTCGTTGTTGTTTTTTTTGTTTATTGTATCGAACTCTCATTAAAAGCCAAACAATAAACCATTTGTTGTAAATCGATTTCCGTTTCGATTATTCGATTGTTGATTTGTAATTGTTGTTTTTATTGTTGTTGTTTTCAATAGCGAAATTAACGAATCCGTTTGAAGTCGAGCTTAATGCGAAAAAGATTGTGATGATTGTGGCGGCTTTTAATTGTCGTTGTGATTGTGGATGCCAATCGATTTACAGCAAAAACCTATCAGGCTTGAATTAATCAAATAAATTGCACTTTCTAGGGAAATAAGAGAAATTATCACTGAATATATATATCTAATTGAAATAATGTTCATGACATTATCAAATAGATATATTTATTAAATTGAATATTTTAAATATATTGTTTAGATTTTTGTATAGATATCAAAATATCGTTAACTTGTAGAATATTCAAAATTAAAAACATTTTAATATTGAATAATTTTTAAATTTTCACACATATGATTAAGTTTTGTAGTTGTATGGTGAATATTTCACAAATTGTCTATTACTATTACACTATTAAATTTTCAATAGATATTCCACAAATTGGATAAATTTAAAAATTATAAACAAATACCAATAATGTTTATGACATCGTTAAGTTGATAGAATAATCGATAAAATATTTAAAATCGGCATTAAAAAATGTATATAAATAAATTTTATGACAACATAAAATTAACAATATAATCAAAATGTAGACAAATCTGAAAATTTACTGATTCAATTTACAAATGGGAAATCTGTATCTGAATCATCGTTGTTGTTGTTGTGTAAAGAGGGCAAATAAAAATGATTCAATTGACGAGAACATGACCTTATAACGATTTGATTGAAAACATCCAAAAACAACAATGGAAATGCGTCCGAGCTTTTTGCTGGCCGACCGACCGACCTCCCTCCCCTCCTCCCTCCGGTGCCACAAATTGCTTTTGACCCGCTTCCCCAGTCGGAAATGAGAACAGGGTCAAAGCCAGCCGACAGACACACGAACGCGAGCGAACGAGGGGAGGAGAGAAAAGCGAGCGCGCAAATTGAAGAGAACAAGGAGGAGAATTTCGCTGACTTTTTATTTATTATTTATTATCTAGTAGCTCATAGAAAAAACACGCATAGAGTTTATTTAATTTTGTCTTTTTTGCATTTTTAGTATAAAATTCAATTATTTCTTCATTATGGTTTTAAAAATATTTTGGTGAACAAATTTTTATTATTAAATTATTAGTTTTGGTCGTTTGATCTTTTTTTTAAATAAATTGTTATAAATTATTTTGTTTGTCATTCAGTTTGTTGATAGTTTTCACTTATAGATTTTACTATTTCAATTAGGAAATTTAGTTAATTATTTTTTAAATATTTAATTTTTAAAAATTTTCATTACACATGCATTTTTTATTATTTTTAAATTTTTTGCTATAATTTATAATTAATTTTATATATAATTTTTTAGCCTTGTCACCTATCTCTTTGTCTCTATAAACACGCATAATATATTCTTATTGAAACAATGGAACAATTTTCAAGACACCACTGATTTTAATTATTTTGTAATGTTTTCAAATATTTATCCTTACGATTTCTTTGTTATAATATTTGTTGTGATTTTTGTTATGATATTTTATAATATATTTGTTATGATATTTGTTGTTGTGGTTTTAATTGGTTTTGTGTTTTTTTTTGTTGTCGACTCTTTTCTAGTTTTTCAATTTATTCGCCACCGATTCTCGATCTCCTGCCGCGCCGCCGCCTCGCTCCAGACTGAAATTAAAATAATTAACGCGTCGTTCACTGCGCGTCGCACTCATCTTCATTTTGTTTAATTAAATGTTGTTGTTGTTATAATTCCTCTGTTTCGTCTTCAGTATATTCACTGTTGTTGTTATTTTTATTGTTGTTCTACACAATGTTGTTATTACTTTCACATTGTTGTTCTTTTTGTTGTGGTTGTTGTTGTGATTCTTTGTTTTCGCCTGTATCGCAAACAGCGCAAACGACGACGACGACGACGCGTTGACAACCGACCGAATGCGAAAAAAGAAACCCAACAACAACAAAAACCAAAAAACAAACAACAGACGCTAGCCCAAGACAGACAACAAAATCAAGCAGACAAATAGAGATTCATAAATATAATGCGAGTCGATTAAAATAAAAACATCCACAACAACGCCTTTCGTAGATAGACACTTGAACACAAGGATAGATAGACAGACAGACAGACATACCGATAGATAGATAACTGCAGATGAAAAAAAAACACAAAAAATGCCGAATTCGAAAATAAATAAAATAAATCACGCAGACGAAGAACATAAACAAATGGCGTGACGTCACATTGGATTGGGTTGAAATTCCACAGGACGCCAAATACGATAACAAAAACAACAAACAATGTATAGAGAGAAACAACATTTGGGGTAAAATGAGCGACGCCAACAACAATAACAACACCAAAGACGCCACAACAACAAGAACAATGAGAGCACGAGAGCCCCCAATCAGCTGTTTTTTGTTTTGGTCGCTCTCCTTGTGGTTTGCTTCACCGCGTCGTTGTTTTGTTTTTCTCATTCTCTCTCTCTTGGTCTGTCTTTTCTCACTTTATCGTTCTCTCTGTCTATCATTCTCTCTTGTGGTCGTCTTGATAAGAGCGCTCTCCGACACACGCTCGTTCGGTCAATTGAGCGATTAAAGAGCTGTGCGTAGGGAAGTTTGGGGTAAGAGGGGCTGTGATAAAGGTAGGAGGGACAGTGATGAAAGTATAGGGGTGCGTAGTGAAGGTAGGAGGGGACTGTGTGAAGGTGGAGGGAGCCATGGTGAAGGTAGAGGGAGGTATGGTGAAGGTAGAGGGGATCACTTGTTGGAAATGCCTTCGATGGACGCGGCGCTGAACGAAACAATAAGAACGAAAGGTTTATTGTCTGAATTCAATTGCTCTTATCGCCGGATTCACTTAACAAAGTTATCGTCTCGCCCACCGTTCAATAAGAAGCGAGTCTTCCTTCCGATCGAGGGGGAAGCAAAGAGCACTTGAGCCGAGGGGTCGATTTGGTGAGGGGTCTTGCGACGCGGGCCACGCGATCCCTAATTTCCAAATCGAGTAGAGAATTTTGAGAACTCTTTCTGGGGAACTTCCCTATTTTATAGACTATCATATGGGGTGAATCAGAAGCCGTGTGTTGTGAAATATAGAAATCGAGAGCGACACGATTTTCTATATCAAACTCCCCATAGGTCATTCGACCCTTCCGTGACTCACGTTACCGATGGGTGGCTCTGATCGGTGGCGATCAAAGTGGGAGGAAGTTGTGTCGACGTTGTGGTTTAGACTAATGATTCATGTTTCAATTGAAATTCAGAGCATTTCATCAATGGGGTTCTTTCATACAATTGGTTTAATTTTTGATGAAATTTATTTATTTTATTGTTTTTATTTAATTTTTTTATATTTTTTGTTGGGAATTTTTGTTTTAAATATTATTTTTATTCTATTTATTCTTATTATTTTCAATTCTTATTTTTCAATTTTATGAGAAGGAATTTTCTTTGAACAAGTTCCGAAAACAAGTCCTCGAAGGAAGTTGAGGAGACGTCGTCTGGACGTTGGCGTCGACAGCACCGTGGGCATCCACAGTGGCGTGCGAAGGGGGGCGCCGAAAGGGGGGGCCGCCACACCGATGTCTGCCAAGGCGTCGCGAATCTTCGTCTCTTGCTTTTGTCAATTTTGTGTCTGAAGCTGCCAGGCGTCTGCTTGTTCTTATTCTCTATATTAATACTTTTTTCATTGATTTCTTTCGATTTCTTAAATTTTTTCTTTTTCTATTGTGAGTTGAAGTTAACAATTTGTTATTGTTTTCCAATAGACGACACGAAGAAGAAGAAGGCAGCGGGGGGCGGGGAGAACTTCCGTCGGTCACCGGCGTCATTCGTCGAAGGCAACAAAACAATTCCTATTTCGGTGCCTTATCTAAAATAAGCCATAAGAATTTTAACAACAACAACTATGGCCAAAACAATAAAGCGGCTTTTCCAATTTTTTTTTTAGCCACATCCGACCATAAAAAGTTACAATTTCCCAACTCGTTTTCTTCACACAAATAATTTTCTTTTCTTTGTTTAATTTTTGCATTTAAGGATTTTTTCACAATCTTTCCCACGATCACAATAACACAACCACATCCGTCGATAGTTTGTTTATAATTTGACACTTTTTGGTTGGTGTTGTTGTGGTTTACGGTTCAATCGCAAACCAAACAGCAACAACAATCACACAAACCGATGAACAACAATCGCAGACGTCTTCATCGCACCGAATGCAAACAACAACAAATGCTGCCGACTACGTTCGTGTCTTCCATTCGATTCGATTGCAATTTTATCGTTCGCTCTTCGCTCGTTTGCTCCGTGTGAGCGAGCGCTTTCGTTCGCTTGCTCGGTCTGCGCCAGGGCTGCCGGCAGACGATTTGTCGACCGAAGAAAAAGTGGAGAGCAATTTGATTATGGTGAAGTATTTTTCTCGAAGAGTGCAGAAATGGTTTTGATAATATTCAGAATGTTTAAATAGAGTGTTTTTGTTTGGAATGACTTCGGTAACCCTGGGTCCATTGTCACAATGTTCGTCTCGAGTCTTCGATGGCAAAAATCGCTCTCCTTTCTCCTGGCTCTCACTCATGCTCTCTCTCTCTCTGCTCACCTGGTGTGGAACAACAACAAATAAACAATATCGACTACGAAAGCTCCAATGCAACAACTACAACAACAACTTCAAATTCGACTTTGTTTATCGGAGAGCGCGAGTCGAAAGAAATCCAGAGAACGTCAGAGACAACAAAAGATAACAACAATAAAAAAAAAGAAAAAAAAAACACACACTTTCACAAAAACATGCACACCGATGAGAGAATATTTGAAATTTCTTTTTGTTGAGAATTTTCGGTGGTTACTGTTCGCAAATATGTTTGTTGTTTTTAAATTGCAAATTGCTATAATTGAGCAATAATTTTCTTGTGAAATTTTGTTTGTTTTAGCCACGAACACCAATGAGAATATTTTAGGGGCAATGACCCAGTAGGAAATTCTTGAGTCAATGATTAACTCCGTCGATATTCGAAATTTATCGATTCGTCAAAATTTTATATAAGAAAGCTCATTCTCCTTATTTCTATTGCTATCCTCAACCCCTCAAAGTCCGTAATTTATTTTTTGTTGCGATGAAGCGTTTTGTTTCTCTCTTGTTCTTCTTCCCCAACATCAATTAACTCACTCAACTACACGTTGATTACTCTTAATGAAGCATTAAGCTTGCAATATTTGCTCCATAGACTCAGACTTTGTCACTCGATTCTAAATTGTTGTTGTTGTTGTTATACTCGTTGTCAGTGGTTGTTGTTGTTGAGACGCTTGTTGATTATTATTGCTAACGTCGATTGCTATTGTGTCTCGTGCACTATAATTATTTTTATTAAAATAAATTAGCAAAAACACCAACAAAGCAAATCCATCCGACCCGCTCCACCTCCGACCCCTCAGCAATCATCACTCAATCACTTTCCCCCCTCTCCATCGTCTTGTGCTCTCTGTTTGCTTATTCAATTATACTGGTTGAACTCCTCGACCCCCCTCCGAGCTCCATCCGCTCTCCATCCGGGCTCCCTCTCGTCCGCCTCTCTCTCCGAAGGTAGTCGTCGTCGTCGTCGTTTACGACGCATTCTGCATCTCGTCGCGAACACATGGAGCGAAGTGCAGTCGCAGGCAGCTCGGGTGCGGCTTCGCCATCCGCCTCTGGCCGACGACCCGGCAGGGAGAGAGAGAAAGAGAAGGACGTTCGTAATTAATTGCAACGCGCGCTCCGCTCGTTCGACCGTCGCGACGGTCGGCATTGGCGCAGGCGCAGCACGTGTTAATTGAGCGGCGACACCTATGTAGAAGAAGAGAAAGAGAGAGAGAGAGTGACGTCGGAGTTGAAAACGAGAGCAAATAGTGTTGGAAAACGTAAAATGTTAGAGTGAGTCATTTCCTCAAATTTATACAGCTGTGAAGAGGAAAAAGTATAAAAGTAAATTACTAAGTTTTTAGTTGAAATTTATGTTTATTTTTCTAGAAGAAAAGACTCAATTAAAAGCTATAAAAAGTTAAAAAAAAAAACAACAATGAAATATTAAAAAAATTATAATTAAAAACAAAATATTAAAAAATTGAAATATTAAATTCTTTTTTAAATACAGTGGTGGTCCAGTATAACGAATGCCGATATAACGAATGTCCAGTATAACGAAAGCTTTTTTCTAGTCCATTAATGACTCTAAATAACGAACGGTTGATAAATTAAGTATTCTATATAACGAATTCTATATGAACTCTGTAAAAAAAAAAAGATTTTTTTTATATTCAAGTTTTTTTCTGTGGACATAAAGTAAATAATGTTTTTCGGATACATATTTTTTTTTGTAATTATTTAATTTTTTGTATTATTTTTTTAAAATATATTCGTATTTTGATTTATTTTTTATGACATTTTGAGTAAAGTATCAAATGAAATCAATTAGGATTTTGTGCAGAAATCAATATTTTTTTACGGATAATCTTTGTAACAAATAATAAATTTTCGAATATTAACATCAATCAAACTGAAAGTCAGGTGTCCTTCAGACCCTCGCCCCTCACCTTTATAGGATTTTCCCTCAGGTGCAGTGAGATGAATGTTGATTCGAATTTCTGAATTTCTGAAGTAGTAAATCCTGTTGGCAACGGCAACAAAAGTTGCAGGCGGCTTTTCCTCAGATGAAAACATGTTAACATGTGTCGAACTCGATTCGCGAGAACCGTGAACCCAGAAGCTGGAGGTTTTGCAATTACGACCCACTCGAGTGATCGCCATTCATATCATTAAAATACATATATGTATGTTGTTTCACCCTCACCTCACCTCAATCGCTTTCCAACAAATGGTTCTTGGTTTCGTTATCGTTGACGTTGTTTTCATTGAACTCGTTGTTGTGGTTGATACTAGTGTTATTGTTGATCCATATGTTATTGTTGATATTAATGTTGTTATTGTTCTCCATGTTGTTATTGTCATTGGCTATTGGCACTGAAAGTTTCCTCGCCCTCTGGGCGTATGATCAACCAATCCAAAGCACTCTAATTACACATACCTCAGCTGGATTTGACACTTTCCTTGGCCAGGTGACGTCGATCTCGACACCGTCGATCACGATGGCGAAGGTGGTATAAAAATGCTGCCCGCCATGGAGTTGGCATCAAATCACCTCCAGAGTTCAATCAAAGAACACATCGCGAGTTTTCAAGTCCTTCGACAGCCACAAAAACAATCTCAACCAACACCATGAAAGTGAGTGTAAAAATCAAGTCCACCCGAGTCAAAATCGTAATCATTTTCTCTCCTTCTTCCCTCGTCCTCGCCAGTTCATCATCGCCGCCGTCTTCACCCTGGCTCTGGCCATGGGCATCGAGTCGTCCGTCATCGCCGGCCATGGCTTGGCCTACACCGCTGTCGCTGGACCTCTGGCCCATGGACCGGCCGCCATCGCCCTGCACACCTCGGGACCCTGGGCTCATTCCGGTGCCTGGGCTCATCCCGGCGCTTGGGCTCATGATGGAGCCTGGGCTCATGGTGATGGCTCCTGGGCCCATGATGGAGCTTGGGCTCATGATGGCGCTTGGGCTCATGGTGATGGTGCCTGGGCTCATGATGGCGCCTGGGCTCATGGTGGAGCTTGGGCTGCGCACGCTGCCGCCCCATGGCACCACGCCCACGAGGGATCCTACGTGGCCAAGACCCGTGGTGCCGTCCACACCGCTCCTCTGGCCGGACACGCCAGCTCCGCCGCCGCCATCAACGTGGCCCCCGCTCCCGGCACCGTTTAAACAAACAGTCTGCTGCCAGTGATGCCAAATCCAACACACTTTAACGCACTGCCACCATCCCACCTTTTATATATCTTTATATCTCTTTTTGTCCAAATTCCACCTATCCCCAGATTCCCATGTTTTTGTTTTTATATATCCACGTGAACTTGATAAAAGTTAAGTCGAATAAAAATATTTAATTGTGTACATATATAAATCTCGATTTTTAATTCTATCAATATTGTCAAGGAATGGAAACATTTTCAATGAGTGCCTCAGCAATTTTTTAAATGTTTACTTAATTAATTGGAAAACTTAAATCAATACAATACCTATAGTATTTGTCATTATATAAAAAGATTTAAGTTCTCCATTGAAAAGAGGAAAAAACAACTCACACGTAATTTCAACATTTCTACTCTAATCGAAAAAGGAGCTTAAAAAAATCGTATATATAAAAATGAATGTTTGTGTTATCGAATACAATAGACTCACGCATCGTTCATCCGCTTGAGATGAAACTTTGGCGAGTTGTTCATGGTTTAAAGTTAAAGGTTAAAATTATGAAAAACTCATCAATAACAACATTTACATGGAAAAATTGATTAGTTACATTGTAAAATAAAAAGAAAATCATTTCAATCAAAAAAATTAATATTGAAATATCCTTACATTAAAAAAAAAAAAATTAAGAATTACAAATTCAAATTATTGGCCTTTACAGCCCCACTAAGGGCATTGACCGAGTTAATCGCAATCATTAGTGTTGTGCGTTTGTACATTTAATATTTAATAGCTAATAAAGGAAATTATTTAAAAAATATGTTTTAAAAATTCATTGCTTAACGTGATTTTTAGTATTCAATTGAATTAAAGCCAGACATTGTGAATTAATTTTTTTGTAATTTAATTAATGGTGTTTGTTAACCATTTTGGAAAATTTACAAATACTATTTTTAACGAAATATAATAGTTATTAAAGAGAAGGTTGTCGCAAATAAAAAATCTTTTTATAAAATAGATAAAAAATAAAGAAAAAATTATTTATTATTTAAAAAGCGAATTATAATTCAAGATTTAATTTCAAAAACTTCAGCAGAAAGTAACATACGAATGAGTTTTTTATCCGCTGTTTTTATAAATTTCGGATATTGTCATATAGTATTCGAACAAAAGAAAAGTATTATAAAAGAGACAGCATATATCTTGTTTTTTCTTTTCTTTCTCTTTTTATAGATATTAAGATAAAATTCTTAAGATAGAAAATACATTTATAATTTACGGATGTTTAGATAGAATACTTATGATAGAAAATATATCTTAAGGATTTTTCATAAGACTAAAAAACAAAAAAGAAAAACCATAAGAGTGAAACAATTTTTGAAGTTTGCATTAATCGTAAAATGATTAGCTCAATAAATCAAAAATCAAATTTATTTTTTCTAATATTTTTTTTTAATTAATTCAATCATTCCCTTGCTGTGATCAAGAAAAAGAGAAGAGAAAAAGTGGAATAACTGGAGTAGTGCATTTTTTTTGGTTATATTTTTATTTTACTTTTCAAGTACATGCATAAATTGTGTGTATGTGTGTAAGGTTAGAAAAATAATTTAGAGGAAGACAAAGTGGGGAGGAAAAACAAATATTTGTTTGGGGAAAAATGGAGTCAGTGCGACAGGAGAAAAATTGTTAAGGTACCCTGTGTAGAAATGTGCAAACTGTGGTCGCTTGCATTTGGCATCACTGGCAGTTGGTTCAAAGTTATCGGAATCCAAAATCATGTCAATAAACGAGTGTCTCTCTATATCTCTCTATTTCTTTCGATATCTCTATATCTCGATCTCTCTCTCTTTCTTCTGGTCTCTCTCGCTCGTTTCTGGTTCAGATCCTGGCGAGCTTAGACGGTTCCTGGGGCCGGGGCGACGTTGATGGCGGCGGCGGAGTTGACGTGGCCGGCCAAGGGGGCGGTGTGGACGGCTCCACGGGTCTTGGCCACGTAGGAGCCCTCGTGGGCGGGGGCCACAACGACGTGGGCGTGGTGGCCATGGGCCCAGTCGCCGTGCCAATCGCCGTGCCAGTCACCGTGCCATCCGGCGGCGTGCCATGGGTCAGCGGCGTGGACGACCGATGCCCAGGGGGCGGCGGCAGCATGGACGGCGATGGCGCCGGGGGCGTGCGCCAGGACGTGAGCGTGCGCGGGTCCTGAGACGGCGGTGTAGGCCAGGCCATGGCCGGCGACTTCGGTGTGGTGGCCCCACGGGATGATCGAGCACTCGATGCCCACGGCCAGGGCCAGGGTGAAGAGGGTGGCAATTGCGAACTAAAAGAAGGAGACGATTAATTTCTCACTTTCCTCGATATTCGAGTCCTTTTGAACTCACCTTCATGTTGTTCTCTTGTAGCTGTTTCTCGGGTAGACTTGGCTCAATTGAACTCGACTTCGAATTTGATTTCAATCTTCGATTGCAGTCATTTTTATACAAATACCTCGAGAGCGAGAGGTATTCAGATGAAATGAAGGCGAGAGTGAGAGAAAATTACGTTCTTACTGACCATAGAAGAACTCTCCAACAACAAAAAGTACAGTATTGAAAGTGAGAGTGAATAGGAAATAGTTGAGATCAATGAGAGTGCAGAAGAAATAGTTGAGATCAGTGAGAGTGAATAGCAAATAGTTGAGTTCAGAATGAGGAAATAGTGAGACAGAATGGATAATACAATAATTTAATTATATGCAACCGCAAAAACAAAAACAATATCGACAACAGTTGACTAAGTGAAAATATTGTAACAAGATCGATAGTACACCAATAAGAACAACATATCAAACCACACAGACAACAAATACAGCCGATGACAACAAGCAACAATTAGATCAACCACCAACTGTTGTCGGCTTGGACAGACATCAAAGTCATGTCGTTGTTGGAATTCGTTCTTGACTCTTGTCGAGCTTCTTGGTTCTTGTGTCCGTTGATCGAGTTCGCACTTAAATCGGACCATTTGTTGTTATTGTATGTAAATGTAGTTGTTATTATAAAGCGCTGTTGTTTTTGTAAAGTTTGTTGTTCTTTTAAAGCTTGTTGTTCTTGTAAAGTTAGTTGTTTTTATTGTAAAATCCGATGTTATTGTAAAGGCTGATGTTAGTGTAAAACTGTTCATTGTTGCAACTGTATATTGTGGGAATTAATTGTCACGTTTGTAAGTATGGTAAAATGATGAAAATAACTCTAGCGAACTCCAGATTGTCGAAGCTATCGTGCAGGTTGACTCGGCCGGTGTCACCAGCCAACCATGAGACGCCCTCCCCCTTAAGTGACCCCACCCATGTGTGGAGTGCAGTTCCGGAAACCACAATAGACTCACTGACAGATGGATCGAGAGACAGATGTATGGACAGACAGACAGTTGGACAGATGTTGTGTGGACCGGACCATGTGACGACGATCATCGCTAATCGCTCTACACCAAGCTCTCCTTGAAAGAAGGGCGTCTCCTTAATTACTTTCCATTACCATCCATTACCTAACTTAACTTTTCATTACACTAATATTTCTTGCTTTACTCTACTCTACCTTTGAATAACTCTACTCTACCTTGCTTTACTAAACTTAACTCTAATTGCATAGCTCGTAATAGTTACGTTGAGTCGTAATTGGTTTACAATAATGGCCGAAATGGTTGTTGTAACTATATCTGCAAATGATTAAGTAGTCAGCCAGCAATGACCGTAAGTTCGCGTTTGGATGAAATCTCGGGTGGTTCTAATTGCTGGCCTAATTGCTGCCACCTGCATACATATATCTCATTGTTCTGATTGTCGACGGCTAAATTGTAGATCGTGGATGTTCAGTGGTTATCTTTGAGAGATCTAGAAATCTCTGTGGCTTAGATAGAAGTCATTGAAATTGAAATCGAATAAATTATATTTAGAATATATTCGTTGAACAAGATATGGTATGAGGAGATAATTGTATATAGAAGAATCTTAAATTGCGAAATAACAAAGAATTCCATGTTCGTCTTTGGTCGAGTTCAAAGTTTACTTCTATTAGGAAATATAAATAAAGTTGAGTTCAAGATTTTTAATTGATTCTTATTTTATATCTAAAATTCCAATTTAATGCTAAAACTAATATTCCCATTATCATTCTAATTATTATTTTAAAATTATAATTTTAATTTCAATTTTAATACTAAGATTATATTTTTAATTTTAAAATCTAACTATTATTCTAAATTCTAAATTATCATCGTTTTAGTCTAAACTAATTTTTTAATTCTAAAATTTTAATCTAAATTCTTATTCCAATTTGAAGTTTAAAATTGTGCCTAATATTCTAATTTTGAAATCTATATTTTATTCTAAAATTAGAATCTTAGAATAAATTGTAATTATTTTTTTTAATTAAATTTCCAAAATTATAATTTAATTCTAAAAAAAATCAATTTAAAAATTTTTATTTTTATCTATAATTTTAATTTTTATTCTACCATTCTATTTGGGATTCTAATTCTGTGCATATAAAGAAGAAACATATAGACCTTAAAATCATATTCAAACCAAAAATTAAAAATGTTTTTATATTTTAAATATATATATTATGCCTATATTTAAAAGTTCTATTCGATTAATTTATAATGTTTCCGACATAAAATAATAATTAA